>JAUIMM010000065.1:30652500-31150000 GCA_031769625.1 Taudactylus pleione
CCCTTTTCCTCCCATCTCCCTCTGTTCTTCCCCCTTTCCTCCCGTCTCCCTCTGTTCTTCACCTTTTCCTCCCATCTCCCTCTGTTCTTCCCCCTTTCCTACTGTCTCCCTCTGTTATTTCCTCTCGTCTCCCGCTGTTCTTCCCCCTTTCCTCCCGATCTATGTTCTTCCCCCTTTCTTCCTGTATCCCTCTTTTCTTCCCCTTTTCCTCCCGTTTCCATCTGTTCTTCCCCCTTTCCTCCCTTCTACCTCTGTTCTTTCCCCTTTCATCCCGTCTCCCTCTATTCTTCCCCTTTCCTCCCATTTCCCTCTGTTCTTACCCCTCTCCTCCCGTCTACCTCTGTTCTTCCCCTTTTCCTCCCGTCTCCCTCTGTTCTTCCCCCTTTCCTGCCATCTCCCTCTGTTCTTCCCCCTTTCCTCCCATCCCCCTCTGTTCTTCCACCTTTCCTCCCATCTCCCTCTGTTCTTCCCCTTTTCTTCACGTCTTCCACTGTTCTTCCCCCTTTCCTACCATCTCCCTCTGTTCTTCCCCCTTTCCTACCGTCTTCTTCTGTTCTTCCCCCTTTGGTCCCGTCTCCCTCTGTACTTCTCCCTATCCTCCGATCTCCCTCTGTTCTTTCCCCTTTCCTCCCGTCTCCCTCTGATCTTCCCCCTTTCTTCCCGTTTCCCTCTATTCTTCCCACTTTGTTCCCATCTGCTTCTCTTCTTCCGCCTTTCCTCCCGTAGCCTTCTGTACTTCCCCCTTTGTTCCCATCTCCCTCTGTTCTTCCCCCTTTCCTACCTTCTCCCTCTGTTCTTCTGTCTTTCTCCCGTCTACGTCTGTTCTTCCCCTTTTCCTCCCATCTCCGTCTGTTCTTCCCCCTTTCCTCCCATCTCCCTCTGTACTTCGCCCTTTCCTCCCGTCTCCCTCTGTTCCTCCCCCCTTTCCTCCCATCTCCCTCTGTTCTACCCCTTTTCCTGCCGTCTCCCTCTGTTCTTCCTCTTTTCCTTCCGTCTCCCTCTGTTCTTCCCCCTTTCCTCCCATCTCCCTCTGTTCTTCCACTTTCCTACCATCTCCCTCTGTTCTTCCCCCTATCCTCCAATCTCCAGCTGTTCTTCCCCTTTTCCTCCCGTCTCACCTCTTTTCTTCCACATTTCCTCCCATCTCCCTCTGTTCTTCCCCCTTTCCCCCTGTCTCCCTCTGTTCTTCTCCCTTTCCTCCCATCTCCCTCTTTTCTTCCATTTTTCCTCCTGTCTCCCTCTGTTCTTTCCGCTTTCCTCCCATCTCCCTCTATTATTCCCCCTTTCCTCCCGTCTCCCTCTGTTCTTCGCCCTTTCCTCCCATCTCCCTCTGTTCCTCCCCACATTCCTCCCATCTCCCTCTGTTCTACCCCTTTTCCTCCTGTCTCCCTCTGTTCTTCCTCTTTTCCTTCCGTCTCCTTCTGTTCTTCCCCCTTTCCTCCCATCTCCCTCTGTTCTTCCCCTTTCCTCCAATCTCCAGCTGTTCTTCCCCTTTTCCTCCCGTCTCACCTCTTTTCTTCCACATTTCCTCCCATCTCCCTCTGTTCTTCCCCCTTTCCTCCTGTCTCCCTCTGTTCTTCCCCCTTTCCTCCCATCTCCCTCTTTTCTTCCATTTCTCCTCCCGTCTCCCTCTGTTCTTTCCCCTTTCCTCCCGTCTCCATCTGTTCTTCCCCCTTTCCTCCCGTCTCCCTCTGTTCTTCACACTTTCCTCCCGTCTCCCTCTGTTCTTCCCCCTTTCTTCCCGTCTCCCTCTTTTCTTCCCCCTTTAATACCGTCTACCTCTGTTCTTCCCCCTTTCCTTCCGTCTCCCTCTATTCTTCCCCCTTTCCTTCCATCTCCCTCTGCTCTTCCCCCTTTCCTCCCGTCTCCCTCTGTTCTTTCCCCTTTCCTCCCGTCTCCCTCTTCTCTTCCACCTTTCCTCCCGTCTCCCTCTTTTCTTCCCCCTTTCCTCCCGTCTACCTCTGTTCTTACCCTTTCCTCCTGTCTCTCTGTTCTTCCCCCTTTTCCTCCCATCTCCCTCTGTTCTTCCCCCTTTCCTCCGGTCTCCATCTCTTCTTCCCCATTTGCTCCCATCTCCCACTGTTCTTCCCACTTTCCTTCATGTTCCCTCTATTCTTCCCCCTTTCCTCCCATCTCCCTCTGTTCTTTCCTCTTTCTTCCCGCCTCCCTCTGTTCTTCCCCCTTTCATCCAGTTTCGCTCTGTTCTTCCCCCTTTCCTCCCATCTCCCTCTGTTCTTCCATCTTTCTTCCTTTCTCCCTCTGTTCTTCCCCCTGTCCTCCAGTTTCCCTCTGTTCTTCCCCCTTTCCTCCCGTGTCCCTCTGTTCTTTCCCCTTTCCTCCCGTCTCCCTCTGTTCTTCCCCCTTTCTTCACATCCCCCTCTGTTCTTTCCCCTTTCCTCCCGTCTCACCCTGTTCTTTCCCCTTTACTCCCATCTCCCTCTGTTCTTCCCCCTTTCCTCCCGTCTCCCTCTGTTCTTCCCCTTTTCCTCCCGTCTCCTGCTGTTCTTCACCCTTTCCTCCCGTCTCCCTCTGATCTTCCCCCTTTCTTCCTGTCTCCCTCTGTTCTTCCCCCTTTCCTTCTGCCTTCCTCTGTTCTTTCCCCTTTCCTCCCGTCTCCATCTTTTCTTCCACCTTTCTCCCCTCTCCCTCTGTTCTTCCCCCTTTCCTCCCGTCTCCCTCTGTTCTTCCCACTTTCCTTCCATCTCCCTCTGTTCTTCAACCTTTCCTCCCATTTCCCTCTGTTCTTCCCCCTTTCCTCCCGTCTCTTTCTGTTTTTTTCCCTTTCCTCCCATCTCCCTCTGTTCTTCCCACTTTCCTTCCGTCTCCCTCTGTTCTTCCCCCTTTCCTCTCGTCTCCCTCTGTTCTTTCCCCTTTCTTCCCATCTCCCTTTGTAGTTCCCCCTTTCTTCCCGTTTCCCTCTGTTCTTCTCCCTTTCCTCCCATCTCCCTCTAATCTTCAACCTTTCCTCCCATCTCCCTTTGTTCTTCCCTTTCCTCCCATCTCCCTCTGTTCTTCCCCCTTTCTTCCCATCTCCCTCTGTTCTTCCCCCTTTCCTCCAGTTTTCATCTGTTCTTCCCCCTTTCCTCCCGTCTCCCTCTGTTCTTCCCCCTTTCCTCCTGTCTCTCAGGTTCTTCCACCTTTTCCTCCCATCTCTCTGTTCTTCCCCTTTTCCTCCTATCTCCCTCTGTTCTTCTCCCTTTCCTCTGTCTCTCTCTAATCTTCCCCCTTTCCTACAATCTCACACTAATTTTCCTCCTTTATTCCTCTTTTCATTTGAACCCCTTTCATCCCGTCTCGCCAATCACACTGTGTATGTATGTGTACACGCACACACACAATCATGCACACACACATATACATGCACGCTCCTTTCATATATACATTTGTTACAGGATGAGATAGATAGATAGATAGGAGAATATATATATATATATATATATATATGTACTGCATATGTGTGTGTGATCTAGGAAGACTGTTGTAACTGTGCATATAGTACAGTAGGTGTCACTGGAGCAAGATAAGGAAAACCTGTCCCTCCCCATGTTGAAAACAATAGGCGGCATTCTTTTGTCTCCAAAAAACATGTATTGTTCGCCTATGGATTAAATACATAATCAACATTTCTAGGTCCTTAGACCTTTTCGGCAGAATTCAAGGTTGCAGCCTATTCCTTTCAACAGATCGGACAGGTTTCCTTTGAAGAAATAAAACTGTATGTATGTGTGTGTATAATATATATATATATATATATATATATATATAATGATGCTTGTATATAATATGATGCATGTATGTAATATGATGTGTGTGTCTTTTTTCAGTGACACCTACTGTAATATATTCACAGGATTGCTTGAGGAGGGGGCCCCTAAACAATGTCTTGCCTAGGGCCCCATGAGGTTTAAATCTGACTCTGCCCACACTGCCGTAGAATACATCGGCTACCATCATATATTCTCAAAAGAGCGTAACCATTACCAATATTTTTTCCCTCTTCCTGCTTTCTTATCTCTCTTCTCTCTAGTCTTTATACTAATTAACCTTCTGTTCCTTTAACATCCTTTGTATACTCCTTGTCCCAATGTTTATTAAAAAAAATATTATTTATTTATTTATGTTTCAATTTATTTCAATGTCTTTTTATTTCATTCAGTTTTAATTTGTATGCATTATATAAAATATTGAACTTATTCTGACAGTCATTCGATTTCCATATTGTTCTACTACACTCACTTTCTTTGCACACCTAAAATATCCCAATTGTCTATTCCATAATAGCATTATATTACCAGTTCACTCGTTTTCTGCATTCTATAGGTCTCTCTTATAGGCTAGGGAACCAATATCACCAAAAACTATCATAGAGTATGGAAATCATACATCTCTTGGTGTGAATGACATAGGTAGCATACTTCATTGTTTAGATTGCCTATGTTGGTAAATTTCTTACAGAAGAGCACATATAGTAGCTTTGCAAAAACAGCTAAGGAAAAAGTATGGTAAGTGTTGTATATTCTTGCAGATGTTATATAAAGACTGGCAGATTTACTGCTGACACCAAGCCCTAATAAGGTTAGCAGCAAAGACAAGTGATCTATCAGTAACAGCTTACCCTAAGCACACAAATGTCATGCAGAAATATCAATTTATTAAATGTTGTAAATGTGTCTTTTAGTACCTCTGTTATACAGATGTAATTGGACAATTCAGTGTTTATTCTTTCAGCAAGTGACTGCTTGTATTAAAACATTTCCCTATATTTCAGAGTGCATTTCCATTTTGTAGTTTGTAAACTGTTTAAGTAATTACAACAAACAAAGCACAGAAATATAATAGTGTTTGTGTGGCAAATATTCTCACTATTAAGACCCAAAACTTGCCTCTGCTCAGCTGACTGCAGCAATCTGTCACTTTACAGTCAATGAAAAGGCTTATCACACAAGCAACACTGGAATATTAAAAAGATTAGTATTAAAATATTCACAACCTGGAGAGAGCCTATATTCAGCGATTAATGATTCTGAAAGGATTATTAGCTTTTGTCTTGTTTTTAGGGGTAAAAGTTAAGAACAGACTGGCAAAAATAATATCAACTGACAAAGCACTGTATAATATCTCAATTGTTTACTGGTAAAACAAAGGCTAGTCATTGTACTCTAACTAAAGGTGAAAAAGGGCCATTAAAATAAGCATTTCTTTAAGTATTTCATTTATAATGACTAGTTATTACTGCACTGTCTACTTTTGTTTGTTTTTGCTGGCATCACTGTTTAGTAACTTAGTATCAGTACAGTATATTGAAGATATACTTTATTAGGTAAATGTGTACTGTTATAGAGAGCCTTAATAAGAATCCACTTAAATCAAATGAATGCATCTATTAGAAACTGTAGCCATTGCAGTAAAATACAATGTAACTGGGTCTCGTAAGATTATTGGCATATTAATTATTTGTGGGCCTGTTTTTCCTTACACAAACAGAAATGTCTAATTTCAGTATAGATTTAAATTAATGAAAGCATACCTCAGCATCTGTCATAATCTTACAGCTAGTATATGCTTTGCTTCAGTGATCATATCTCCAAGATAATATAACACTGCAGAAAATCCACCTTTTATTTATACATTTGTGAGTTTTAGATTGATTATCATTATTTATTTGTATATACAACTTGTCATAGATGTTCTAATGCAGCAAAATAAATTTAGCAAGCTTTAAAAACTGCAACATTAGCAAGTGATTTGAAATAAAAGTAAAGTAGAACTGCATATTTTGGAAAAAGTTACAGTATACATATCTCCCCATCTATCCCATCTGTGTCACACCTGTTTGTCTGCCCCTCAATTTTGGAATGTAAGCTCTTATGAGCAGGGCCCTCTACCCTCTTGTGCTTCTCCCTACTTTACTTTCATCTACTTTTAATCACCACTAGGGCACCTAACAGCTGCTTATGTGGGTGTTATGGTTGCTAATGTGCATATTATCCATGTCCTTGTCCTGTATTGTATTGTATTGTTCTGTAAGTCACTGGTCACCTATTTGTTTATGTACTTTGTAAGGCGCTGCGGAACACTTATGGTGCCATGAAAATAAATGATAATAATAATAATAATAATAATAATAATAATAGAAGAGCAATTGTAATAAATATGTAATGTGCATTTGTCTTTTTTTTTTTATAAAAAAAACCCTTAATTTCTACACATTTCCAGCATGTCTGAAGTTGCTCTATTTACTAATCCTGGCTAGACAAATGACCACAGGTCAGGAAATTAAATAAAATTATCTTGATATTCTTTATAAATTATTTACTTTTTTATGAAACACTGTTATTAATAGTTAATTTTTTAATTAAAAGAAGAAGAAAAAATAAATGATATTTTGGGACACCAACTGTAATACTGAAAGTCTTTCATCTTTGTAAATATAATTAATAATAACTCTAGAAATACATATCAGCACCTTTTCAACAAATATTGAATGCACCAGTGGTTGACAAGTGATGATGTCCAGGTTAATGTCATATTGATAGTTATATTCACTACCTCTCCCCACTCACCACTTAGGGCTCCATTTAAGAAAGAGCCCTAACCCCATCAGTCAGGGCTGCCACCAGACATTGTGGGGCCTGGGACTGACAAAATAGGCAGGGCCCCCAAACCCCTCGTGTTTCAGCAACTGCAGCCCTGCAGTTTCTCCAGCCATCCCCAATCTGTCTCCCCAGCCAGCACCCCCTTCTTTCTCACCAGCCAGCACCCCCTTCTGTCTCCCTGACCAGCACCCCCTTCTGTCTCCCCAGCCAGCACCCCCTTCTGTCTCCCTGACCAGCACCCCTCCTGTCTCCCTGGCCAGGACCCCCTTCTGTCTCCACGGCCAGCACCCGCTTTTGTCTCCCCAGTCAGCACCCCCTTCTGTCTTCCCAGCCAGCACCACCTTCTGTCTCCCCAGCCAGCCTCTTTTATGTCACCAGCCAGCCTCTTTAATGTCACCAGCCAGCCAGCCATTATTATGTCACCAGCCACCCCTCCTGTGTCTTCATTCAACCCCAGCCTGTATGTCTCCATCCAGTCCCAGCCTGTGTGTCTCCATCCAGCCCCAGCCTGTGTCTCCATCCAGCCCCAGCTTTGTCTTCAGCCAGCCTCAGCCTTTGTGTATCCAGCCATTCCCAGCATCAGTCACTTTATTCTGCCTTCTGGCTGGCAGCTGCTCCTCTTCTTCTAGCAGGTGTGGCTGCGGCTCCTCTCAGCAATGCGGTGTGATTTCATGTGTGCCGCACCGCACTAAAGACATCAGTCATGAATGTGCATTAACCAGCATTCCGTTGCCATCACCGCTAGGCTGCAGATGACACAGAGGAGGACACTGCTGAGGAGGAGGATGTCGTGTAACCTAGCCAGATGAGTACATTTTATTAAATACCAGTGACATATTTGTTAGTGTCACTGTGATACTAAACGAAATATGGTGCCAGTAATAAGTATAGTTTTTAAATTAAACCTTTAGTGATTAATTGTCAAAAACAAATTTGGCTCCAATGCTGAACCTATAGAGAGTGAGCTATTTACATATTTTAATCTCCAAAACAATGTCTGATGCTTATACATGGATGACTTACAGCCCTGATGAAGTCTTAAATGAAACCCATATTGTTTTCCACTGGGTAAGTGAAAAAGCTGACAGAAAATATATCCTCATGGATAGTACAATGTTCCAGCTTTAAATTACAGCATCTTCATCCTGTGGGCTATGGGTTAAACAAATAAGCTATTTTCTAAAATATTTTTATTCACAAGTTTAATCTTTCCAAATACTGTATACCAAATTAAATGAACTTTACACATACAGTAAGTGGTGTTTCTCTGGTGCACTGATTTAGTGTGTGGGTGTTTTCTAGCACCGGTTGCACACACTTATATGATTCTAGATGTGAAGCTTGCACATGGGAAATTGCTAGCTTAAAATTTAGGGTTGTCAGCACATACTGTGTAAAGGATACCCTGTCAGCTATTGTACAGAAAAACACAGTATTATAAAATTATAAAGTTTGTATAAAGACGTAACCCAACTTTACAATACAGATGTACCTTTTATAAAAAAAATTACCAAATATGTATAGGTCAACTGTTGATATTGTAGAACTGTTGTCATTGCTGATTGTAATGTGCACTAAAGTTTGAGTGAAGTTTATAATTTAATGATTTTAACTTATAACTTTATTAATACATTATGTACCCGTGATAACCTCAAAGACCCCTTTGGATTAAATGAGCAAAACCAGACAATCTTTCAATACTGTAGCTCATTTATCACATGTGTTTTGTAATGTTATTGTTACCACCATGGATTTATGTTGTAATGAGAGTATATTTCTACAATGTGGCCAGGTAATTGAATCATGTACAGTGCCTGCCACCTCTAGTACAATTGACGATTAGTGGTTAATGGTAGGAGGGAACCCTCATTATCACAGTCCCCCCTTTCTGTTAACAAGGTCTGAAAACCCTTTATCTCCAGCTCACTGGCTCCAGACTAAAGGGGGTAACTAGTAAAGACAGGGAGTATACCTGTTCAGCCCATTAGCCCATTTCCAATACCAGAGACTATACTAATGAGTTCCTGAGTGGGGGTGTAGAGTAACAGTGTGGGAATTGACAGGTGTTTAAAAATAACACAAGAGGTAGGAGTCAGAGTATGGTTTGGAGTGTGGAGTGCTGTCTCCCCTTATTTATTCCTCATGGGTAACCATAAAAACTGGTGAGTCTCTTGCCAACCAAATAAGAGCTTGCTTCTAAATTGGACTTTGACTTACTAGAATTCAAACTGTAGGACTCATACGGTGGTATTCAATTGTTTCAACCCCCTTATGTGCCCTTATGTGCCCAACAGAAGCTGTTGAATTGTTGCTCCTGTCGGGCATGATCAGCTGCTGGCGCACCATTTCAGCACACAGCCCCAGAAGGGTGCAAGCTGAAATGGGCAAAAAGTGACCTATTTGGGCACCCAAGCAGCACTTTTCTTGATTGCGCCCAGCACTTTGGTTGGAGGTAGCCATTTTATGTGGCTAAACCTGACCACTATTGGCATGATCAACACAAAAATGGGCATCAATTGAATAGTGACCTGTGATTTCCTGTCACTTTAGATGGGAGATCCAGACCACAAAAACAATTGAATACTGCCCATAGAGGTGGCTACCTTTCAAGCTGACATTTCACACAGACTAGTGACTTTGAGGGAAAGTAAGGAAAGTAAGGAACCCACTCTTGAAAGTCTCCACAGTTTTAGAGTTTCTATGAATAACCAAGCACAAAGGCTACTGCTTCTGAAACAAAGAGTTGACAATTTAGACAACAGGGGGTGCCAAATCAATCTGCGTATCCAGGGCATCCCTGAAAAGATCAAAACACATGAGGGGACCCTACAGACTGGCCAAGAGACATTTGTAGATTGCATTTTTACACTAAAAAAGAGGAGATAATGCAAAACTAATGGTAGTTGGAGGAAGTTGATTTTGATGGCATTGGATTCAAATATTTCAGGATCTCTCTTGGCACACTCTCCAACATCTCTGTTATTATATTAAAAAGTACTTAATTCTCATGAACGGAATTATAAATGACTCTTTCTTTTTGGACTTCAGTCTGCACATAATGACAAATCTGCAACTCTTCGAGAACCGTATGATCTTGATGTTTTTTGCACTACTCTAGACTTGGAGAGACCTAACTTACTTGATGGATGAGTCTTCATGAACTCAATGCAGTGTCAGGAGCTTCTGCATGGGACAAGGTCTTGCAGTTTGTGCAAAAATCTAGACATCAAGCTAAGAAGAGACAGCTAACATCTACATTGGGTGAAACCTGAACATGGAGCTTGGCCAATGGTAAGTGTATCATCTTTTTGCTTCATCCAGCATTTCAGGACTCATGAACTGAAATGTATCTTTTTATGCATTTTTCTAATACCTAATGTTCTGTAATAAGTTTCATGTTGGTGTTACTGATCACCAGTGAACTCTATACCTCTATCTATTAGTCCAAATCATGGGAAGACTTTTCCCTCCCATGTTTATTAGGAGCTGTATTACTTTTGATTAGTTATTTCTGTCATGCTGGTTGTTAACTAGTTGTTGTATCCCTACCCCTTATTCCCTGGTTCTGTCCCCTCTTCTCTCCTTCATCACTTTCCCCTCCCCAGGAGCCAGTTTGCATATTTTGGCCTCATTTAACGCTTGCTTTAGTTTTCCTTCATCCTATTGGGTTGTTGAGTGGGTGTTAATTCACATTTCTATGGCTAATAAATAAAAATGTCTAGTTTAACTCTAAATATCCCAGTAATATCCCAGTAAAGAGAGCAAGACTTCTCTGAGAACTCAAGGTAGATAGACTAAGTGTAGCAATTTTACAGGAGTCTAATTTTAAACAGCTAAAACACCCTCATGCTTACATTAGCAAGGGGAAGGCATTATGCATCTCCTGCCTCCTCCCCATTTAAAAGATAGAATCAATGAGTTAATTGAGAGCAGATGTTTGCTGATTAAGGACCTGATTCAGACCAAGTTGCTAAGGAGCGATCGCTCTCTGCCGGGCAATTGTTACTCTATGCGCATGCGTATAATTCACAGTGCGCATGCACAAGCCAGTATCAGTGATGGGGAATCATGCTCTCGTAGCACACAGACTGCCCGCTACTTTGAGTGACAGTGCCATTTGTGGGTGGTAAAAGGGGAAGGTGGTTGTAAACAGGGGTGTGGTGTTGCAAATGCAGGCATGTCAGGCCAACAAAATGCCGTTTAAATGGCGTGCCTAATTAGCAAAGTAGCATCATTGTACAAGTTACCTGCATGTATTTCAGCCAGCACTGATTACAGTGCTTGCGGCGGGGTAAGGCTACCTCAAGGGCTGTGAGCAGCTCTGATGCCTCTCGATGTTACTGATTAATCAAACTGTTCCAGGAGATGATATGTGTTGCGAGGGGAAATAGGGTGTCTTAATACACTTGCGAGTGCTCAATGCCGTAGCTCGCTAAGACATAGAGGGCATCCTTACACCATGCAGTGTGAGCATTTAATTTAAATATCTGGATCCTTTTTGCCAGCAAGTGGCCGCATCTTGCAAGCTGGTCTGAATGAGCTCCTAAGTGTACTCTCAGGTGTTCAAATTTGCCAACATACTGTATATGCCCCAAATAAAAAGCAGCCTTACTTTTTGGAAAAACTCTTCGAACAAGTCGCTTTGTTAAAGAAAGGTACTTTGGTTGAGGTAGGCGACCTTAATTGGATCTTTCATCCTGAGCTTGACTTCTCTTCCAGGTAGTCTAGATGTCCTGAAAGACTCCACCGTAGAGTACACTGCCTCTTCCATGAACACCAGCTAGTCGATAAGTGGAGATTGAGACATCCCACTGAACATGATTATACTTTTTCTCCCACACCCACAGAGCTTACTCTAGAATAGATTATGTGTTCTTAGAACATAAATATTTACCCATTATGATTGGATCACACCCCCATGTTTTTAACCCTTTGTCTAGGTCATCCTCTGCTCACTTTGAACTCTTGGATACCAAATGAGCTTCTCTTCCAAGATTCTTATTGTAGTTACTAAGTTAAACAATGTCCTGAAAACCAGATTTTCTTCAATGATAACCCTGATATGTTGAAAATTTAGATTTAGGAAGTGCATAAATGCATAATATTGTGTCAATTAATACAGCTCAGTTCCTATTTAAAAAATAAACAAAAGGAGACTCAAAAGCAGGTCCTGTTGCAGAAGTTCAGGAGTTGTTTCTTTAAATGGGGAAACAAACCAAATAAGATGTTTGCAAAAGCATTACATGTGCAGTATGTCTCCAATCATACATAGTATACAGATATTGCTGCTGCATTTCACTCCTATTTTTCCAAACTTTACAATCTATCCAAGGACTGCTCAGAATAGGTCATAGAGGACAGAGGTGCTGCTATGGCGTCCTATTTATCAGAAATTATTTTCCATACTTCTTTGGATTGTTGAATGGGTGTTAATTGTTGAATGGACCAGCTCTTAACTACAAAGGAATTAGCAGAGATTGTTAAATCCATGCTCTCTGGCCTGGATGGATTCACATTCTCTTATTATAAAACTTTAGTTATCTTGACAATTCAAGTGTTCAATACAATTTCTGACAAGTAACTCTTTTCCACACTGTTGCAGGAGGAACACCTAACCATTACTCCACAACTACACCTAATAGCAACATAATTTTAAAACCAGGTATGAGGCGGTCATGCCCATTAGAATATTAGATTTGACTATATCAATCTCAAACAATGGGTGTCCTTTGCAGGCTCTTTTTTATAGACCCCAATTTCCTTTCTGTCTTAGTTATCCAGTTTACCCAACATATCTAACCCCACTTTAGGTACCACTTTAGTGACTTGTAAGATATTTAGAGGGATTAAATGTATCACTTCTATTCCTTCTTCTCTAAAACCTCTATTGTCCAATCTGGCTTTTCCCTAAGGTGTTTCTGAATCGCCTTTAAACTCTGGTCCCAAGGTGGTATTTTGTGGGTAGGAAAGGCTGAGTCCTGCTGGGGTCCTTCCATTTGGTAATATTCAAGCCAGATGGCATTTGAGAAATTTGGAAATACCTATAGTTGAAACATAGTCTGTCCAAACTCTATAAACTGCTAATTGACAATTATTTCTCCAATTTACTGAAATTTACTAGAAATTAAGAAAAGGACTTAGGGATTGTTATTTATATTACTCAATGGGCCATCATATTCGATGTGTCTGTGATCAGTTCGCTCAATGTATTAATTACTAAGACCCAACATAAGGTTATGTCTAGATGGTATTGCTGCCCAAACTTACTTTCAAAAATGTATCCAAGGACCTCTGCAAACTTTTGGAGATGTGATGATGCTCTAGGGATTAGAAGTTTTAGGAAATGACATTCCAGATGGCCCCAAGTTTAGTCTCCTGAACTTGATACCCCCATCTCTGTCGATATATAATAAATCTCTTCTGAAATATTTTACCAGTGTGGCAAAAGCCGTAATTCCCCTGTGTTGGATATCTATCTCTTACCCGTTGCACAATGATTGGTTTCAGAAGACGGAAATTTACAGATCAATGGATGATCTTATTCAGTTCTCAGATGATAAGTTTCTGGAATACTACACATTTGGATATTGTTGGCTGGAATTTTTTAATCTGGCAAATATAAATGCCTCTGTCAGAAATAACTATATTTCTTAGTCATATTTTTGGTGCTTCCTCCCTCTTGCTTTGGATCTTGTTGATTGCCCCTTTCCTGTCCCATTTCTCTATCTCCTCCTTTCTCCATGGTTTTCCCCAAGTCCCTGTTCAGCTTTAGTTTTATTGTTTTCATGGACACAGTCCTCTGATTTAATACAGTATGTGTGATATATATATCATAATAGCAATGTAATCATTCTGATGTACTTATTCATTTCTCCAGACATTATGTATTGTTTTGTTAAATGTGAATTGATCCTATTGTAAGTTATTTTCTTATTGCCTATGGTGTAATTGCATAATTTTGCTTATTCTGTGATAAAACTCAATAAAAAAAATTTGGTGAGGGAATGGCAATCTTAAAGGTATACAGCACTTACTAAAGTGCAGGTTTTTAGTAGTGGAGATGTTGCCCATAGCAACCAATTAAATTCTAACTATTATCTTCTAGAAGGTGATAGATAAATGCCAAGTAGAATCTGATTTGCTGCAATGGGCAACATCTCCACTTCTAAAAACCTGCACCTTAGTAAATATACCCCTTAGTGTCCCTTATATTTACTAATCTGTACTGTATTATATTGTTTTCTCTTAAATACTGTTGTATCTTTCTGGTTATCCTACTTGTGTGATCCTGGTCTGCAACAATACACCGGGATAGCTAATAAGCTCTGGCTCCTTTGAATTATGGAGTTGTTTGCTTGTGTGTGGGGCAAATCTAGTGCATTATATTTAATGAGGGGATTGTGTTTGTGGGGCAAGAGGTCAAATCTGTGGTTTGATTTTTCATGAGGGAGAAGGGGGGAATTCAATTTGAGGTGCAGCTTTTAATGATATGTGTGGGGGCATCATATCTGGGACATGAATTTTAAAAATAAAGGTTTAGGTCTGTGAAATCTGGTAACTGATTTTAAACAAAGCAGAGTTAGATCTGGCATATAATTTTTTATGAACGAGGACAGGCAGTCAACGATGGAGTTTATTTACTAAGCGTTGGGTTTTAAAACCCTGCACTCTAGATTGTGTTAAAGTGCAAAATTAAAAAGGGCAATGCTTTTACATGAGCCGTGTTTTGCTAGTAATAGCATTGGCATTTTATAATATGTGCATAAATACGGTCATAAGCATCAGGTTTTATTTATTAGTAAATAGTTTCTGCATAATTTTATGAAATACTGCCTTGGTAAATAGGCCATTTAGTCTTTCTTAATTGCACTCCACAAAATCAAAATTGTGAGAGAGGGACATATGGAAAGAATGTGTATATCATGTGGCCTGCTAATTAAGCAGATATTGTGCTATGGCACTAATTATGTCATGTGTGGGCTGAACTCAACCCCTCTAATGGCTGTCCACTTCTCTCAGGTATATGGCACACCCCATTTGGTAAATGACCATTCTCCTAAGTGGGCCTCTATGATTGCATTCCCTGGTGGGCCCTTCACGCCCCAGTCTGACACTGGCTATCCTGGACAAGCACCAGAGAGGTAAGAAAATGGTTTTAAGTGTCCAGAGTTTGACACATGCATCATTTCTAGGGTGATGAATAGAGGTCCCTTAAATCCAAAACCAGCAAACCCCTAAGGTAATTATGCCTGCTCGAAGACAAGTAAAATGATGCCTTTATCAGGTTCTTTAAGATGAACAAATCCACTTTCATCTCACTCTCATATGCAGATATCATAGATATAAGGTGGAAAAAAAATCAAAGATCACATAGTGTGTCTTCACTATATAAAATTATAAATTTATTAATTAAAATACACTCACAAAAGACCATATGAAATTTTATTTGTGGTTAATCCCAAACTACCTACCAGAAGTCTGCTTAACAAAAACAGTAGATAAATGTAGTTACAGTCTACATTTATGTGTAGAAACCCAGCAACCAGTCTGCTTCAATCCAGCTGTCTCTCCTGTTGGTGTGGGTACAGACACTTGGTGCTAAGCAGTCCAAGACTGTGACGTGTTTCGAGAACTAATAGGGATATATTTACTAAAGGTAAATTTTTAAGTCGATTTTTATGTCGATTTTAATTGACTGAAATGGATTGAAAATTGATTGTATAAATCAATGGCCAAATCACTCATTTACTTACATTCGATTTTGAAATCAATTTCTATGTTACAGCTGCCAGCAGCATATGAATGCAATATGGGTCTATTTCCAAGAGTGTAAAAATGGTTAATATGGAATGTGAACATCAAAAGAACCTACAAAATCAACAAACACTCCATAATGTACACCTATTAGTCAAAACATATCAAATGCACTGTAAGCAACAGAAACTCATAATAAAAAGGCTGGTACACACCCAAGCAAATTGAATGGGAATTACTGTATGTGGAGAGAGTGGAGGGAGGAGTGTTTAGCAGGGTAGTGGGGATTCATATACAGTAGGTGCTTAAAAAGTGATTTCTGAGAGCTTTGTCCTGTCAATTTCTGTATTGTTGTCATTTTTAAGTTAGTCTTTTTTTAGTCTAGTCTAATTTTTTTTGTCTTTGTCAGTGTTTCTGTGTGTCTGTCTGTGGAGTGTTTGTTTATTTTTTTTAAAAGTGCACAGATATGTCTACATACAATTAGCCTCCTTGCGCATTAAACACCCCTTCTAGTCATTCCATGCTGTGGTGTGACTTAGTAGTGCAGAGCGTCTTTTTTTGCAACTTTTTCCATTAATATGCACAAGCAGCTTATGCTGATTAAAATGATTTGCGCCTATGTTCCTTGTGCAACTGTGGCTGTATCTTCATGCAAAATGCTGCTGGCAGCTGTAACATAGCATTTTGCATGCAGATATAGCCGTAGTCGCACACAGACATATTAAGGATAAAAGTTGCATGAAAAGACGCTCAGTGATACGAGTTACACTATGCTCACGCATTATGTGTAATGCAACTTGTAGCTCACAGAGGATAGATGTATGTGGACACATCTGTAGTTTGTGTTTTATAGGCATCAAAATTAGGTTCCTACCAATAGTATAGTTCTGAAATCACAAGCCACACCTCAACATGTTTTGTCACTCAATGGGCGGAATTCAATTGTTTTTGCGGCCCGCATTTCCCGTCTAAAGTGACAGGAGTTCACGGGCCGCTATGCAATTGTTCCAGATTTTCATGCTGATCATGCCCAAAGTGGTCGGGTTTACCCGCGTAAAGCAGCTAAACCCGACCAAAGTGCTGGGCGTGATCGCGAAAAGTGATGTTTGGGTGGCCAAACATGTAACTTTTTCACACATTTCAGCTCTCACCCCCCAGGGGTTGCGAGCTGAAATGTAGTGCTGTCAGCTGATCGTGCCCGACAGGAGCAAGAATTCAATAGCTCCGTCAGGTGCGATGGGGGCAGGAATCAACTGAATTCCGCACAATGACTTCAACAGGAGGTGTTTAAATGTATGTGGATATTTACACAAGTAAAGAGTGTTTTACCTTATTACTGGGTGCACTCTCCTGTGTCCATTTATTTCAGAATCATTTTACTCTGGTGGCAAGGAGTTTCTGGATTGAGCTGCACTATATGATTATCTATGGACTTTACCAAGGATTCCAAAGTGCACATAATGGACTATTGTCTTGTTTACAACCCAAAATTGCCTGTTTTTGAATAGTCTATTTATTTCTGGATTTTTCAGTCAGTTTTGCAGTCAATATTTAGCAAATTTCTAATCCAACTGGTCAATTTTGGTCATGATTCAGGTTTATAGTCAATTCTATAGTTGATTTTGCCTTTTATTAAATCTCAGATTTGCAAAATCGACTGATGATCATCTACAAAAACACAAAAAATCCCAAATAGTCCTTTAGTAAATATACCCCACAATCTCTTTTTCAAGTACTTTGTTATAGAGAATGAATGTTCTCAAATTGAATTGCAATGTCTGGAGGGTCTCGGAAAGACAGCAGATAAAAAGCAATTATCACACATGCCATGGAAAAAAAGAGAGGAAAGACCACTCCATGGAGTGAATACATTTACAGCATCTAAGGAAATCACAATAGTGGTATCTTCTTAATGAGACACCCAATGGTGGTTGCACCTTGGGAAGGGGCAAAGAAACTCCACAGCTACCAGTTAAGCAGGAATTTCACTGTACATGTGTACCCACTTTACTCTTTAATATTTTATCCTAAATGCAAAATATAATTTTTATATGTTGCAATACAACAAATTTTTAGATCTTCTTAGATACTCTTAATTTACTTTTGCAGTTTCAGCAGATCTCACCATCTTGACATGTAGATGCATGCACTTCCCCTCTATGGTAAATATAGAAACTTTGGACACTGAAAGTAATTAATACTAAAAGTGAGATGTATCAAACCATTTAGAGAGATAAATTGCCCACAATAACTTATTAGCTTCTAGCTATCTATTATAGGCTGACAGAAGCTGATTGGTTGCTATGAGCATCTTCTCTACTTTATCTCTCTCAAAGGTTTGATAAATCTTCCCCTAAGCACTTTAGACACTAGCTTAGCATGCTTATGATGAAAATACCATTCAGGTAAAGATACATGTTAAACGAGTATCTAAGGGTCAAGTACTGAAATATTTATGAGTACTGGTACTTCAAATCAAACACTTGACATCATAGAATTCAATAAGAATTATTTGGACAAACAAATTGCTATGTATGTATTGGATTAATTGTCAAGAAAACACACTATATGGCAATTTTTCTATTTAAATTTGTTACATGAACTGAGAACTGTGCTCCTTAAAATTATGATTTGTATTATTTACAAATAAATGTATTTATTATAAATGGATTCCCATAGGCCTGGAGTGTCAATATACAGTATGTGGCCATTTATTTTACAAATTAAAAATGTCACAATAATCTTCCACATTGGTATGCTGTGTTGACTCATCATCAGTGTGACTCTTAGAAAGGATTTTTTTTTGCCAGTAGCATACGCTACATGGGAAAAGCTAAAGCAGGTGATGTGCGCAAATATAGCTAACAACTTAACCACAAAGACATGCTTGCATCTTTTAATATATGTGTCATCTGGAAAGAAAGACTTAACATATGACTTAAACTATTGTAAGTAACAATCATGGTTGCCCAAATGTAGCGACCCAACTCTAAAATGTTAAGCAAATACATAACATGATGTACAAAGCCAACATATGCACTTTAGTAGAATCACTTACTTTTATCACATCCTCCTTCATTTTCTCTATTTGCTTATCTAGTAGTTTATTAGGAGTATTACTTGATTCAGAATGAAGCATCTGAATGTACTTCTTTTGTAACAATTTCAAATGGTTTGAAAAG
Source organism: Taudactylus pleione (assembly GCA_031769625.1). Taxonomy (NCBI): domain Eukaryota; kingdom Metazoa; phylum Chordata; class Amphibia; order Anura; family Myobatrachidae; genus Taudactylus; species Taudactylus pleione. The sequence goes on from JAUIMM010000065.1 coordinate 30,671,033, forward strand.
CTTGCATAAACTGAAAGGATTCTCCAGTGTCTATCAGTAAGGAAAAATGACCCCTTCTTATTATCTCATGGCATGATGTGCGGGTCTGAATGGTTTCTTGCTGTTTCATCCAGTATTAAGTGTTATGCCTTGACAAATAATGTCTGAGTTGGTTAGAAATAATTCCACATGCTAGAGGTGGATTTTTAGATTATTTGTTTAGGCATAATGTGCTTATCATGGGCATGAGGTGGTGTTCTTTTAATACACTGATGTGACTGTTCTGGAGGTGATAGTGCATTCAGAGCTGAAGTGTGGTGCATGGAAAGTTACAGAAAATGCATGTTTGGCACTCACTATTGCATTGAGCATTCTAGTACAGAGAAGTAGCATAACCACTATTAGCAAAAAGTGGCCATCATCTGAGCATTTCCTTGCAACTGCAGGTGGTGTATGGGATGTTAGCTACAGTATTATCTTATTTTTTTTTTACAAATCACCACATTAATCAGTTACTTTTCCCTATAGCTGTTGCCCGCAGCTTCACCCATTATGAAATAACTTCTGCCAACAATTTTTTATTAGATTTGTATTATATTTTTTATTTTAGATGTTCTAGTTTTTTCGCTTTGCTTAGGGGCCATGTCACAGGACAGACTGGTGGCTGCAGCACCTTCGCCCACCATTCATACCAATATAATTGTGTGCCTTGTGCACAGACTACCAAAGCATCCCTCTCTGCACCACTTCCTGGCCACATGCATGGTGCTACACCTATCATTTGCATTGATTATTTCAATACATTTTTTTTTGCTGTTGCTAAGCTTCAATTTGACAAATAGAGATGAAACAAAGTGCAGGTTATTTCTAGGAGTTTTTTCATGAAAATTGGTTCAGTAGTTTTTTGTGCCATCATTTCCGGTGGACAGAGCTACCGAAACCGGAAGTGGGTTCCCTGGACTCCGGGCTGCGATGCAGAGTGAGCAGGGCATCTGAAAGGGTGAGTGTTATTATTTATACACTGTATTTGCACTGTTTTGTTATGTTGTGTATCCTGAAGAAGGGATTTTAAAGTCCCGAAACGTAGATTAAAAGCACAAAGTTTTGCACTATTTCTACAAAAGTCTCCTGAGTGCCGCCAGTTCTTTATTTATATATATATATATATATATATATATATATATGTTTTCTGACTGGTCTGTTCATATGAAATATACATAATTATGTTACCTAGTAGAAACGGGATAGAGACTAAACTGGCTAGGAATTTGAATTGCCGGTGTTATAAGTCCGATTTGATGGTTTATTTATTTAGCTGTTATTTTGTTATTTTGTCACATGACCTAATACAGTCATGTGACTCAATTCAGTCATTTGACTGTCTTCATATTATTATTATAATACACTCTAAGGACTTCCACTTATGAGTCCCGTTAGATGGTTTTTCCTACTATGGTGATTACACTGCTGTCCCCATCACGTGAACCACAAGTCACATGACTGGGTCTCTACCATCATTACATGTATCAGAGTTTTACGCTGACATCTCACTGGGAGTGGGGCCACATGACTGAATGACATGACCCTGTCACATGATCAGATCAGACCGACCGGTCATCCGACTGAGTCTCTATAATTACTGCATGTATAGGCGTTTCACTCTGACATCTCACAGGGAGTGGAGCCACATGACTGAATGACATGACCCTGTCACATGATCGGACTAGAGACAGGTGAACATGTAAGAATATTCTTTTAGGATCTACTAATATTTAGTATTATGCTAATGTCTAAATATTTATGTGACTCAATAGGATTGCCCTCTTACAGATATATATATATATATATATATATATATATATGTAATTTTAATTTGATGGACAGTTTCTGTTTCTTTTATGCAATCACCACAAGTGTAAGCATTTGGCTAATTGCCTTAGAGTATAAAAAGGGCTACCAATGGACATACCAACTTACTCTTAATGAAGCTGGGTGTTGTTTTGCCCAGGGAAACGTGTCGAGACCATTCTGGATGCCTGTGACAAACTGGACTATTTATTTGGACTTTGCTTTACTCCTCCTTGGATTTACTGGAAATGCTGATATTATTCCATGTGGATCCCAGTTACAACATAAAGTTTTGGCGTCCTGGATGCTAAGGATATATAGGTGACTGTGATACTGCCATATGGTAAACAAGTGTTGCTTCCCATCTAACAATACTTTTGGGACTTATTGGAGGTTGTCCTAGGTCCAGTTGTATATTATACAGGATCAGATATATGTTTGATTTTATACTGCCAACTGGCAATACCTATATTGTTGCTATATTTTCTGAATATTGCATTTTGTCCCCTTTTTACCAGCTGCTTTGTGACAGCGCGTTCATATTTCCATTGTTTCTTTGCATAACTAAAAACAACTGGAAATGATAAAATTACTTCGCTAGATTGCACTAATAAATCTGATGTGCGACATTTGTACATCTGTGTGGAACCGAGTCTGAATCTGCGGGAGCTTTTTCTTATGTTAAGCTCCTTTGTGCTTCATCTGTGACTTTGTATTTGTTTAAAATGAATTCCATTTCCTGTGTGGTTAAAATTGCAGCGCAGTGTCCCTAGTACACTGTGAGTGGTGATTTGCTGCGTTTGCAATGCGTATAAGGTGCAAAATGTAAAGAAAAATATAGTGCCCTACAGCTTTTGGGCCATCTCAGTCATGACGGGCACATACGCCATATAGATGCTAGTTGTATGAGGACACATCTGCAGAATATGCTTTTGGATTATGACAATGCAAGCTTAGCAATATAGCTGTTGTGCTAATGGTGCCATATAACAAGTACCCTGAGATGAATTATACCTTCAAAATACTAATATGGGAAGAACTGAGCTTCAGTTCAAGATTTAATATTGTGTAACTTACATGGATAGTCATAGAAAAAGTTATATTTGTTGTTCATTAGCCTGAAAAATAAGAGAACTAATGCTTCTTTTACAATACTCAATGCTAAAAATTCTTTTCATAAATTCAAACATCAGTTTAAGTTACAAATGTTTTCGCCGAGATGTATATCTATGTAGGTGTACATAGATTTCCAGTCCATTGAGAGAGAAAACTGTTAAGCAATATTTATTACAAGTACATTTGTTAAAATGGCTCTATACATTCTAGGCCATGTAATTGTGCATTCAATATAGGCAACGTGTAAAGGAAGTTATTTCTATTTAATAAATTGAATGTAAAATAAAAGGTTATGTGGATTCTAAATACATTTGCATTCTTCTTATGTTTTATGTAACATGTAAGCTGACAGGAAGCAACAATCCCACCTGCCTTATTAGGATAGCCCCCACATTAGTGATTTTTCAGTTTCAACCACAAGATGGCATAGTGACAACACAGTGGTCTGATACATAATCTTTATCTAGGTCAACTAGATAATTGTTCACTTATAGTGGAAAATACATTTACATCTAAGCAGTTTTAATTAATGTGTCATTATGCAAGTTCTGTCTGCTAATGTCTTAATTTGAACATATTTACTTATTTCATTTCAGTCCAGAAACCATCATAGCATCAATAAATTCCATCAAAATGAATAGTAGATTTAGAATAAAAAAACCTAAAAGGGATTACATTGTAGATTTTATATGTTGCATATATAGGGCCTCATTTAGTTAGCAGTAAATCCAACTGGAAGATTATGTTACACTGCAGCGGGTGATTTAAAATGTGCCATCAGACTGGGAGGGAAGCATATCCAGATCAACTCTAAATTGCAGTGCAAAATTAAAACTATTCAATATTTGTGTGCTACGTGCAATAGTAGGTAATAATTTTCTCTTCATGCAAGCAAAAATTCCATTTGCAGAACTTTTATTGCAACATGATTTGTTCAGGCGCAAATGTACACCCTCTACTTGTTTTGCTGCCAACTCATAATGATGCCCATAATTTGATATGTGGGTATACAGACAAAACTAGCAAAGTTGTATTATGTATTGAAAAAAAAAAAACATGGATCTTGTTACCTATAGAATTATATTTTGTAAGCAAATTGTCAATGTATCTTGTATTGGGTAAAAAAAAACAGATGCTTTATAGTCAAATTATAAGGTACCTTTATTGTTATTTTTCTATACACCATACCCTTTAATATTTTGTCCTTACAAACAAAATGTAATTTCTACATGGTACAATGCAAGGAATGTTCTGATCCGCTTAGCTCCTCTCAGTAAACCTTTGTGTCCTCTGCAGAATTCGCCATCTAGAAATGTAGATTCATTCACCTTCTCTCTAAGGGACATATTCAATTGGGCACAAGGTTTAGCGAGGTAAAAAACCTTGCGCCCCTCGTGCCCAATTTTGGATTACCACGGATATACGGGCTCCCCATACCTGTGGTATGCAATGAAAAAAAAGGGGTTGCAGGATTTTCAGAGCTCACTCCCACAGCATCTAAAAAGAATAGACATTTACATGCCCAGGGGGTCTCCACGGCTACCGGTGGCCTCCCCTCTATATTGTCACTGGGGAGGGGGCTGCTGGGAGTACCGGTAGCTGCTGGGAGGAGCAAGGGCTGCTGGGAGATGTAGTTCTCCCAGTGCCTGTTACGGGGGAGGGTATACTCTCACACATACGCACATACCGGGGATCACACACACCCTCATACACACACATTCACTCATACACATTGCAAACACTAACAAACACTCACACACACTGATATACTCACCGCTGCTGCAGAAGACCCGGATCCCTACACTGGATTAATTAAGGACTAATTAAGCTATTTGGAAGTTTCCAATTGCTTACATAGTCCTCAGGGGGGTGCCGTTGGGGTCCCAGAGCAATTCCCACTAATTTAGTAACAATTTTAGGAAATATCAGACTTGATCTGGAGGTGCAACGAACAAAAACCTCCTGGTGCTCAAAACCTGAGAAACCCTGCACCTAATTGAATTGCAAAAATCCTGCACCTGCAGGAAAAACTTTGCAGGTGCAGGATTTTTGCTATTGTCGCACACAATTGAATATGCCCCTAAATGGTACATTAAGACATTTTAGACACTGTAAGATAAGTAACACTAAGGGATATATTTTATATGCTATGAGTGTCGGACTGGGACATGAAAGGCCCACCGGAGAATGCAGTGGTAGGTTAAGGGGTGTGGCCAGTCTCCAGAGGGACTTGGCCAACCATAAGAGAGGCCATGCAAAAACAGAGTAGTTTTATAAAGGAGGTAACAAAGCTGTATCAGGGCCACCAACTTTCATTGTCAGGAGAACATGAAGTCCTTCAATTTTTATTGGCATTAATGCTTTCAGATTTTACATTTGAGATAAAATCCAATGTCAAATGGAAGTGCAATTTCGACCAAAACCAACCAAAACTCGACAAACATTTCCTAGTGCTTTTCTATGGTCTAACCATACCACATGCTATTGGATATCACAAACCCCTTATAAAAATTGCCCCAGCATGTTTTCTATGTGTAGTGAGGTGGTTAAAGATACTGTAAAAGGAGTTAATTTACAATAGTTGAAGGTTGTCTTGTGTTATTTTGTGTAGTCTTCTATTTTAAAGTTTGGGGATTTTTTTGTCTGCTGTTTTTATACGTTTTCACTCTTGTCAGTGTTTTTTTTTTGTTTGTGGTGTAGTGTATTTTTTATTGTCTTTGTTATTTGTTAAGATGGAGGGAGAGATGGGGAGAGAAGAAGGAGCAGAGAGGAGGATAGGGATCCAGAGGTATAGGAGCCTTCACATTTATTTTGAGAAAAATGATTCCCTGGTCAATTATTTGCTTCCAAATAATGAGCAACTTTTAGAGATTCAGGCTTCAAGGACCTTACCCAGGCAGAAGAAGCAGCTGTAGATGCAGCATTGGAGGCAGTAAATGCAGTTGGATATTTTAAGAGGAGTAATCTTAATATGGTAAGTGCTTCTCATACATTAAGAGGAAAGTGAAGGGTAAGATGGCTGAGTAGCGCAAGGCTGCACAGAGAGCTGGTGGTGGTTCCCACCATTGAAATTGAGCACCTGGAATGTGAAAAGCCAATGCAGAGGATCAACCAGCTGAAATCATTGAAGAAGTCATGACAGTAATGCCCCCCACAGCCTGGTGAGTGATTTGTGTGTTTTTAACATGCACCTCTACACCTACATGTCAATACCTAATTATTAGCTCTCTTAGTACATATGTCTTGGTGAGTATTCACAATCAAGGTAGGCACACACAATGTCTAAAAAAAAAGTCATTTTATTCTAAAGTTAATATCCTGTTTGATAACAGTTCAACCTAGATAAAGACGTGTAGTCAGGGCCACACTAGTTGAGGATGGTTTGTTTGTATTACCTGCTTCTCTCCTAATAACTGAAGTATTAATAGTTAATTAGTGTTCCCATTGATGATGGCTAAATATCATGATACATGGCTAAGGGGATCCCTTGGACTGTGTATGACTAACTATGCTTATTATGTACTGTTTTTTATAAACAACAGATCACAGTGTTTATGGAAGCAGATGCTTGGCAACTGTATATACAGTGTGTCCAGTGATCAGTGGCAATAGCTGTGATCATGTGACTGAGGATTAGAGAGTGGATTGGGTTAACCTTTCCCCTGCTGTGATTATCAGATTTAGCAATCACGGTGAGTTGAGGATTAAAAAGTCAATGGGCTGACTGTGTCTTACTATGCTGAAATAAAGGATTTTTTTGTCCACTTCAAGTCTGGTGAGTGCATCCCTTATTCTGAATACTGTATGGATCCCTTGGCAACAAGGAATTGGTGTGGCACTCCTACCGGTAATGGAGATGATGCAATTAGTGTGGACCAACAAGAGTCCATGCAAGATGATGTTTGTCCATGAAAGATGACGTTTTGGCTCTTTCTGAGGCCCCAAATTTGGTGGTAAAAAAATGAACTTGGCAAGGATATCTGAACTGATCTGAGCCTGCACTCCTCTAATATATATATAAAGTCAGAAATCCACTGCACTCACCGCTCCCAGATTTGGGGTGCAGATCTGCACTCGCCATTCCCAGGCATGGGGTGCAAGTGGCCTGTGACCACATTGCTTAAATAAATAAAAACAGAAAACTCTGCACTCACCATTGTTAAATCACTCACAATAATACATAAATAATGGGGTTTTGGTTCATGGATTGATCAATGCATTTAAGCCTGCAGCCCACATCACGGGACCCCATTTCTCTTCAGGTCCTACACTATTTGTCATACTTATGGAATCCTGGTAGCTGCTATCACAGAGTTGAAACTGAACAAATGTTAGCTGGTTTAAAGCTCACCTGCCAACTAACTTATGGCTTTTAAAGGCAAGACAGTCACCAAACATAGCGTATATCATACTACCAAAAAGGCAGATGACACAGGTTAATATAAATGAGCTTGCACAGGAGTGGATGAGAAAGCTGTGATCACAAAAAGGTTGATTAAAAATTAACCAAATAAACAAAGTCAGAAATCCACTGCACTCGCCACTCCCAGATTTGGGGTGCAAAGCAGCACTTGCCATTCCCAGGCCTGGGGTGTAAGTGGATTGAGACCACATTGCTTAAATAAATAAAAACAGAAAATTTAAGATTACCGCAGGTTACTATAGTTTACAGAAAGGTGGCATAACCCCTTTAGTGAGCGCTAAAGGGGTTCTGTTTCGTTAGTAAATGGGTCCCTAAGTATGAGCTGAAGAGCAGTGGAGTGTGTGTGATTGTGTGTATTGTAAGGTGAAATATAGATGTGACCCAGCCAACCAGGTCACATCTATCATTCAGATTAGAATATGCTTCATGATCAGTAAAGAACACATACATTTGAATTTAGAGGACTCTGTGTATTTATTTTCCTGCATCAACGTTTTTTTTCCTGTGGATTAACTACTCATTGCAGAGAGAACCCAATAAATAGTTTAAATGGTACTTGTGTACTTTACGTACACAAGTACCGAAAGTTGTCCCAACCTAAAGAAGAAAGTTGTCCCCTCACGGGGTTGCTGCGATCGCCACTCTTCGGGCTCAGTGGCTCGCTACTCTCGTCACAAGGTTTTATACCCCCTCTATGCCCACTTGGATGGTAGTTAATGTTGCTGGACACTGGGAATGATGCTGAACACTGGCTGATGATGTCAAGGTCCTCTCCATGAAGGGTATTTAGACATTACCATGATGAATAATAATAATGAGTGTAGGACACTTGGGTTCTCTCTGCAATGAGTCCGTAAAGTACACAAGTACCATTTATTTTATTAAAACATAGGAAATATAGTCATTTTGTTCAGTTGCCAAAAGTACTGGTGGTGTTGGGGGGTGCTCCAACATTTCTCGCATAGGGTGCTAGTAGACCAGGAGCCGGCCCTGATAGGACCCCATTTCTCTGCAGGTCCTACACTATCTGTCATACTTAAGGAAACCTGGTAGCTGCTATCACAGAGTTTAAACTGAAAAAATGTTAGCTGGTTTAAAGCTTACCGGCCAACTATCTTATGGCTTTTAAAGGCAAGACTATCACCAAACATAGCTTCTATCATACTGCCAAAAAGGCAGCTGACACAGGTTAATATAAATGAGCTTGCACAATGGTGAGTGCAGAGTATTCTAATATATATATATATATATATATATATATATATATATATATATACAACATAATTCCATATGTGTTCTTTCATAGTTTTGATGTCTTCAGTATTAATCTATTATGTTGAAAATAATTTAAATAAAAAAAAAACATTGAATGAGAAGGTGTGTCCAAACTTTTGACTGGTACTTGTATATGCACATCTCTAAAATATAATATATATAAACAACCTTTTACAAATGTGCATTAGTAGGCTGCAGCCATTTAATTTGTACTCAGACAAAGTTTTTACATACTATAGGATAACATTTGTTTCTGGATCTAATAATACCTTGCCAAATAGCCATTTAACTTTAATGTAAAGTTGACAACATTCATTAATGTACTAAACCTGATATCTCAATACATTTGTAACACATACATTAATACCTATGTATTCATTCCACAGAAATTGTGATATTGACAGTGGTGAGAGTGAAGAAGAGGAAGACATAATCACTGCACATTTGTTACCTGTGTACCCATCGGTGCAAGATGCCCAGGATCAATCAGTTGATCCCAGACCTGCAGCACACCTGGAAGATATGCAGCAGTGGCAATTCTGGAGGGCATTGCATTATTTGAGCAAACAAGGGGGAAATCATGGCCACACAAATGCAGAAACACAACCAAATGGGCAGACAGTTAAAGCAAATAAATAATACAGTAACCAGTATGAATGCTAATTACCAGTGGTTGTCAACAGCCTTGGAGGTAGAAACATCTGCCAATATTCGCTTACATGATGTCTAAACCTTTATTCAAATGAAAAAAAAACAATTAAGTGTTTTTCATAGCATGCATGAAGCTCAATTAAATGCAACATGCACTATGCATATTATGCATGAGCTAAACAAGTATATGGCATCCTGGCTGGGAAAGCAGATATAGGTATAGGGGAGGGTCTTCAGGGCTGTCATGACCTGGGTGAAACTATGTGAGGAAGTTGGCTGTGAAATTCCCAGCACTATAGAGGTAAATAACTAGAAGGAACCAGTTCAGAGTATGCAGCAGCTTGTGTAGGCTTTATAGGGCATGTAAATGAGGTTGTGAGAACCTGCGCTTACTTTAGTGAGGATAAGCTGCTGGTATCCAGGGGTCTATCCCAGTTCCCCTAATTTTACACTATGGATAATATATCACAAATACCTGTGCTAGATGTATTAATTAATCTAAAGAGTGTATGATTGAACAAATACCTTGCCCATAATGAAATATGCACTAGTACCAAGGTGATACAAAAGGTATTTATTGTAAATATAAATCGGGTATATGTTATGGAGCAGATAAAATAGGTTCTCAGGATAGTCACAGTGCTAACCTTATCCCTAATGTAAGGGACCAGTACCCACCTATTCATGGTTTCATGTTAATGCATCACCACCTGTTTAGGGGTGAATTTACCTTTGTACCACTTTAAAGTTTTTCATTAAACTAGCCTTTTTAAGTATTACTGAGTTAATACCTGTGCTGCATTTCTTTCTGGGCCCCCCCACTTGCATTCACTCAGCCCGCCAGGACACAGGGAGGAGTTGGACCAGCAGGCATCATGACTGGGTAAGTAAGTACCATTTACTTCACCATACCTGATACTGCATTATAGTGTCCCAAGCACCCTGAAACTGCATTCCTTATTTCTGAGGTGTTTTCTTTTGTGATGGAGGTGGCACCTACAGCTTCTTGATTACACAAGTCTGCATTTCATCCATACAAGACCCTGCTTAAAGTTATTGTTGACATTTCCTGCATACAAAACTCTGCCTCAGTGGCGTAACTAGGGGGGGTCAAGCAGGGCGTGTTCCCTGGGTGTCGTGGGACCAGCGGCGTAGGGGGCACTGCCATCCACAGTCCGGTCTGCCCTAGTTAGCCAGTGTAGCACCGACCACAGTGAGTGCGGTCAGCGCTACACATTTACACAGGACCGGCGCTAGGCTTCCAGCGCCATCCTGTGCTGCACAGCTGAGCCCGTTCCCTCCCCCTGAGCGCTTGCCCAATAGCGCCAGGAGGCAGACTCAGGCTGTGCATAACACATGCATCGCTGCCAGCGCTGGCGGCAATGCGTGTGTTAAACAGCAGCCAATGAGAGTCAGATAGACTCTCATTGACTGCTGCAGCACCCACTGCAAGAGCCGGGCTTCCATCCGGCTCCTGCAGTGGGTAATGGGACAGACATCATGACATCATGAAGTCTCTCCCATAATGCTGAGCGCGCCAGCCCGGGAGGACTGGCGGGTGGCGGCGGGAGCAGTGTCACGGTCCGGAGCAGCAGCATGGATTCAGGTAAGTATATTTATATATATATATTTTTTAAACCTGTCTGCACTACTGGGGGCACAACGGGGGAGGTGGGTGGCTACTACTGGGGGGACCTCTACTGGGGGTGGGGGCACAACGGGGCAGGGGGTGGCTAATACTTGGGGCACAATTACTGGGAAGACCTCTACTGGGGGGGCTACTACTGGGGGCACTTAATTGGGAGGGGGAACATCTACTGGGGACTACTACTTGGAGGGGGAACTACTACTGGGGGCATTATAAAAGGGACCTACTACTAGGGGCATTGCACTGGGGGGACCACTACTTGGGGCAATAATAGAAAGGACCACTATAGGAGGCACTGGATAGGGGGGATCATTACTGGGTGTCTGCATAAGGGGGACCACTACTGGGAAAACTGCATGGGGGTGACTACTGCTGGGACACTATATAAAGGGCACTGCATAAAGGGATACCACTACTGGGCACACTGCATTGTGGGGACTGCTACTGGGGGCACTGCATATGAAGGAACACTACATGGGGCACTGCATTTGGGGGGACCATTACTGGGGGCACTGAATAAGGGGAACTACTTGGGGCTGTATAAGGGGGACCACTACTGGGGATACTGTATAAGGGGCACTACTATGGGCCTGCAGAAGAGGGACCACAACTGCATGCTGGGGGTACTGTATAAGGGGCACTACTGGGGTTAAGGTGCATATGGATAGGAATGTTCAGCATGAAAATAAAGAGGTGTGTCATGTTGACACGCCCCATTTTTAAGTGACCACACCCATCGGGAGGGCTCCCTTTTCAAATTTGCCCTGGGCTCCAAATACCTTAGTTACGCCACTGCTCTACCTATAGTTATTGCCTAAAGTTATTGCCGACCTGATACAGATTTTTAACAACACATTGCTGACTCTTGACTTCATTAAGACATGCCGATTCATTCTGGCTAAACACAGACAATTCTTCAACCATTTGTTTTAAATTACTAAGACTCCATTTAAGACATCAACATTCAACTTCCAGCCTAAAGTTTTTGCCCATCTGACGTAACTTCAACATTACCTACATAGAAGGACTTATAATTAAACATCTAGAGACTGAACTAAAAATAGGCTATAATACATATAGAGATCTTAACCCTACATGACTATATACATTTTATAGTCTCATTTACATAACTTAGTACCACAGAGCGCTGTCCTCCTTTTTGCTTATATTTACTCATGTTAAGGAAGTAGAGACACTTCCTGAGGACGCAGCTATTGGTATTCCATTCCCCTTCTATGCGAGCGCTGACTGCTATCTCTTTTTTTATATACTTATCCCTAATGTACCTGCAGTGGTGTGGTGTATTGCTAAAGGGAATGAGGGGGGAGGGAAAGAAATTGGAAATATATGGGATTAAGCTTTAACTTCCTGAATGGAAGGTGGGGAAATTGTCCAGGGGTAGAGCGTTGAGGCACTAATGATATATGTTAATTTAAATGGAAATAGCTGTCAATCACTGTATGTGCACCAATTTCTAATCAGAGGTGACTGTCTCAGATTGATGTGAAGATCTCATAAAGTACAAATACAACTGTTCTGGGTGTTGCCTTCTGGAGGGGCGGCATCCCGTACCCTTCGATCTGACAACTTACCCTATCCTCCTGATGCTTGCTTCTCTCTCTGTTGCGTGGCATCCGATTGATGGATGAGGTGCTCTCTGCTGCTGTCCGGAATCACCCTCAGCGGCGAGACAGCTCGAGTCCCATGTTTCCGTGAGGTCACGTGGTCCTCCACCAACCACCGCCGCTGTTAGGCGGCTATACTCACTCTGAAGGACATTGGTCTGTGTATAGATGGTTGTAAGGTGCGTGCCTAGTTATGCCCTCTGTGTGGATGCTCAGTATGAGCCGGGAGTGGCGTGTGATGAGAGTGGATGCGGAAGTCAGTGGTATGCTGGGACATGTAGTTTAATTGATTGAGTCCAATGAGTAGTGGCTTCAGCCTTCTTCAGGGACAAATGCACAAGTGTGCTAGGTGTTGCTTTAAGTAAGGTGGTTTCTGATGACGTACCTATATTGAGCATGTGTATTGGTTGCTTTAGCTCCACTGAGGAGACAGGATGTTACACACTGCCCTTGGAGTGGTCAGTAACCTAGGTTACTGTGTGTCTATATATAGGACATGTGACCATGCAATTTCTGTCTCAAGATAATTCCTTTTGAGGTCATACAGGCTCATTAAGTTGGTAGAGTTGAGGCAGAACATCTGTGTCACATCACCATCAGACATTGCATTGAGGTTCAAATGCCCATGGAAGAACCTAGGCTTGCATATGCTCTGCGGTACCTCAGGAAGCTGCTGTTGGTCCTCCCAGTGAAGTGATGTGTTCTGCATATACTGCATATGTACAGTATATCTTGAGCATGGAATGTTTGTATCCCTTTTTATATTGGCATAATGGATAAGCTTTCTCCAGTAGAATGTGTTTTTAAAGATAAACACACCTATCAGTGTATTTGGGCATTCTGGCCATTGGTTTTTGGACAGTTCTGGTCAGTTTTGTAAACCGACACTTAGTAAGCCTGCAGTTTCTATACTTGTATATGCAAAGGGACATGCCTGCTTTTCTTAAGACCTCTGTCAGTTGGAAAGAAAGACATAAAATATGACAAACCTAGGATCAAACATGGTTGCCAAAATGTAATAATCAAATTCTAAGATGCTTAAGTCCATTGGGTCCTGACACAACAAATAATGAACTTGTTCTTCAATGTCAATATATTTAAAGATGTTCAGTATTTGTGGACTACATGCAAAAGCATTTATCTTAAATGCAATCAAAGATTGTACACCTTTGTTTTCCTCATAACGATGCCCCTAATCTGAAATGTAGGTAAACAGACAAATCTGGTAAAGTTGTGTTAATGATTCATAACCTAGATCTTGACCTGCACAATTATGTTTTATTTATTTATTTACAGTTATTTATATACAGTAGTGCAGTTATATTCCACAGCACTTTACAAAGAGTACAGTAATTGATTATTCACATCAGTCCCTGCACCAGTGAAGCTTACAATCTATATTCCATATTACATAAACATACACTAGGGTTTATTTTTTGTCAGAAGATGTATGATGTACCATGTATCTGAGATGGCACACAGAAGGCTTTAGGTTTATTTCTACAATGTATTAATGTCAACAATTTAAATTTTAAATTTCACATCTAATAATAGTCAGAAAAAAAGAGTTCCTTGACCTGAATATTTATGTAGAAGATGGCACGTTACAAAGACCTTACTAGTAAAGTGAATTGTAATAACTACATCAAGGCCTCAAGTAGCCACCATTACACTGTAACTAGATGAGGAATATTCATAAATGGCAGTCCACATGAATCAGAAGGAACTACGCCAAAACAACTGACTACAACACCCATGCTTTATAAAGCGGAATTATGACAAAGAGCTAATGATCCCGCTTTTACAGGAAGCTAGGTCCACAAATGGATCTACACTGATGAGACCAAAGAATAAAGATCATAAGCAAGAAGAAGTTTTATTCATCACAAAATACAAGTTCTTTTAACAGATCATGATAAGAGATTGACCTACTGTATCTTGCTAAAATTTGATAACTATCCAGCCAAGACCAATAATTGTTTACAGAAGACCTGATACTCTAAAGAACATATTATTAATAAAGACTTTTATATAAAAAAAAAAATAAGAATAAAAAGACATGGCTTCATAAGAGGACCAAAGGCTTATTTTATTGTAATAGCTAGTAAAATCACAAAACAATATAGGACAAAGCTTACTTCAACAGTAGATCAGTGGTTCTCATACTCGGAGGCATATGTATCAAGCTGATTTTTACAGAAAATTATGCAGAAACTGCAGTTTCTGCATAATTTTATGTATTGTTCCTATGTATTAATAGCAAAATGCAGAAGATTTCACAGAAATCTCTGGCAAAGTGCTAATTAGCACTGCAGATCAGAGTCCCCATTATTATCAATGGGGACTACAATCTGTTCCCTATGGACTAAACTCCAAAGAGAAAAGCTTTTCGGAGTTTAGCCACGGTAGTTTACACCATCTTCAGATGGTGTAAACTACTGTAAGTCTATGGGGGCTCCAGGGCCAGGGGAGAGATCTTTCGATCTCTCCCCTGCAGCCCCCAGCTGGCCCCGGAAGCTGACACTGTGTGCATGCGCAGCGTCAGCTTGCCCCGGGGAAGTCTTTCACATCTGTGAAAAAAAAGGAAAGCTAATTATTTCACTTGTGATTCTGTGCGGAGATCAGGATAACATGAAATGTTTGGGGCCCCGAGGACCGAGTTTGAGAACCTGTGCTCTAGATTCAAATCCAACATCAGAAGTACATGCACCTTCCAATTTAAAGGGTGCACAACCAGGAGCCTCAAAGTAAGGCTGTTGGAACACATTAGAAATATAAAAACTACAAGGTTGAAACACACAGTATGCACAACCATTTTTTCCAAGAATCACAAAAGCAGTCCAAGTAAATAAAAATGTATAGGAATCAAGAAAGTGGAGAAACCATGAAGTGTAGGGGATTACAATTACACTATATATGAAGAGGCAAGGGGGATATATTATCTTCATAAACTGTATTCACTACAACAATTTCACAACTGCATACTGGCAACGACAGTACACTGGTATCATCTTTCACCTTCTGCAAAAGTTTTATTAACTAGATCTAATGGCTGTGTCCTGTTATCCAGCTTCCATATAATGCATTCAACCATATTTACTCTTGTTATCCATGGAAGTGTTAAATATAATGGTTTCTATGAGTACTAAACTCTCCATACTCTAGCTTTTTTCTGTATAATACTTTTGTGAGAATAACCTGACTTTTACATTAGTAGCACAAGCCATCATTTTGTAAATTATTCATGGATTACATTGTAGATAGATATTTTTATAATTCAGCCATCCATATCTAAATATAAATGCTTCTAGGAAATAAGGGTATCCATGCTTTACAAATATGCTATTAATATAGTCAACATTTTAAATTGTTTGTCATTTAATTGCAGAAAATGGAGTCTCAAATCATTGTGCATATTTTTCCTACTGCCAACAATTGATCTTCTTATCTTTGGTTCATTTTAATTACTTTTGTTGACCTAAGGTAAGAGAATAATTAATCAGTGCCTACATTTATTTGTACAAGATTCAGCGAAATAGACAGAGACTATAAATGAGGAACAAGTAGACACTGTTTTCTTCTGTATTTTACGCTATGCTGTTTGTTAAAATTAGACAGTTAGAAGACTTGCAACAAAATTATTTAATAAATGTAAAAGCCATACTTACTCTCTATGTACAGCAACACACTATGGGCCCTATTTACCCTATTTATCACAATCTGCATGTGATAAAATTGCCAGGATTTGCAATGTTATATTTGATGTATCAAATATCGAATGCAGGGACCGAGCTTGCAAGAAAGCTCTGTCCCTGCAAATCATCCTTGCACACTTTTCCCGACAATGTGACCACAAATGCACTGTCAGCTTTCATCCCTCCGCTATCTCCCTCCCCCCCCCAGTAATCTGATCCCTGCAGTAAACTGAGGATGCTGCCAGGACTTCACAGCATCTCAGTTTACCGATCAGATGACCGGGTCACTGAAGAGCTCACCAGGTCACCGATCACCTTAATGGAGGGAGGTGTAGGGGTATTTTTTATTTCTGTCTGATCAGCCTGCGGTGTTTCAGACTTACACACTTTTTAGGGTATATTTCACAAAAAATACCCTGACAATGTGACCATGAATGTGTCGCAAGCTCTCATCCCTCCGTGACTACTACCCCAGTCATCAGATCCCTGCCATAATCTGAGGATGCTGCCGGGACTTCACAGCATCTCAGTTTACCAATCAGATGACTGGAGCACAGTGATCAGATGACCGGGTCACAAAGTAGCTCATCGGGTCACACATCACCTGAACGGAAGTAAGTGTGGAAGTATTTTTTATTTCTGTCTGTGATCAGCCTGTGGTCTATCAGACACACAGGCTGTTTACTGGGAAGGCTGAGTTAGTTTATGTGAGATAGGGGGTGGGGAGGGGACTCTGCTTACACCATCTCCAGGTGGCGTTGTTATAACAGGACTCCCTCACAATATTTTTTAACAATTTATTTTGGTAAATTTGAAGCAGATTACATTTCCCATTACAATTATGGGATATTCAATCTGCTTACTAAAAAATTTGATAGTTAGTGTTTGGAGTAGAATTTTGCAAATTCTACTAAAATTGTCTTTTACTACACTTAGGTCATACTAAAATAATGTGAAAAGGGTGTGAAAACATCAGTTATCACATTATTTTTATACAAAAAAATTATATCACTGTACATACAACAGTGTGCATGAATTTGAGAATTATAATTCTTATTTTTGTTAAAATAGTAAATACTAGGATTGTCTATGCATTGGTTTTGATAAGCAGTATTGTTGAGATATAGGGATCTATTATTAACATTATTTTTACTAAAATAAAATGAAAATGGGTGTTTTCACTCTCTTTTCACATTATTTCAGTTTCACATAAATTTACTAAAGGGCAATTGGCGTAGAATTTGTAAAATACTACTCCAATCCCTAATTATCACATATTTTTAGTAAGCATAAATGTAATGGGAAATGTGATCTGGCCAGAGTTACTAAAAATAAAATGTGAAAAAATACCGGTGGAAGACATGTGATAATAATGCCACCTGGAGATGGCATTATCCAGGGTTTCCCCTGGTTCCCTGACTCCTGCTCTGCTCTAACAGGCAGAGCAGAGCTGGACTCCAGTGATCAACTGTGTGGTCTAATTTCTAAATAAACCACAAGCTAATCACTGTAAAAAAAAAAAACTTACCTGCATCTAGGGTGATCGGTGCTCCGGTGCAGAGTGCAGGATGGGAGACCAGCTGACTGGAGCCCCAGACATCACCAGAGCACCGATCACCAGAGGTAAGTGCAATCCAAGTGGGGGGCAGTTGCAAGGGGATGTTGCTGTAGCCAGTGGCGGGCGCATGTGCAGACAAAGTACGTGTGCAAAGGGGATTCGCAGGGACAGAGATTTATCGCAAGCTCTGTCCCTGCAAGGGATTTTTGATAAACCCCCTGGCGTATTTTCTAAATTCGCAATGCAAATTTAGTCAGAAAGATATCACACTACAACGGCATCTTAAATGCGGATTGTAGTAAATAGAGCCCATAGCAACTTGAGGGTACTGTATATTTATTAATATTATTTTTACTAAAATATTGTGAAACAGTAATGGGTTCTTTGCGCACAGGATAATAAAATATTGTGAAAATGGGTGTTTTCACACCCTTTTCACATTATTTTAGATTCACCTAAATGTACGATAAGGCAATTATAGGATAATTTTTTAAGTCATTAGATCGCATTTCCCATCAATGTAATGTGAAAATGTGATCTGCTCAGATTTTCAAAAATTGAATTGTAAAAAAAAAATGGGGGAAGAGTAGTGATAATAACACCATCTGGAGATGCCGTACTTAATGTTTTCCAACATTTCACCGACTCCTCCTCTGCTCTGACAGGCAGAGCAGAGCTGCAAGTCGGCACCTGTCATCAGCCTTGTGACCAGGGGACCAGGTCACAGTGGAGCTCACCAGATCAATGATCACCGTGCAGGAAAGTGTTAGCTTAGCGGGGAGAGGGGGCTTGTGGGGGTTGTCATGGGGTGTGGGATTGTCACATGGTGGGTAGCAGGCGGCACATGCAAGGTCACATGCTCAGGGTATTTTTTGTGAAAAATATCCTGAGAAGTATGGGGGAGAGGTTTGCAGGAACAAAGCTTTCTCACAACCTTTGTCCCTGCATGCAATATTTGTTACGTCCTTGCAATGTATTCAAATATCGCATTGATATTGCAAATTTATCCCATCTAATCCACATCTGAGATGTGGATTGTAATAAATATGTCCCATGATGTCTACTATTTCATATACTCAGTGGCGGGCTGGGCTGGGGGGCAGGGTGCCATGTGCCCCTGGGCCGCAGCGCCATGCGGGCCGCTGGCCATGGGCAGTCTGTGTCTGTGTGACATAGCTGCACCGCGCATGTAGTGCTGACCGGACGGAGTTCGGTCAGCGCTACACTGACTAACACACAGCTGCTGGCTCCGGCAGCTGTGTGTTTGTTTTGAGTGGCAGCCAATGAGAGTCTGTCAGACTCTCACTGACTGCCGCTGCGCAGATTGCAGGAGCCGCTCCATCTTCCGGCTCCTGCAGTCGGGTAATGGGAGAGGCGTCATGATGTCATATGACATCTCTCCCATAATGCAGAGCAGCCCAGCTCGGGAGGACAGACGGAGGAGCGGATGGTGGCGGTGGGAGCTGGGACTCAGGTAAGTGGGTTTTTTATATTTATTATGTGTGTGTGTACTGTGGGAGAGGGGGACCACTACTGGGGGCACTACCAAGGGGGGACTGCTACTGGGGACACTACAAGGGGGAGAACACTACTGGGGGCATTACAAGGGTGAGAGCACTACTGGGGACACTACAAGGGGATTACTACTGGAGGCATTACAAGGGGGGATTACTACTGGGGGCATTATAAGGGGGGGCTACTACTGGGGGCACTACAAGGGGGAGAGCACTACTGGGGGCACTACAAGGCGGGGCTGCTACTGGGGGAACTACAATGGGAGGAGAATACTACTGGGGGCACTACAAGGGGGAGAGCACTACTGGGGGCACTACAAGGGGGGGACTACTACTGAGGGTACTACAAGGGGATGCTACTACTGGGGGCATTACAAAGGGGAGACTACTACTGGGGGCACTACAAGTGGGAGAGCACTACTGGGGGCACTACAAGGAGGGAACTACTGGGGCCACTACAAGGGGGACTACTACTGGGGTCATACAAGGGGGGGACTACTACTGGGGGCACTACAAGGGGGGACTACTACTGAGGGCACTGCATAGGGGGTACCACTACTGGGGGCACTATATAAGGGGCTTACTACTGGGGGCACAAGGGGCACTGCACAGGGGGGACCACTACTGGGGACACTATATAAGAAGCTTACTACTGGGGGCACAAGGGGCACTGCACAGGGGGGACCACTACTGGGGGCACTGTATAAGGGACACTGCATAGGAGGATCACTACTGGTGGCCTGTATAAGGGGATCCTCTCCTGGGGCACAAGGGGCACTGCATATGAGCACCACTACAGGGGCTGCCCCATAGCTTAATTTTTACTTTACATTAATTCCATATGGACCCACCTCCTCCATGGAACACTTGAGGGGGGGGGCGCCGAAGCACCGACGTGCTCCAGGCACCCTGGCTATATGCTACTACTCTGCCAGGGCCACCTGCATGCATTTGCCCACCAGGCTAAAAGTTGTCAGCCAGCCCCTGCATATACTGTGTTATGAAAATACTGTAGCAGATTTACTGTTGCCAGTCAAAGATAGTGCTGGAAGAATGGAGGCACTAAGACAAATGGACCCCCTGGTATTAATCAAGGACCCCTTGTAATTTGTCTGCAACTACTGTAGATATCTCTTAGATATAAGCTAACTATAATAAATAAACTCGGAATGCTTTCTTCATAGTATTCATGACTCAATGTAAATTAATAATAAATAAATTAGTATGTAAGCCCTCACAGTCAGGGCTCTGTGTTTTCTTTTATTCTCTCACTATCCATACCACCTGTGCTTCTTGTGTTACAGTAAATCACCAAGCCCTATGCTTGCCCTTGTATTGAGTACAGGTTTTCAAGTGATAAACTGTCTCCTCACCCTGCGACTTACTACCACTTACCTTATAAGATAGTGAGTTGGGCTACACTCACACCATGGACCTCATTCAGAGGCGGTCATTAGTTGCAAGCGGACGCACTGAATCAGGGCAGCCGCTTGCATCCTGAACGACTGCCTCCTTGTCGATCATTAAGCTGTGGGTTACCACCCACAGCTTAACAACGACCAGGTCACCATCGCGACCATCGGGGCTTATGACCAGACCCTAAGCTTGGGTCTGGAAACTCATAAGCCCCAGGGAGCTTTCTGCTCTGATGGAGCAGGAAGCACCCCATTGACATCACTGATGATGTCAGTGCGGCCGCCCACAAAACAGTAGGCGTTCGTTAAGGAACGCCTCCATTTTGGAGACCCCCCCCCTGGCCCGCCTACCAAACAGGGCAAGCTGTCGAGCAACATCGACAGCCGCTCCTTTGGTAGCAAGCTCCGGAGCGACAGAATTTCTCTGTCACTCCGGGGCTTGCTCACACGCAGTGCGGCCGCTGTGCGTGCGCAGGACAAACCATTGAGTCGGTTACGAGCACATCGGCGCTTGCGACCGACTCTGAATAACGTCCCATGTCCCCAACCCGGACCGTTCCTAGATGCATAAATTCACACTATTGTATTTATGATATGCATGTACTATATATATATATATATATATATATATATATATATATACACTGTGTACAGCACTGAAGAAACTTTGTGGTGACTTAAAAATAAAAGATAAGATTACAAATAATAATTCAAATAGGATAATAAAATTTATTTTTGTACCATTTCTGTAAAACTTTGTATATATTTACTTAATTTGCATTACATAAATGACATGTTAAAACATACTGCACATCACATTATTACTATTGTAATGATAGAAAGAAAAAAATACTGATTGAGAACATTAGAGTAAATTTCATACCATGCCTCTGAACATAACTTAAGTAATAAGTGTTATTTGTAATTTATGAAAAGTATCACGTTTTACTTCTATGGCAGATGTGGTAGAAATCAGTATACTCTTGTGAGTATATTTGATCTGTAAGAGACCTTTATAGATGCTCAAAATAAGTGTGCCAGATGTAGCTGCCCTGTACCCACACCCTTTTATGATTGGCTATAGCCACTAGTACCATATCCAATAGATGTCTTGGCATAGAGAACAAAAAGAGTTCTGAAGATGATAGCTCTGTACTTATATAGGCAGGGAAGAATTAAGGGAGGGGGGCGACAGGGGCGGACATCCCGGGGCCCCCACACACAGAGGGGACCCCACCACTAGAGCATGGCATGCTGACAGTGACAGAAAAAATTCCCCTGCTAGCGTGGCCGAAGTGGTGGTGGCATGAGGGGGCAGAGCCTAATGAAGGGAACCGCAGCTTTATAAAATGTAAGTGTATGTGTACTGTTTTTTTGTTTTTTTATGTGTATGTATGTATATATGTGTATGTATGTGTATATATATGTATGTATGTGTTTATGTGTGTGTTATTGTATATACAGTATGTGTTTGTATACTGTGTGAATATATGTATGTATGTGTTTTTGTATATACAGTATGTGTTTGTGTGTGTATACTGTTCATGTATGTGTTTTTGTAAATATGTGAGTTATTGTATATACAGTATGTGTTTGTGTGTGTATACTGTGCGTGTGTATATATATATATATATATATATATATATATGTGTGTGTGTGTATATGTGTTATTGTATATTCAGTGTGTGTTAGTGTGTGTATACTGTGTATGTGTCAGTGTGTATGTATGTGTTAATGTGTATATATGTGCTTATGTGTGTATACTGTTTATGTACATGTGTTAGTGTGTATGAGTTTATGTGTGTATAATGTATAGGTGTGTGTTAGTGTGTAAGTTATATAAAATATATGTTAGTGTGTAAGTTATATAAAATGTGCATGTTTGATGTGTGGTGAGGGAGGGGGTAGGCTCCATGTGGCTTGGTGGGGGCCCCCACAACTTAGTTGCCCCAGGGCCCCCACAAGCCTTAATCCGGCCCTAAATATATGATATATAAATAAACTACATACAATGTACATTTAATTTACTTTGGATTTTCCTCTATAATGCTCCACACATTTATTTGATTTTTGAGGATTTACTTTTGTTTGGTTGAGGTATCATCCAACAAATTTTCTGTAAATAAGGGAAAACACATTGCTTTTATATATCTGGTGTCTGTTTACTACTTATAGCATCTTGCAAAGATTTAAGTCAACAAATATATTATCAGTTTTAAAGAAATCTGTAAAAATGTCCAACAATTGTCATAATTGTAAAGAGCAAACAATTATGTTGGCGCTACAGTATGTCAATAAATGTTAATAAAGTAACTCCATTTTTAAAGCATAATTATGATCAATATGTTTTACGCCTCACACTTCTTGGTTTTTTAAACTCTGAGAGGCACATGACAACCCACAATACATTTGTTTGTTCAGTAAATAGCATTCCCAAATCTTTTAACAAGGTCTTATGATCTTTATAAACTTCCATTTGAAGTGAACACATCAGTTGCAGAAATAGCTTTCAAAGGGTTATTATCCAGAGTCCCTCAAGAAGGAGTCATTGTTGGAGTACAAACCCTCTCCCAAAATATTCCTAGTTTACTGAGCACATAATTGATACATATAAATGTGAGAAATTGTAAATAAAAAATGTAAATCAACCAGTCAGTCCTGTTTCATAATCATATTAAAGGTCTTACAAATAGTAAATAAAGTTTGTGTGTTCTCACTTCACGGCTTATAAAACAAGGATTAATTAAAACCTCAGTGTATTTGCATGGCCAGAAATTTTCTCATTGATTTATTGAACCATAAATCTAAAGGAACAGAATTTAAAACAGATGTGGCATTCACAGAATAAGCAAAGAATTGATTCTCATAACATCCACATACATTGATCCTTAACTACACACAGTATATTTTCAAGGGTGACATGAAAGATTAGATTTTGGAGAATCGACCCATCAGTCTTAGACATGGTTTCATGGTTTTTAATCTAGTTCTTTAGTGTAAAGACATTGTTCATTGATAGGTAATTATTATAATATAATCATTATTAACCACTTAATTAACAATTTATTTTATTTAAGATGATTAAAAAAATTTTTTTTAAGTATATTTAAATATTTTATTTAAAAAAATATACCATGGGGGGTGTCTCATACTATCCAGTGCCAATAGAGCCAAATTATAAAATAACTTCCCGGCCATTTTTGGCAATAGATCTTGCAATGGTCACAAATTCTAGTAACATTACCACACACATACACACCCTTAATAGTAAAAAAAAATTCCTGTTATATAAACTACCCACTTGTAAAAATCCACTTTTTTGGACCACCCCCTCCACCTGCTACCCTGTGACTAGTTTATTTTTTTAAATTATTTTACCCACTCCTCCAGCATCATAATACTTTATTTTATCCCGCCCCAACCCCCATTTATACTACATCCCCGCCCCGAGGGTTACCCTTCCCCCACACACCCAGAGCGGGGTGGCGCGGTTGCATGTGAAGCGACCTTGCAAGGTGAAGCACTTCTGGCTCTGGTCGCATCATATGTGATGTCGCCAGACAGGTGGTTAATTGTTCTTTCTGGCCCATTCATCCACTACCTTCCATTCACTTACCTATTGACATCACGTGTGGACCTAAATTGTAAAATGTATAGTCATATAGTCATTCCGCTTGCAGACGCTCAATCTCCCACATCAGCCCTACAGATTATCATATTAACATAAGGCAGCAAATTAGACTTATGCAGCTGCCTGCAACTACAGCCACTTTGAACTTGACTCAGAATCTACTCCTAAGTGTGAAGGCTATTAAAATAGTAGATTTGGAAGTGAGACATAATTATTCAATGTGGTTGTTATAGATTTAACATGAAGATTGGTTGGGTAGAGAGAAACCTTGAGGTTTCATCATTTCTACAATTTCAAATTTATGCGGGATCTTCATGAATCTAACAGTAGTGGACACAGCATTGTTTGTGTATTTGAGATGGATGAAAAAGGTTTGGAGAGAGCATCTTAAAACTGGCTAAAACATGAACCATACCCCTGTATTTGCAACATTTAATAGAAGTCATAAATGTGCGAATGGCCTCAAAATTTTTAGTAAAAACTTGCCAGGTACCACAAACTTTATTACAGCTGACATGTAAAATGATTAGTACAGTGTCCAAATTAAATATTTGCAAAATAAAACTCAATAGATGAAATAAGTGAAATAACTGAAATATATCAAATGAGATTCTCCATATGTTTGGGTAGCTCTGGAGTAGTAAGTGAGAGTAGAGTATATTATAAACACATAGGGAGATGAATTTTCGTAAAAGAATGAATGAGGTTGTGAATTTCTCACCAGTGTTTTCTTATCTTTGGGCAACCAAAAATGACACAGTGCGCTCATTGAAATCTCTCAAGCATCAACTGCATGAACGCTATAAGATCCAAAGCCGATTAAATACATCATGGGGCCCTAGCAAGATGCTAGTTCAGGGAACCATTCCCTCTCAATAAGTTTTCTTTGGTAATAGAGCTCTTTGCTAAATCTTTCTTTACTGTGTGCCTCTTCCATGAGTCATGCACTTACAGTACTATTAACGCATTTCCTATTGGGATTTTGAGCTTAATGAATAGGTCCCATAATGTATCTATAGGTTCATAATCTGTGGGGGGAGGTTCAGGTATGAGATGTACAGAGAGGCTGGGAGGTACAGACAGTGAGGGGGGGCAGATAGGGGCTGTACAGAGAGACTGGTCTGTACAGGCAGGGCATATGGTGACTGAGGGGACAGGTAGGAGATGTACAGGGATGCTGGGAGGCATAGGCAATTGTAGTGAGAGAGATGTGTATGAGATGTGCAAAGATGATGTAATACATAGGCTGGAGTTGTAGTGAGAAATACAATTTAAATTGAATTAGAAAAGACAGCAGGGTTGTTTTAGACAACAGAAAAATGTGTTTTTGAAAAAAAAAATGTTGTTTATAACAGGAATTTTTTTTTCTTTTAGGTGCAGCTCACGCAAAAAGGCACAACACAGTATTTTTTGGACAAATAATCATGAAATCACAGTCTTTGCCCTTATACACAGTGACAATATACTGTATATACTGCAGACAGTGTACCTGTAGACAGATTCCAGATAGATATCATTGTGAAAAAAGTGCAAGTTAACCTTTTAATGAGCAATCATACACAAGAGCCTATGGGCCTGATTCAGAGCCGTACGCTATTTGCGCTCGATCATTCAGAAAAAGGGGCTGGCTATTTAAATGAACCGTTCGCTCTTTGCGGTCTGTTCACGCCTCTATGTCTGAAAGAGCAAACAAAACATGCGTACGTAATTTTGAAAAAAACGCCCCCTGGCCGCTCGCATCATACGTCATGTCTGCTATTTATTAGATTAAATGAGTACATCGAAAGGCGTCTGAACTGCTCGCTATTCTTGTGGTTGACGCTGCTTTGTTAATTATGCACACCCTTAAAACGCCCGTTTTGACCTTTAAGCACGCCTGCGTTCGGATCTCCACTCCCCGTTTTCAAGCACCTTCCCCTATTACCACCCACATACGCCTCCTCCTGTCACTCAAAATAGCAGGCATTCGCTATTTAGCGAACAAATGATTTTCGGCCGCACTGACTGGTTCGCGCATGCGTATTACGAACCGTATGCATGAGCAGTTGTGCAAAATTCGCTCGGAACCAACGAGCGGCCGCTTATGAGCGGCTCTGAATCAGGCCCTATGTGCAGCACCATACAGCAGCCAGTTGGTAGAGCACTGGTTTGCAGTTGCTAGCTAGTGTGTCTGACATACAAAGATACCTGAGGTCAGCCGTCCTACCCATTATAGAGTCCTAATGATGTTTTTCTCTGTGCACCTATAGCCCATACCCTATTTCAAGACCAGGGGTGGGCAATAATCATCCTTCCAGCTGTTGATGAACTACAAATCCCAGAATGCCTTGCAACAGTTTTAGCATGGCCAAATACTGTAGCAAAACTATGGTAGGGCATTCTGGGATGTGTAGTTCTACAACAACTGGGGGGTCGCTTATTGCCCACCCATACTCTAGACTCTCCTGTGTGAAATTGTGCCTGATCATGAGGGAGGGACTCTTATATGCAATTCAAAACACTTGAGATCCTACATTTCCAAGAAAATTATGTTTTGCTTCAATCTGAGATCTAAACTAGGCAGGAAAACCAGAGACAGTACTCAGATCCACTTGGAAACCCCAAGTTTTGGTGTTTTCGGATTTCAGTAATATCTATCAAAAAAGCCACTATAACACTATAGTTTCTAAAGATAACACTACTTTTCATGGATCTTAATGATTTATCAAGCTGAATTATTGTATTCTCTAATAAGTATGAAACTTGCAAAGTGACAAGTGTTTCATTAAACAGTTTGTTAGTGACTTAGAATTTGCAACAAATACAGTGACTTTGGTCATTATTTTGACATTTACCAAACATCCTGCACTTATGGAGGTCAACATATAAACTGTTCTTTCATCTGTAATGTTGCACTTATAAAATCATATAGAATGTGACATATTGTGACCCAAAATACACACTTAATAATGTCACTATGTTGAAGGTGGCAATTGTGATCCCAGAATGCAAGCAATGGAATGCTGACAATGTTAAAATGCTGAGGTTTGTAGCCCTACAAGTGCCTACAAGGACTAGTATTGGCACCTAGAAAATGCAGATCTATGACATTTAACTAAATGTTTATCGAAAGCTTACAGGTAACAGTGTTGGAGAGCTGTTTATTGTCCTGTCAGTGATTTTTTTGTGTTGGCTCAATATCCCAACAAAATTTAGTCACATGCTGCATAGGCTGAGGAAATTCATGCTGTCACTAGCCCTGCCCATAATAGCCTAGGGCATGTAGCTTTGTGGGAAGACCCATTTTTTTTTGTACTCTTGCAATTGATGTAACTAGTACATGAGTGCTGTTGATGAAATCAGGAGAGGGGCATGATGTTTGTTTGTGAAGTTTTTGATTTAAAAAATACTTCTAACACTGAAAGGTTCTATGTTGATAATGAGTATCAGCAATCAGGGTTTCTAGAGATCTGTCCAGCTACACTTGCATGAGGTGGATCCATCTGCACTGGCAGAGTGGAGCAGTGCCTGGTTAATAAGGAACCCTACTCCACTGGAGCACCCTAAAGAAGAAGACTCGCTTATCTTAATGCAGAGGGGTCTCGCTGCAAAGTCACAAACATCACTGGTGTGGGGATATTGCAAGTTATCTGGCCTTGGATTGGTTGAATCTGCGAAGATTCAAGTCCAACTAATGGCAGACCACTATGAGGAGCAAATCAGGGAGAGCTGGGCCATTGTCTGACTCATTGCCATGGCTTAAATTATATCAGGGGAAATGGAGTTCGAAAGGAGAAAGAAAGATAATGTTCCGAATCACAGAAGTGCCATCAGCAAGGGAGAAAAAAAATAGAATAATAAAAAGTTGAAAGATGGTAGGTTTAAACAAAAAGAGATGCTGCAAACAACAGGAGAAGAGTCCTAGAAAAAAATTTGAGCTGCTTCTTGTTGGAAGAAGAGCAAATATGAAAAGTAATTTGTCCTATTAACACAGCGGGTTCTTAAACTGATAAAAGTCAATATAGATAGAAGACATCAGGATCAAGTGAAGAAGGCCCATAGCATCTAGAATAGGCCTTTTGCACCATTTTCTATAAGGTACATTGTTAGGTCATCTGTCCTGCCTGCCCTGACCATTTAAACCCTTAGTTTTTCCTTTTTTAAATCTTTCACTGTTCCTTTGGCCTGGCACAAGGCCAAATAGCTATTTTGTTTTGGAAATAGGAATGCCACCAGTTAGTAGGCTGGAATAGCCATGGGCCATTTTATCCGCTCCACTACACCACCAAGGTGCTTTGTTACTGTGGGAGTCAGACATAGTCAACTACCTCTTATAGGTAGGTAGAACTGTTCAGTTTACAGAGGGAAGTGTGCCACACATAATTATTATTTTTATTGTGCTGATGTAAATGAACAGTTAGCTGTTGTTGGTGGGTTATCGTTCTTTTTTATTAGTGTGGATGCAGCACACTACTTAGTAAACAGGTAAGACAGAGTGGATGGGCTATGTGTGAATTCTGCAGGTGCTGTGCAGCAAAGCAGTGAGGTACAATCATGGTGATCTGATGAGCTTTGTGGTAAGACACTTCTGTCGATCAGGACACCTTCTTCTTTAAATGGCCCTAACACTTGAGCAAGATAGGTATCTGTGGGGGAATTCTTCCCTGGTATGCAAAGCTTTAGTCTTCAGTTACAGACCAGAACAAAACTGGGACAAGAGCACCACAGGAGGTATCTACTGCTTTTTCCCAGCTCCTTGTCTCAACAACTTCCACCATTCAGTTTCTGTTTTGTAGGTGTTCATGGTTGCTGTGGACAGAGTGTGTTGGGTTGGTTCCTACTCACAGTTTGTTTTGTATAGATCTGGGAAGTCACCTCTTACAGATCTTTGCTCCAGGTTTAGAGATCCTGAACTACATATACCTATAGTAAGGTTTCTGCCACTGTGTCCACCTCTAAGTAGGAAAAGAATACATGAACATGCATTTACTGTACTTGTTTTACCAGCTCCTTTCCTACCCCATATCACTTTTCCAGATGCAATTTGACTCTAGTTAGGGATGCACCAATAATATGGACACATCATTGCGCTTTGCTCATGTGAAATTATAGTGCAAAAAAGCTTATTTGAGGGTTATTTTTAAATTGACTTGGATATAAGACCTGGTCCCTCTCATTGAAAAGTCCCAAATTTTGTCACAGTATTGTGCCATCATATAAAATTAACTGCAACATTAATATTAGGGGACAAATACAAAGGAGATGAAAGTTCATCCATATACCTGTTCATTCAAAATAATTATTTTTATCTTAAATTTTATTTTTTTATGTTTTTTTGCTTTGGAATCACAGCCTGATTTTGATTAACTAATGACACAACTCTTCAAGGACA
The DNA here is from genome assembly GCA_031769625.1 of Taudactylus pleione. NCBI lineage: Eukaryota > Metazoa > Chordata > Amphibia > Anura > Myobatrachidae > Taudactylus > Taudactylus pleione. The sequence continues at coordinate 30,700,782 of JAUIMM010000065.1, forward strand.
ATCTGTCTTTCTTATGCAATGGTTGAATAAAAGTTGCTCATTAAATTTCTGTAATATTTATGAATCCCAGAGGAAAAGTGAACATCGTCCTGAAGTTCAATGACATTCTCAAATTATAAATGTTTGGAAACTTTTGATATATAAATCAACATACTCATTAAATGATAACATAATTCTAGTATGAGTGATGATCTTGTATGCAAAAGTACAGTATAAATTAATAAGATTGCAATACAAGCCATCACTTTTGTCTAAAATGTATCATTGTTCACAAATGTTTACAAAGTTAAGAAATAAATTTAATATATGACACAATGAGTGCAAAATAGGTATATCTGCGTTAGTAATCTTTCATACTTAGCATCACAGTATTCCTTTGGGTTACCATTATGTTTAGAGGAAAGGCTAATTGAGGGATGCTTTAATGTCTTGGGTTTAGATGCTTTAAACCATGCCACCCTTTCCTAATCAGTATCCCAGTAACTTTATGTCTATAGGATATATTACAAGACTGTTTAAAGTACAATTTCCATTATTTGGAAACAAATTGAATGAAAGTTTGGTAAACCAGTTATATTAGGGGTGTACAGTCTTAACGACTAAATAAGTAGATGATCTGTATTTCCTAGATAGGTTTATAAATCAAAAGTCTGTGTACAGTGTTAGCAATAAAAGACAGGTCACTAGCAGACACTGTCATAGGAATGAAAGGGGAAGTGCTGATTTGCTGAGAGCGTACACTGCCATAGCAACCATCTGTTCTAAGCCAATCAGTGCTTTTCAGTTGGGTTTACTGTAGTTTTGCTTTCAGTTTTGACAGTAAATGGTCAGTTTACAAAACTGGTGGAAAAATGTCCCAAAACACCAAACTGACCTTTAATACAGAACAGACGGTGTAATGGTTAGCGTTACTGCCTCACAGCACTGAGGTCGTGGGTTCAATTCCCACCCTGGCTCTAACTGTGTGGAGTTTGTATATTCTCCCTGTGCTTGCGTGGGTTTCCTCTGGGTACTCCGGTTTCCTTCCACACTTCAAAAATATACTGGTAGGTTAATTGGCTCCCAGCGAAAATTAGTGTGTATGTATGTGAGCATGTGATAGGGAATATAGAGTGTAAGCTCCTCTGGGGCAGGGACAGATGTGAATGGCCAAATATAGTAAAGCGCTGCGGAATATGTGTGCGCTATATAAATAACTGGTAATAATACATTTAGCCCTGAGAATCTGACACCAGTGTTTGTGTACAGTGAAAATCAACTGTGGCATAATGCAGATTTAAAGCTAGACAAGACCAAGGGATAAATTTACTTACCTTTGGTTTTTGCTTCGGTTTAAAAATTAATGGAAACCAATAGGTATAGATGGCTCATTTGTGTCTAAAAAATGTGTGTTAACTCTCCATCAGTTTTCAGTGTCACTTGATAACCAACAGCAATGTCGGTCTGTTTTGACATTTTCATTGATAATAGATGATAAAATCGACATCAAAACTGACCAAAAATAGATCACAAATAGACCAAAAATAGACCAAAATTTACTGGTGGTTTTTGTATAGGGTAAAATAGTACCACATGCAAATTCTACAAACAAATGGCCTACAAACCTGCTTCCACCAGAACAACCATTTTCGTGATAAGGGTGAAGTTTGGTGGCTGGAGATAGTTGGTGAGAGGTGATTTGTTAAAGAAGTTTGGTGAGTGTTGCTGCAATTTTCTGAAAGTAGTCTTCTTGTTTTCAGTGTAGTCTTGTCTGATTTAAAAGTTTGTCTTCTTTTTGTATGGTGACATTCTTATTTTCCGTCCTATCAGTGTTAATTTGTCTGTGCCCGTGGTGTGTTTGTGAGGAGTTTAGGGTTAGTGTAGGTTCAGTGTTTGCTTGTATTGTCTGTTTTCTTTGTGGTATTTGTTATAAATTAGATGGAGGGGGACAGGAAAAGGAGCAGAGAGCACCCACACACACTGACCCTGAGGACCCATTCCCAACCTTACTTCCGAAACGGAAACAATAATGCCCAATTGTTTGCTGACATTTAATTTACATTTCATCATACTACCCATTAAAATGTTTATTTGTTTATTTATTGATTCTGTGATTTTTTTTTAACACAACAACAATATATTTTGTAAAGGTACACCAAGGGGTATATTTACTAACCTTAAATTTGAAAAAATGGCAAAACGATCAAAATTGCAAATGTACTAAAAACAAACCTGACAGTTTTCTAAAATACCAATGGTATTTACACGCCCAAATAATAGACATACCTGTGGCAGTCAAGTTTGTGAGAAGCACTGCACAGATCACTATAATCTGTGCAGGCTTCTTAGGGTTAACAGCAATTAAAGAGTTAAAAATTGCAGCATCTGCTGATTGGCTTAGAGTGTCTGACTGTAAGCCAATCTGTGCTTCCTTATTGTGTAGTGCAGTGAGCCATGTGAGAACTGTAACATGAGGAATAGCACTGTACATAGTGTACAGCATGTCCGTTATGGCTCGGGTGACTGCGTTTAAACCAAACAGTGGTATACTGGCTTTGTGCAATGTTTCACATAATATATTTCAACAGGCAGAGTAAAGCCTATTTTGACAAATGTTTACATTGTATGTTTTATTTTTTTAAATTGTCGGTGTAGATAACCATCAAGCACCTATCCTATATACAGTAAGGTAGTTGCCTGTTAGTTGTAAACCTCCAGTTTGTACAGTTGTCTATGTGAAACAATTAATTGTTGTTGTTTTATTAATTCTTTATTTTGAGGGGTCAGACATAATAAACATGAACACAAAAACATGGGGCAACAAAAGCCCAATACAGACCAAATTTCAAATATAGTAGTAATCAAAACAAAAATGACAATAACGTAAGGGAAATAGAGGGAAGATAGGACAAAAGGAGCGAGATGGGGGCCACAAAACAGTATAATAAACAGAAATACACGAAAAGCATCCACAAATGAAAGGTTATGGCAGAATAAGACAGTGGAAACAGAAAAGTGAAGAAGGACATTTACTTTGCTGCCCATGGGTCCACCCGCAAAGTGAATACTCAAGAGAAAGGTGATGCAGGTCTACATTCAGAAAAAAGCCAGGGAGCTCAGACTTGGTTGAAAACATGTCCTCGGTCATGGAGGTAATAAGTTATCTCCTGCATAGCCACAACAAGCCAAATCCGAGACTTAAGAGCAGAGTGCAGAGTGGCAGAAGTCTTCTTCCAATTTAAGGCAATCAAGGTTTTTGCTGCCGCCAAAATGTGTGTGGCCAATTTTCTGAAGAATTTGCTAAGGCCTGGAGAGGGATAGCACAACAAAAAATATCCAGGGGTCTTTTGGTATCAGAACCTCCAGGAGGTAATTTAAAAGGCCATGAGCTAGGTTCCAGAAGGTGACAATATTCAGACAGTTCCACCATATAAGGATCATATGCAGCCACAACCCGGCCAACAATTGGGTGAGGAGGATGGAAACATTTTGTTAAGTCTATCGGGAGTATAATACCAGCGATAATACATTTTGTATGCCATCTCCTTGATTTAGTAGAAATAGAGCTTTTGGCTATTCCAAGTATCCTCATCCTCATCATCTGGAGGAGGTCCGAGGTCTTGCTCCCAAGCAATTTCAGGGGGCCTCAGAGGAGGGAGGGTGATGTCTAGTAAGAGAGCATAAAGCTGGGAGATTAAGCCTTTGGACAAGGGAGAGTGTTTACATAGTTTCATAGGCAAATTCAATATCAAGCCAATAAATAGAACCTGGGGGAGAGTAGGAAGTGATTATTTGGGAAAAATAGGAAGCCAGATAGTAAAGTTTGATATCAAGAAACCCTCAACCAACTCCTGGGATCGACCTGCACAAGGTTTTAGCAGCAATTCGCAGGGGTCTGTGATTCCAAATAAAATGGATAAGGGTTTTTTGATTATTACTAAGAAATGAAGCAGGAACAGCTACAGGTAGGGTCTGAAAAATATATAGTAATTATGGTATAATTTTAATCTTAATGGCTATGATCCTACCCAACCACAAAGTAATAAGACAGATTCTGGATGTTAAATTGGTCTGCATTCTGGAAAACAAAGGTGGGAAATTTTCACAAAAAAGAGTGTCATAACAGGAGGTCAGATGGGTTGTCATTTGAAAATAAAATTAGTTCTGAGGCATTCAGCCTCCTAGGGTGGAATATGTAGCAACATGGCTTCCTACTTGGTATAGTTAATTTTATAGCCTGAGACAGTACTGTTATACCCCTTTTACACCGGAGCTAAAACTTGGGTAATTGCAGGGTTAACCCAGGCAGCTCCTTGGTGTAAAAGGGGTGAGGCTTGGATCGCCAGGTCGAGTGACCCGGTAATCCAACCCAGGTAAATAGCAGGGTTTAACACGGGCGTAGCCCGTGAAACCCTGCTCTGTGTATGGCGCACTCCGGGTCTTGATGACTTGGAGTGAGCCGCATGCCGGCCGATTGGTCCAGCTTCAGTGGTGCTTGCAGATGATGTAATCTCCAAGCATTCACTTTCACGCCGGAAAAGTCGGGTCTATGCAGAGCCGACTGCGGTGTCGACTCTGGAATTTCCCAAGTTGGCGCCGGCTAAATTCTGGGTCTGATCCAGATAGGAACCCTGTTCCAACTGCGGGTCAGACCCAGAATTTTGGTGGAAAAGGGGTATAAGACTGAAGGATGGAAATAAGATTAGGGAGCGGGTTGAGTCAGGGATAGGAGAATATCGTCCGCAAAGAGAGAAATCTTGGGATTGGTATGTCCCACTTGTACACCGTGTATGTCAGGATGGGATCTAATTGGATCCACAAGTGGCTCAATTTTAAAGGCAAATAACAAGGGGGAGAGGGGACAACCTTGCCGTGTGCCATTATGGATGTGGACTGGGCCAGAGAGTACACAATTGATAAGGACTATAGCGGAGGGAGCAGAATATAATGCCTGGAGACCAGTGATAAAACCACCAGACATGCCTAAAGCTTAAAGAGCAGCCCTCATAAAACTCCTGGATCTCAGCATCTAGGGAGAGTAAGATAGTAGGAGTAGTAGGAGATCTCCTGGAATTTAAAATATGGATAAGATCAACAGCATGCCTGGTGTTGTCTCTCGTCTGGCGTAGTGGAATAAACCCCACATCGTCATAATAGATTAACGAGGGGTGAAATGAATTTAAACGATTTGCCAGGATTTTAGCAAATATCATCAAATCAAGTATAAGGAGGGAGATGGGCCTGTATCTAGCACAATTAAGCGAGTCCTTACTATTCTGGATTTTAGCATCTTAGGAGGGAGAGGATCACCTCAGAAAACCTTAGTAAAAAGAGAATGGAGGTGAGGTATGAACAAGTCAGATAATTTTTTTGTAGTAAACGGCTGTAAACTCTTAGCCAGGAGATTTGCCATTTTTTTGATCTTTGATTTTCTGCTCAATCTCATTCATTTAAATCTCAGCTTTAAGATGGTCTATAGCACTATGAGATAGTTTAAGCAGGTTGGAGTTGGCAAAGAAGTCAAAGATGAGGCCAGTGTGGTACAAGGGGGATGAGGTGGCAGGGGAGCGAGATAGATTGTAGAGGTCAGCGTAATAAGCTTGAAAGGCAGCTCTAATAGCTGTAGAATTGTGAACCAGCTAGTAATGGGGAACCCAGATTGATATAAAATTTTTATGAGCTCTGGTAGACTGTAGTCGTGTTGATAGAATGTTATCAGCCTTGTTCCCCTTCTCATAAAAGGACTGGAAAAGCCATTTAAGACATTTAGATACTTGTCTAGAAAGGAGAAGGTCAAGTTCTGACTTAGTTGCTTGAAGTTCAGACAGGGTAGTAGGGTCAGGAGATGATTTATGTCGTGATTCCAAGGTATGAAGTTTAATAGAAAGTTTATTAATCTGGGAAAGAGATTCTTTCTTTTTCCTGGAAACTATTCATTGTTTGTTTGATGTTCTAAACTATTCTAAAGTCATATTTATGGTAAGTTTTGTGACAGTTTTAACTTTAGTAAATATCTGATTTGCAAACTAGATGGCAAATCACACAAAAAGCAAAATCGAACTTTAGTAAATTTACCCCTAAGACTGTTTCTCTATTCACCTCTCAACAATATCATGTAAATTATTTTCAGGTCACTCCTGTGAGATTTATAATATGTTTGGGGTAGATGTTCCTTATGAATCTTCCTTAACACTTTACCAGATATATTTAATATCATCTTGGCTGTCATCCATGGAAAAATATGTGATGGGTGTAGATGATATTTTAACTTTGGTTTGATTGTCATATGAATCAGATTAATTTATTGGTAATAGCGGTGTAGCCTGGTTGCACATATTGGTCAATGTATACAGATTTATGCCAGACTTGTGGATTTTCATGGGCAGCCCCATAGGGGAGAATACAATAATCTATGAGTCTGGGGCAAGCTTCAGCCTCAAGAGGGGTGTGTTAAGCTGCCATTGGCAGCATTTCTTTGCTATTGCAACTCACCCCCCTCGCTCTTAATTGAATTGACCCCTTAGTGTGAAAGCTCTACTATAGCATTAGTCTGGGAGTAAATCCTGTGGCACACTTTTACTTATTAAAGGTATTTCATTTTTCTTGACATGGGTTAATAAATGGTACCACCAAGAAGTCAAGCAGATACCTTTCAAAAATGATCAAAGGTTGGGTGTTAGATTGTGCATTAACCATGAAGAGCCTTGAGGTCCAGTACAAGAAGAAGCATTATTTCCAGAAATGAAGTGAAATACAGTAGACTGTACTAGATGCTATATTGAAGTTCAGCTAACACAGCAGTAAAAGTTAATGTTTTACCATTGTATCAGGATCTGCAGTGTGTCAGGGGAAGAATGGTTGAAGCAGAAAATACTGTGAATTTACAATTATAACTCATCTCTCTGAGCTATACCAGCTCATGTAGAAGGTTGTTCAATTGAAGAGATATGCTGATCAGCATGTGAATAGAATTATAATATAGAAAGAAATAATATACTCTTCTGAGACCATTCCAGAGAGAACTCTTTTTTTTCAAGACCATATTCCATAAATATATTCTGGATACAGTGTATTAGTCTTTCATTGGGTGTGTTAAATAAGATACATTATATAATTTGTCTGACTGGGGAACTAAGGGACTCCCCTCACAGTGATATAATTATTGAATACAGGCAGCCATTTACACATTTGTATAATCAGGCATGGAGGTTCTGTTATGTGGTAGACAACCAACATTGGACGATTGGTCAGGCATCCTGTTGGGGTCCCGCGTCGGGATTAACATAGGCTTCGGCATTTCGACGTCTATGTTAGATCCCTTGTCGGTATTATGCTGTCAGTATTGAGATCGATGGGCATGCATCTGCCAGTCTCATAACTGCATACCAGACAACAGTAATTAAAACCACTATACACACTGCCGGTGTGTACCTATCGTGTGCTTTGCCAAAGCATAGGTTTAACCCAACTGCTGGTTTTTGAAGTGTGAATATATAGTGTGTCTAGGAAATAAGACTTCTTACAATATACTGAATCAATGTAAAGACAGTCAAATACCATTTCAAAAATAGCTATCTTACCAATGTATCAGAACTCAAGTACAGGAAACCATAAGAGCATCCCATCAAATGATAATAACAGGATCAAAGTTAGTGGTATGAACATATTATATGCTTAAAAGAATACAGACAATTTAAAGTGGACACAGTATTTTATTTAGTCAAATATTTTTCACAAATCACTAATTTTCACACTATACAGTATGTTGCTGACCTGTATTGTTTTAAATGAACTAAATAAAAGTTATTTTTTAATATAGTTTTTTTTGGTCACCAACATAGAGATTCTTTGTTTTAGATTTTAATATATCTTCTTCATTTGTGAGTGCCCCTTGTAGGAGTACCTGTTCTTTTTCTTTGTTTATGCTTGCAAATGTATTCCTGGGTGCAACTCCCCGATGAAACTACAGAACATAATAAATAAAAAATTGTGGGGAAGAAAGATTTACTTAATATTGCTGTCTGTGCAGACATATTTGCTTCATCTAGGAAATCAATTGCTATAATTGATGGTCCAAAGAAATGTATTTATATCAGTAAGATACCAAACACTTTTGTCACTTTATTTTCTTCTGTTTGATGTGAAGAAAGTTTGAATTATTTTGACAAAAAGCCACATTGAGCATTTTAATATTTACAACAAATAAAGGTTAGGTTTAATGCACAGTGAATCTGAGGTTCCCAAACTCACTCCTGAACTCACCCTAATGGTCCAAGTTTTAAGGCTAACCATGCTTGAGCACAGACAGGGGCGGATTGGGATTGTAAACCAGCCCGGGAAATTTTTGAAAGCAGCCCTAATGGGGGCGGGCTCTGTTGAAAGGGCGGGTCTGTTGATGGAAGATACTCCCTCCTTATAAGCGACCACCACATAAGACAGGGAACATCACAGCTACCAGCATATAATACAGAGAGTATCACAGCTGCCACCACATAATACAGAGAACATTGTAGCAACCACCATATATTGCAGAGAGCATCACAGCGACCATCAAATACAGAGAACATCGCAGCGACCACTATATAATGCAGAGGGAGTCATAGTCACCACCAAATAATGCAGAGAGCATTGCAGTGATGTATATAATACAGATATATGTATTACAATTAATAAATATAAATATATATATATATATATATATAATGTCTAACTATATATATATATATATATATATATATATATATACACACACACACACACTCAGTATATAGCAAATGGATAGGATACATATATATTCAGACAGGCAGACATATTTTAAATATAGATAAATCAGCTTACTTACTGACTGTCACACAGACTGTTACAGTCAGAAACTTTAGGCTGCCGGCTCCTGTGTGCAGGATGCTACTGTGCCGTCTTGTACTGTGTGTGTGCCTGCTGCTTGTTGTCCCGGAGCCGGAGCTGTGAGTGGTGCACTCAGGGCCGGTGCTAGGCTTCTAGGCACCCTATTCAAAGCTTCATTCAAAAGCCCCTGCTTTCCCCAGTGCATGTGCTATAGTCACGCGCATCCCACAAGCATAAAACAGTTAGTATATGCCACACATCCCTTGTGCATAGTTATGGATGCAGGGGCATATCTATATTGGGTGCAGGGTGCACATGGACCCCTGGGTCCATGGGGGCCCAAATTGCACACATTTAGGACCTCATTCAGAGTCGGTCATTGCGCCCGTACGGTCGTATGGGGAAAGGGGCTGGATATGCAAATAAAGCGATCGCTAGTTGCGTCTCTAAGATGAGATCGTTAGCTGAACGACCGAGGGAAGGAAACGGTCGTAAGACTTAATCATGCCCCCTTCTCGATCACAACACACGTCATCTCCTGGGATATAAGGATTAATCACGACCATTGGCACCCATCGGAGCTGATCGCAGAGCTTAAGGCTGACCATACCCTCTCTTAAGCACTACGATCAAGTCAGTGCAATAACCACCATGTCACGTGTGCCATGACACTACTTTGTTAATTATGCACTCCCATTAAACACCATTTGCATAGTCAGGCACGCCTGCGTTCGGATCTCCGCTCCCCCGTTTTCAAGCACCTTCCCCTGTTACCACCCACAAACGCTTCATTCTGTCACTCAAACTAACGACCTGGCTGTGTTCAAGGAGAGAGAAATTTCTGATCGTAACAGCTAGTTTACGCATGCGCAGTTTAGCGAACATCGGCTGCGTACGACCGAGCGGCCGCAACGACCGACTCTGAATGAGGTCCTTAGTCTCATACTTACCTGTCTGGAGTCTCCAGAGTGCTGCTCTTACCGGGTTGGCGCTGCAGAGCAGCAAAAAACAAATCACTGGGAATATGACGGCAGCCATTTTCCTGGTGACTCGCGCACGCGCAGTACTGCTGTTCCCCGGTTACCTATGCATAGATACATACACTCATATATATACATACTCATGTGCAAATATACTCCCTTTTAGAGTGGAAAACATACTGCCTTTTGTTTATTTATGCTGTTCATGCATTATTACATAGGTACACATATACATAAATAAACACACACAGACCCTATCATACATAGGGACACGTATATACACAGATACATAGGTACATATACTGTACAGTCATATACATAGAAATTCACATATACATAGGTATTACCTTTCCTAAAAGAAAACATGCTGCCTCTTGTTTATTTATACTGTATTACATACATACACATATATATTTATAAGTAGATACACATTACATAGGTACATACAGTATATACACACATACAGATACATACAGTAAGTACATACATACTCAATATACTCGTATACTAGATGCTCATATTATAGGTACATACATGCATACACACATACATATACCAGATATATATCTAACACATATACAGATACAAGATGTGCAAATACATAGGTACATACATACACCAGATATACATAGGTACATGCATACATATACCAGATACATAAATACATACATAACACATACATACAAATACCAGATGTACATATATATATAGGTACATACCACAGTAGTGCAATGCAAGCTTTTAGTTCTCACTGCAGGCCTGCCAGCTGGCTCTTCGTCAGTAATATCAGTCATGGAGAGGAGGAGAAAGAAGGGGAGGTGCTGGATACAGGTGCCCGCCCTGGTGTCACAGCGGAGCGGACGTCAGTGCTGTGACTGCCCGGGTGTCAGACGGACCTGGAGTAGTCAGTGTGGGTGGGGGTGATGTTTAGTGGAGAGGTCTAGGAAAATGGGAGCTGCAGGGGCGGCGGCAGCAGCGACAGAGTGGACACGCAGCTGCTGCCAATGCCATAGAGATGAAGGATGTCTATCAGAGACATTCTTCATTTTTTTGCAGGGGGACTCAGCAGCGCCCTCCACAGTAAGCTTCTGCGCATGCGCAGAAGTTGTAACACTGCCTGATCGGAGCTGGACAGCTCCGATCGCGGCAGCTGGGGCCGGGCCGGCGGATCATTGAAGTGGTGAGTGACGTAAGCGCGCCAGGCAGCCGCCGGCCCCTAAAGACATATATAGGGACCGGCCCAGCGGGAAACGGCCCGGCATCCCGGCGGCCCAATCCGCCCCTGAGCACAGGTGACTTCATTAGTACCTCAGTCAATTTGACTTAACCATCTGTACTCAACCATGGATATCATTAAAACATGGACTGTTAGAATACATTGAGGACTGAGTGCGGGAACCTCTGCAGAAAACACATTAATCATATCACATAATAAGAGTGCCTCTAACAAAAAGTTTATCTTCTTCCAAATACCAGTAGTTTGTTTTCTGGCTCCAGGTAGCACCACTAACTATATTATTTTTGATAAATTGCTTATTTTATCTATGTATGAGTTGGTTTTATATATACTATATACCCACTTTGCACATTAAGCTATGCATGCTAGGGTAAAAGGGACACATCCTGAGCAGAATCCACCCCATTCTTCTCTACTGGTTTAAAAGTGCAAAAAAATATTCTTAGTTCTCTTAGTGCAACAATGTTGGGTTTATGAACTTTCATTATGCACAATTTCCATAGTTATACATGATGTTTCTACCCAATGCTAGTAAGAGATGCTCCGGGCCTCAATTTTATGTATTTATTGATTAATTTACATCTAATAATCTTTTCTTTTAATTTGCATGTCTAAACTTGAAATTGGGGATATTTAAGCACTAGCAGTTTAAGACACACCTTCCTTATACTGTAAGTACGGTTGGACTGTGTGGGAATCCTACACCACACAAGTTTTTTAAGGAAGGTGTTAACATTTGTTGTGATTTTTTTATATCATTACCTTGAAATTCAAACATTTGAAGTCTTTGATGTCATTTTCTAATTTCAGAACAAATACTTTTAAGGAGTGTAGTCACCTATCAGGAATAAGGAATCTATCATTTAATTTCCAAATAAATTAGAAGTTATGACCATCAGTGGTTTTTCTAACTTTGGGTGGGATGTAATAGAGATCGAGTCTGCCGGGGGTGCGGGATGCAGACTGATCTCGATCGTTTTTTAAAGTTGCAGTCATTTACAAGGCAAAGCCAGTTCGGCTTTGCCTTTTAAATGACTGCAACTTTAAAAAAATGATCAGTCTGCACACCGCACCTCCAGCAGACTTGATCTCTATTACATCCCGCCCTTCACGTCCGACTAAATGGTGGAATATAGAGATCACCTGCGGCCACAGGTCTCCCGCCCACCATTCAAGCATCACTTCTGGTGGTAAAAGATTCTTCCGGACACTTGTTTTTAAGCTGGGCAGTTAAGTAGTATTCAATGCAGAGAACTGGAATGCAAAGAACATTTCCTGCCAAATACGTCTGGTTCAAATGACAGAATGGATCAAACATCACTTCCGGTTGACATATTCGGTGGGAGTCTGTAGCACTTAAAAAGCAGCATCTTTATTGTCATGGTATCTGCGCTTGAAAAAGGACTGAATGTCCAAAATGCATCATGTAGCTGCCATGATGAATTTAACTTGAAGCCTTGGATCTAACACTATTGAAAAAGACTAAAACGCTTGTGGTGTGTTGTGGAACTCAGCCTAAATCCGGATCCCAGCTCCATAACATCAAGTTTACACACACCATGGCCTATCTTGGTATGATTTAAAACATCCAATTTTATTCTTCAATATAAATCATTATATTTGATTGTCAATTGATGCCATCAATATGGCATTGTTTGTTTTTTTATCTATTGTCTTTGCTCTTTGTTGTGAAATAAATGTGATAATTTTGTCTCAATATCATTATTCTGGGAACCTAATTGGTTTATATTAATTTTAAACTTACATCTAACATCAAAAAGTGCTGTGCTCATTTAATAATCTATTCTTCAATCAAAATTTTTTTTGCTACTGGTTTATTAGTAGCACCAGTGGCGAGAGCTTGTTGGACAGAGCAATGATGATTAGCCATCCGTTCATTAAAGGACTAGGTGGTCAGGCCAACATACACCAATGAACACAGGCAGGCAAGTGTAGAAATGACGAACTCACTAGTGCACGTGAGTGTGTGCTAAATTTTGATTGCCCTGACAGTGTGTGGGTGTTTAAATGTATTGCCAATGTTCAAACTCCGGCAAGTAATGCAATTGATGCACCGAAAACACCCAACCCATGTATCTTTTTTCTTAGTAGGTGTCTGCCACATTGTAGGTCTCATCAACAACTGCTTGAGACTTTGTCCTTTGCATAAGGAGACAAGTGGCTTCTTGTCTTATAAAGGCAGAGTACCATAAGAGCTTAATATAAACCAATTTTTTATGAATCGCTCTTTGGACACTGGTAGCATGAATGTAATATAAACTGGAAAAAAAAAATGAATGGTTTATCTGTCTAGGAGCCATCTGTTGAAATTTACTTCTGGCTTTCTCCAAACAGGTACTCGCCACTTATTGTGAGTAGCCCCGATCCAGAAAGCATTTCTGCATTTCTTTGAACTGAATCTTAGCAATATCAGCCTCACTGTTGTTTATCAAAACATTTAAATTGTGACACTGGTAGACAAGACTGTAAGTGTTCCTGATGAAAACTTGTGGATAGCAGTAACCTGTTGTGGTCCTTTGGGTTCTAAACAGCTTCGTAGCCACTTTAATACCTGCACGGAACACCATTGCATCCAAAAATAAACCAGATCACCACTCACTGTGTATGTGAACTTAATAGATGTAGGTAAAGCATTAATCTCCTCTATCATATTTACAAAGCTTGTATGGTCACGAGCCCAGATCATGAACAGATCATCAATAAAATGCTTTATACACATATTATCACCAAACTTGGGGATGATATAGGACTGCTCAAAAAATGCATATAGATGTTAGCATACATGCAGACCACAGGGGACCCCATAGCAGTCCCAGAGACTTGTATATAGAAGTCATCTTTGTACTGGTAGTGATTGTTCTCCAAAACACTATGGAGACTTGTTGATTGGATGTTCTACAATAAGTCTTGGAGTGCATGGTACTGATGGTGTGGCCTAATAGGTGTGTGTTCCAGCACACCATGTGGAATCAGCTGTTCAGAACTGCTCTGATTTAGTGCACCTGGTAAGTCATGCCTGTGTTTCTATTTAAATTATGTATTATTCTACTGTCTTTGACTTTTTTTGATGGCTGTGGCTTCTTGAAAAACTGCGTGCCTTGACAAAGGTCTGAAATCAGACCAAAATGTCAGACTTTCTATAATGACACTGGTGGTATGTAAATATTAAATCATCTTTTTATTGCTGCAATGGTGAGTGCCCTCCAAGATGTATTTTCTACATATATGCGAACCCAAAATTTTTGTTGTGATTGCATTGAGGTTGCACCACAATGGATTATATATATATATATATATATATATATATACACATATAAAAACTCCAAGGTGCACTCACCAGTCTTGTAAAATATAGTTTTTATTTAGGCATCCATAGGAGGCAGTTACAGTAACATGAAAATAGACATTTCAGTCCTATAACATGGACCTTTGTCAAGATTAAAACACAAGCAACACATGAAACATATATATACCCACCCTAATGAATATCTGCCCCACCCCCTCATTGATAGAGAATTACAAACATTACCACATAGTAAACAAAATACTGCTACACAAGCAGCAGTGTGACTAGAGCTACATATATTAATCAGAACATAACAATAGCCTGTGTAAAATCATACTCACAATAAGTAAACCATGAGTGCAACCCAGCATCAGCCAGCATGCACTCCAGCACTGACCACATCCTCCTGCTGGAATGCACTTTGGCTGGTAGCAACAATGTAAACACTTCCTATTGATCAGTCGAGGACGTGAAGTGTCCTGGCATGATCAGGTACTCAGTAATGCCAATGTAAGCAAACTGGTGCGCACACACCCACATAACATAGTGGATGTTACTAGTACTTGAACATCTATATAAATAGCAAGATAACCTACAAAACCAGGTACCATACATACCAATGTAGATCGGTGGGATACATAGAAATAATCAAATACAAAATAAATAAAACCACTAACAAAACAAAACAATAATGAAAAACAACAATATCTCACATATGATTACAAGCTTCATAGACCAGCCACTTACAGAGATGAAAAAAAATATTAAATATATATATATATATATATATATATATACACACACAAACCTCTCTAGGACAAAAACAAAAATCAAAAATTTAAAATATAAAATGGCAGATCTAATCCAGAAATATACTTAAATGCATAGATTCATTAAGGCCATGAGGATAAATAGTGTCCAATTTATAAGTCCACATAGCTTATTTTTGCAGCAAATGTTTGATCCGATCACCACCTCTTTTTGGTGGTGGTATCCAATCAAAGATCATACACTTTAGTGATGACAAGGCATGATGAGCTTCACTGAAGTGCCTGGTAACAGACTTATCAAATGTTCCATTGCATAAAGCGGCCCTTATTTAGGACCTATGGTTGGCCATTCATTCCCAGAAAGGGTGTATGGTCTTGCCCACATAATAGAGCAGGGACATACCAAAATATAAACTACATGGTCAGTAGTGCAAGTAACTCAATGTTGAATTTATATCTTATGTCCAGTATGAGGATGGTGAAAAAACTGCCCAGCCATCATGCTCAGGCATGTGGTACAGTTAATGCACCCATAGCATCCTGGCTTTGATCGATTCAGCCAAGTAGTGTTGTCCTGAGATTGAATCCTAACTGGCCACATAAGTATTTCTTTGAGATTTTGACCACATTTAAAGCCCAACAGTGGTTTGTCAGGTATTCATGCCTTCAGGACTGGATCAGTTGCTACAACATGCCAATGTTCTCTTATGGCATTATGGATAATTGGACCTGCTGTATCAAAAGTGATACTTATAACAAAGGGTTAGTCACACTATTTTCTTGTTTTCTCTTGTTACCTTCAATAAAGATTTTTTTTTGCTTTATCCAAACATTTGTTAGTTGTTTTCAAGTTGTACCCTCTTTCTAAGAAGCGGTCTCGCATCTCCTCCAACTGGAGACTAGCCACATCTTGGTCAGATTTATTACATAAGACTCAAATAAGTTGAAAAACAGATAAATTTCTTTTAACGATGTTGGATGATGACTTTTAAAGTTTAGGAGTGTATTGTGACTGGTAGGTTTTCTATAAAGCTTTTAACCAGAGTCAGTGGTGTTAATTGAGATTCAAGAAAATCAATCTGAGTAAAATCATAATTCATTGTAAACTTAATAGGTGATTCCAATTGATTCAGAGTATTAAACATCTCTAACTGAGATTGTTCAGTATCATTCCAAATATGGAATATATTGTCTATGAAACAACGGTAGAAACCAATACTATCTCCAAACAGTGGGATGGTTACTCTCATAGGCACCCATGAATAAATTGGCGTATGCCGGTGTGATGTTACTGCCCATCATGGTACCCGCTGTCTGGAGTTAGTATTGGTCCCCAAATCTGAAATAATTACAGGTCAGCGTAAGTTCCAAAAATTCCAACAAAAATTCTATAGGATGTGATCCCCTATGTGAGTCAACAAGAGCCCTCCTCACTGCATTGATGTGCTCTCCATGTGGGATCACAGTATAGAGCGATGATACATCAAGGGTAACTAGAATACCGTTATTGTTAAGAGGTAAAGATCTAATTTTCTCTATCAGATCATTAGTGTTTCATAGATAACTGGGAAGACTAAAAGAAAGCGGAGGAAAAAGCAGACACTACCGGAAAACCAGCTGTCACATATCCCGCGGATCAGTGATGTCATTCTTGACCACCGTGTACAGTCGCCTCTACCCTGCTACAACCAAGTGCATGTCCCTGCGCTGAAAAAGCATGGAGAAGACGGACAGCACTTGCAATAAAGAAAAGGTAGGGACAGTGTAGGTTTATTGTTCCATAACAGGAAATTTACCAAAAGTACCCAGACTTGCCTCATACCTTTTCTTCAAAAGAGCTTAAACATTCACTGGTATCAGATGTGCATGTTTTCATATTTTTATTTTATTTTCCATTTTATTTTCTTATTCATTTTTATTATTTTATAATTTTTCTATTTTTTGTTATGTGTCTCTTTTCCTAAGTACTTTCATTCTCACCGTTTCCCTACCCCAAAACATGAGCGCTCGTTTCAACATATTTTTTATTACCTCACTTGTACTACCAAATTTGTTGTCTACGTAATAAGTTGCCCATGCAGTAAGAATTAGGTGGGCAAACTGAATGCATGTTCAAAGAAAGGATGGCACTACATGCTTTACTAAAATGGATGAGCGAACAGCCGGTTGCCAGGCACTTTGCTCAAGCAAAGCACAGTTTGCATTACAAAATCATAGACCATGTTCCCCTGATGACTAGGGGAGGTGATAGATCTAAGAATTTTCTTCAGTTAGAGTTGCAATGG
Source organism: Taudactylus pleione (assembly GCA_031769625.1). Classification (NCBI taxonomy): domain Eukaryota; kingdom Metazoa; phylum Chordata; class Amphibia; order Anura; family Myobatrachidae; genus Taudactylus; species Taudactylus pleione. The sequence continues at coordinate 30,718,184 of JAUIMM010000065.1, forward strand.
AACTTTCAACTTAATACCTTCTCACCATTAGGTCTTAATGAACATCTGGGATTACAGTGCTTTCTTTGATAATCCGTTCATTCATTCTTTATTGATCTGTCATCATGATCTGTATCATTTTTTGAGTTAGACATGTAACATGAAGTTGCTTTATCCTATCACTATATTTAGTGTAAAAGCTGCTTATCCTATTACTTATTTGTTGTATCGTTGCTCATGTAGACATTAGCTGATCATCAGTCCCCAACTGCAAGTGATCTCTGCACATGCAGAGATCAGCATACTAGTATTTGGAGGGGAACAATGTGCCATGCACCATAGAGTGCCATTTACACTGCGTTATTTTGGGAGTGATGTTGGCGGTTTGGAGTGTAAACAGGTGAGTGCAAAGTCTCCCTCACTTTTATGCCTGGTGAATTTGCTGTTGTTATCTGTTCCTTGGTGGTTTCATATTGGTCCAGTGGTCCACATCTGAGTGATCCAGCACCTTGGATATTCAGATAAGTATTTTATCAAAAATTAACTTGTGAGCATATTGTAAAACTAGTCTAAACAAATATTCTATTTAGCAGTATTACACTAGTTGGTCATTTTCTATTATAGTGATCATTGGAGAGGATTTTTTTTCTGGTGCACTGTGGCCTGAAAAAATTCCATATTCCAGATAAGCTTTCCTATATACTTCAAAAGTTATGTGCATAATTATCATTTCTATTGAACAATATGAGCATGATTAGCTCTCCGTTGCCTTAATTTTCTAGGTGTCATTCAAATAATCCTTTGGCTGGAGTGGATTGCAACAAGTTCAAGCAGCTATCCATTAGCTTGCATCATTTTTGGAGTATATTATACATTATGCTATGTTGGACTGTTTAGAGAACACGAAGGGTTAATTGTATGTCTGTATATATATATATATATATATATATATAGAGAGAGAGAGAGAGAGAGAGAGAGAGAGAGAGATGCCAATGGCCTGGCACTTCATTTGAATAGACAACTCAATGCTCCAGTGCCCTCTGACAAATCATTCAAAGGGCAACACAGAAGAGCGGCACTTGGAGGCTTTAAGTAAATTTAAAGACAGCCAACGTTTTCAAGGTGCACATGCCCCTTTGACAAGGTGAATACTGTGAACACTTGATAGTACTTATTTTATGAAGGGAGAAGCCTGCAAAAGGTGAGGGCTGGACACTACCTTGGATCTGCTACTTGTAGGCCAGGGTCCCACAATCACTTGGTTGTCAAGGAAACCAGGACACTAGATTCTGGATGCAGTTGAATGTCCTGCCAGAAAATAAATAAAGCAGTGCAGTGCTGTATAGTGCAGAAGTGAAGCCCAAATACAAGACAGTGAAATAGCAAAATACAGTACAGGCATAAGAGAACTAACAAAATGTGCTGGTACTATATGAATAAAAACATGATAAGTAATGTAGTCATCACTAACACGAGGCTAAACATTGCACTTGGAGTAGGACTGAAAAAAAATAAGGGGAATATAAAAGAGAGGAATGGAGAAAAAAGGGAAAGAAAGTAAAAAAAAGAGGGAAAATTAAAAAAAAAGGAGGGGAAAGGAGAGGAAAGGTGGAAGAAAAAATGGGGGTTAAAGCAATAAAATAACTGAGGAATAAATCAGCTATATAAATTTGCCACAGAAAGTAATAATAGCTTATATCTGGGGACCAAAAGCAAGAGAACTGTCTGTGTAGGTGCTGCAGTTAATTAAAAAAAAGATTTTCTCATTAAGGTCAAAGGGACTGATTGTGTTGAGATTGAAGATTCTTCTGGCTTCGAGTTGGTGGAGTCGACTCTTCCTATCACCACCTCTGTGTGATTTTGGCACGTGATCTATTTCTTTATGTTTCAAAGAGCCAAGCGAATGATTCTTCTTGGCAAAGTGCCTGGCTACCGGTTGATCTCAGAGCTTGCTTGAAAGGGCAGCTTTTATTTCTGACTAATGAAGTGCCATGTGCCATGCATTCCCTCACAGTTCTTTTCATCTTACCAACATAACTCAGGCCACAGAAGCACTTGATCAGATAAACAATAAATGAGGAAGTACAGATCAAAACAAATTTGATGAGAAAACCTAGTCAGAATGAGGATATGTGAAAGAGGAACCTTTGTCCATTTTGCCACAAGTCACAAAGTTGTAACATTTGTAGCACCCTGGGACTTTAGACAGAAAGGATTGGGTGGAAGTATTCAGAAAATTAGTTATGTCAGTGTGAATGACAATGTCTTTTTCATATTTCTGTCCCTGGTAAAACAGCCATGGGCCTCTTGTTCTTCATGCAACATAATTCACTGTCCATGGAGACATATTAAGCGGCCATAAGTCCTTGTGGATCTCTGGCTATCCTTGCTGGTGGTGCAATATTTGCTCTTCCAAGGAATCACTTTCATAGAATTCTTCTGTTTATGCTGAAGTAAATATTTTATGGGAATTAACAACATTTCTTATTTTTGTTTCCCCAATAAAGTGGGTCTCTGTAAGAATTTGTGGACTTTTTTTATCTAGTTCCTGTTCTAAATTGGCTGTGTTGTTTGTGATCCTAGCCATCCTATTCATCTGGGACATTGGGAGTCCTCTCTTAAGTGCCACTGGATGATGACTAAACAATAGAAATTATTCGAGTCTCCTGCCCTCCCGGACTGCAGCTTAGTTCACACTCTGGAGCACCACACCATAAAAAATACAGAAATAGAAATAGGAGTGATTCCAAAGGCGCTGTCCTTTTGTGGGGATCCCATCTAGATGTAGCTCAAATTACACCAACCCCATAAAGAAAGAGACTATTAGTGACACATAGTCTGTAGTATATCATGAATAGGTGGAAACAATCCTGTCTGCTCACCTAAACACAGAGGGATACGTTTCTTGAAAGGTATCTTTTAATATCAATATAGATGGCTGCCCTATTAGGACCACGCTCACCTGAATAGAAATATAGGCATTCCTCAAAAGGTATCTTTGGACTTCAGTACAGGAAATTCACCATACGAGTAGATATTCTCCATGTATTTAATTCCAAAAGACAAGTTTTAAAAGGATTTACAAGTAATCCAAAAACAGCAGATAGGTATTACTCAAAACAACAGTACACTATATGGAGGTATGCTCTCAGTCACAAATATTGCATCTCACCCAGAATAAGTAGCAAAAAACGACTGGTTCAAAAGTATAAAAAGCAATCTCCAGATCTTGCAGTGTCCCCCTTTCTAGCACCAACGTGTTTCAGACCTCTTGGGTCCTTCCTCAGGATGTAAGGGGTACACTCCATGAATTGATATTTATACCCTATCCATACCACAAGGGTGGGATTAGGTATAAAGCACATAGTAAAATGTGGAAAAGTATGCATCTAATAAAACATAGCTCCTAGTAATGAGAAGCTATAAGCAGACTATTTATAAATAATCATCAATACCTGCTGGTGTTACACTCATAAGTAGTCACCTTATCATAAAAAACAAACAACACACAATACATAATAATATTTACACATCCGTGTTCCAGTCCAGATTTAATAAATACCACACATAGTGGTTAGGATTCCTCCCATCGTAATTAGCGCTGCATACTAAGTGGCTCGCGGCAATCTCCCATCACATGTGCCGCTGGAATGCACATCGTGCATCATGTGACATCCGTTTCCGGCTCTGATGTGGATACCAGTATTCGTTGGACCTCTAGTGATCCTCGGCGGCCATTTTGCGTAAGTCGATTTCATTAATTCATGATCGGCCTCTAGTGGTTTGGTAGCGGCCATTTTGGGTATGTCTGTTACCATATGTTATAACCGCTCAGTCCCAAGTGGTGATGAGTACATAAAAAGATAAAATAATCAATCAGTGAGTGGAATCCATAAATAAAATACAAAATAAATTAAAATGGACAATAAATATGATAAAAATTGTAATAAATGAATAAAAATCATAGAAACCACTTGGTTTCAAAATCGGCATTGAGGCCTCTAGGTACCAATGTTTTAAGTGTATATATCATTTGCATCTCAACTTTAGCTAACCTAATGTCCCTATCATTCATCCTCCAGTTGGGTTTAATTAATTTAATACCACAAAAAGAGACTAACTCAGGTTGTTTTATCGAATTGTTCGAACATCTAGTGAAAGAAGACCTTGAGAAAGCTAATTTTAAACCGATTAGAAACATGAATATTACAAAGGAAGAGAGAAATGCTATAAAAACCCTTAGAGAAAATAAACAGATAATTATCAAACCTGCTGATAAAGGGGGAAGTGTAGTGATTTTAGATATAGAGGAGTATAATGCCGAGATTATCAGACAATTGTCTGATAACTCTGTCTATAAAAAATTAAGAGGTAATCCTACTAATACTATTACCACTAAATTAGAGGTGTTTTTAAAACTTTATACATCCAAGAATATCATCACAGAGACCGTCCAGGAATATATTTGGATAGACACACCATCTATACCAGTGCTGTATATCCTACCAAAAATACATAAGGACAGAAAAAAATCTCCCGGGCGACCTATTGTAGCAGGAACAAATTCAATTTTGTCAAACCTGTCCCACTATCTGGATCACCTCTTACAGCCTATGGTACAGAAGACACTCTCCTACCTAATAAATACAGTTTCCATTATTAAAGAACTTACCGATGTAGAATGGAAAACAGGATATGTATTAGATACTGTGGACGTTACGTCCTTATATACCATTATAAGTCATCAATTAGGTATAGAGGCAATTACATTTTTTCTAAATAAGGAAGATGTGTCAGAAGATCATAAGAATTTTATTGTAGAAGGCATTGAGATGATTCTTTATAATAACTTTTTTTGGTACGATCATACGTTCTATTTACAACTGGAGGGCACAGCCATGGGCACCAGGCTGGCACCGAGCTATGCCAATTTATTTATGGCATGGTGGGAGACACACCATGTATGGAGTGGGCATCCATTCGGAGCCAGCCTGGTGTCCTGGCAACGGTATATAGATGACATTGTCTTTATTTGGAGTGGAGATCAGGCATTTTTAGACTCTTTTTGTTTATATCTCAATAATAATGAATACAACATCAATATAACCTTTAAAAGCAGCCCAGAGAGGGTGGACTTCTTAGATCTTACAATATATGTCGATGGGGAACAACTTAAAACTATGAATTTTGTCAAACCCACTGACTGTAATTCATTTATTAAGTCTGATAGTAACCATCATTACAATTGGTTAAAGAGCATCCCCAACAGCCAATTCCAACGTATAAGACGTAATTGTACGGATATGGAAGTGTATAAACAACAATCTGAGACACTTAAAGGACACTTTATATCCAAAGGTTATAATGCTGAAATGGTTGATTTAGCAAGGAAAAAGGGTGAGGATCTTGATAGAAAGGAAGCTATTTTTAGAACCAAACCATACAAGAAAATTACTAAAAAGATGGGTATTCCTTTTATAACTAAATATAATAACCAGTATAAAGAGTTAGAAACCATCATTAATAGACATTGGAAAATCCTCACCAATGATCCTTTGTTAGAGAAACATATTGAAACACGGCCAAGCTTTGTGTATAGAAAGGCTCGTAACATCAGAGATAATGTAGTAAGGAGTGCCATAAATACCCCAATAAATATGTATAATGTTAAGTCAAAGGGTTTTTATAGGTGTGGGGTGTGTAGCATATGCAAAGTATGCAAAAGCAATGTGAATAAGATTACTCATTATAAATCGACTCAAACGAACAAGACGTTTATTATAGATGACTTTATAACCTGTAACTCCAAATACTGTGTATATCTTTTAGAATGCTCTTGCGGGAGTCAATATGTGGGTAAAACTACTAGAACAATAAAGGAGAGACTTGTGGAGCATGTGAGGAATATCAAAAATGGATTAGAAACACATAATGTCTCCCTTCATTTTAAAAATAAACATGCATGTAAATTAACTGAGTTAGTCTCTTTTTGTGGTATTAAATTAATTAAACCCAACTGGAGGATGAATGATAGGGACATTAGGTTAGCTAAAGTTGAGATGCAAATGATATATACACTTAAAACATTGGTACCTAGAGGCCTCAATGCCGATTTTGAAACCAAGTGGTTTCTATGATTTTTATTCATTTATTACGATTTTTATCATATTTATTGTCCATTTTAATTTATTTTGTATTTTATTTATGGATTCCACTCACTGATTGATTATTTTATCTTTTTATGTACTCATCATCACTTGGGACTGAGCGGTTATAACATATGGTAACAGACATACCCAAAATGGCCGCTACCAAACCGCTAGAGGCCGATCATGAATTAATGAAATGAACTTACGCAAAATGGCCGCTGAAGATCACTAGAGGTCCAACGAATACTGGCATCCACATCAGAGCCGGAAACGGATGTCACATGATGCACGATGTGCGTTCCAGCGGCACATGTGATGGGAGATTGCCGCGAGCCACTTAGTATGCAGCGCTAATTACGATGGGAGGAATCCTAACCACTATGTGTGGTATTTATTAAATCTGGACTGGAACACGGATGTGTAAATATTATTATGTATTGTGTGTTGTTTGTTATTTATGATAAGGTGACTACTTATGAGTGTAACACCGGCAGGTATTGATGATTATTTATAAATAGTCTGCTTATAGCTTCTCATTACTAGGAGCTATGTTTTATTAGATGCATACTTTTCCACATTTTACTATGTGCTTTATACCTAATCCGACCCTTGTGGTATGGATAGGGTATAAATATCAATTCATGGAATGTACCCCTTACATCCTGAGGAAGGACCCAAGAGGTCTGAAATGCGTTGGTGCTTGAAAGGGGGACACTGCAAGATCTGGAGATTGCTTTTTATACTTTTGAACCAGTCGTTTTTTGCTACTTATTCTGGGTGAGATGCAATATTTGTGACTGAGAGCATACCTCCATATAGTGTACTGTTGTTTGGAGTGATACCTATCTGCTGTTTTTGGATTACTTGTAAATCCTTTTAAAACTTGTCTTTTGGAATTAAATACATGGAGAATATCTACTCGTATGGTGAATTTCCTGTACTGAAGTCCAAAGATACCTTTTGAGGAACGCCTATATTTCTATTCAGGTGAGCGTGGTCCTAATAGGGCAGCTATCTATATTGATATTAAAAGATACCTTTCAAGGAACGTATCCCTCTGTGTTTAGGTGAGCAGACAGGATTGTTTCCACCTATTCATGATATACTACAGACTATGTGTCACTAATAGTCTCTTTCTTTATGGGGTTGGTGTAATTTGAGCTACATCTAGACGGGATCCCCACAAAAGGACAGCGCCTTTGGAATCACTCCTATTTCTATTACTGGATGATGACTGTTTGCTTGCAATATGGTGTTCTTATCCATGGGTTTGGTGTAAACCCCAGTTCAAATTGTGCCATCAATAATAGAAACTTCAACATACAAATATTTCAAGGAATGGAAGCTGAATTGATATGCTAACTTTATTGAAAAATCCCTGTTATTTACAATTTACATCAGGCTCTTGAAGTTGTCTTTGCCACCAGATCATAGCATAAAGAGATTGTCAATGGAGTGTCAAAAGCTACTATGTGTCTGGATACATTGGAATAATTGAATAACATAAAGATGTTCGTGTATGAGTGGGCCATGTAACTCCCCATAGCGCATCCTGTCCTCTGGAGGAGGACAGGATGTGCTTCCCATTTCCTCTCCTTTCCCTCATATTTTTCCTTGCAGTATAGCCCAAATGGCTGATCTGTGCAATGCCATACATTCACGGAAAGATCTCATTTTTTGTCCAATGTAATACAGGCTGCAGGAGCAGATTATAATATAAACAACAAACTGAGAAGTACATGTAAGGACATGTCATATTTTGTGTTTATATCCAGTGTGGGGTTTTTTGAAATAGTTACCTGTTTCCATGAATCCACTAGTTACGCAGGTGGGCATTTGTAACACCCTGGTTTTTTAATTTATATTGATGTGCTATACTGTAGTTGAAGATTGGTCACATAAATCTTGACTAATAAGTCACTCAGATGTTTTCCTCTTTTGCAGCTGGGCATCAATCTCTTGTTTTGTAAACCTGTAAGGTCATGATCTCCTGTGACTTTGGGCCACAGTGCATTAATTGCTCTAGGTATTATTGAGCTGGTGGTTGTATATTCCGTGACAAAAGGAATCTTTTTGGATATATTGTCCTTCTTGGTCGAGCCCAGTAATTGTTTTCTAGGTATTGTAAGGACTTCTTGTTTGATCTTTTTAAGATCTCTCAATTTGCATTCTCTCTGTATGAATTTATTTTCCACTCCGTCAAGTGCCTCTTTTAATTCTTCCTGGTTACTAGTGATATGGGCTGTCCTAAGCATTTGGGATTTTGGTAAGCCTTTCTTTAATTGGGGCAGATGGAAACTGCTATGATGCAGTAAAGTGTTTTGGTCTGTGTTTTGTTATAAATTGATGTAGTGATGTTATTTTTATCCAGTCATACTGTGACGTCCAAGTAGTTGATGATATTGTAACTATGTTGGTATGTAAATTTTATCGGACTCTGTTGTTGATTAATGTCATTAATGAGCTGGATTAATTTTGCTTCTGTTCCCTACCATAGCATAATTACATTGTCTATAAACCTAGTATATAGTACTATGTGTTTAGAGATGTCTCGATTTGAGAAGAAAAATAGATCTTCTTGTTCAAATATGAACACATTGGCATATGATGGGGAAACATTTGACACCATCGCACAGCTAGTTTGTTGTAATAATAATGCCCATTGTGGAGAAAATATATTTTTTTTAATGTTAATTCTAGAAGTTGCAAAAATATAGTAATGTCTAGAGTGTCATACTGATTATTATTATACAAAAATGTTCTCATTGATGCCAAGCCTTGAGCATGAGAGAATACTGTATATAGGTTTTTGACATTGAGGGTACACAGTATGGTATTATTAGGTACATTATAGATGTAAGTTCCTTTGATTTGTTAAGAAACTGCATTGTGTCCTTAAGGAATGTCTTCTATTTTACAATAAAGATTAGTATTAGATAGTCTAGAAATTGTGAAACAGGTTGAAATAGGGAATCCTAGGCAGAAATAATTGACCTGCCCGGGGGATCCTTAGGGTCTTTGTGAAATTTTGTTACCATATAGAGTACTGGAACTGTGGGAAATAGTTGTAATAAAGCGAGATGTTCTTTTTTGGAAAGCAAACCTTCTCATGCGCTTTTGAGAGAATTACATCCAGGTTTTTCTTTAAACTAGCAATGGGGTCACTTGGTAATTTAATATATGTAGTCTCATCATCCAGTTGTTTGTCCTTCCCTTGTATATATTTATCCAAATCCTGTAAGACAATTCCTCCCCCTTTGTCGGCTGGTCTTATTACAAATTGATGATTGTTTTTGAGACTCTTTAATGCTTGTTGTTCATCTTTATTTAAGTTTACATAACATTTTTGTTCACCGATTCATCTAGGAGGCGGAATAATGTCTTTAGTGAGGCATTATTTGATGGTGGGTCGAAAGTGGAGATTTTTCTATTCATCAAGATCTTACTGTGGGAGAGCTCCATTTCTTGTTCCTGGTTTTGAAAATGTTCTTTCAATCTCAATGATCTATTTAACCTATGTAAATCAATTTTCCACTGTAAGCCCATATGTATATTAGATGGTGTAACATAATCCTCTATTCAGTATTCAAGTTTCTGATGGAGCTAAACTATGTAATGAGAGGTTGAAGATTAATTCCTCATCCTGATTATGGGTGGCTTTGAGATTTATTTCATTCTGCCCCCCTCCCCTGTCTCGTGGGTCTACTCCTAGACCTTCTGTTTTGACACTTGCAATCCTGCCTAAAGGGACTGTTTTAGAAGCGGTGTTGTCATCAGAATCTACAAGGAAGAAATCACTGTCGCTGTTGTATAACATGGTGTCCCATCTGATTTTCTGTGAATTTCTGGCCGTCCAAGTTGTTCTATTGAATTGTCATGGTTTTTGATAGCTGGGTTCTGTCCAATTGAGCCAACGGTATATACAAAATTCCTCAAAATCAGTTTGAACCATGCTGAGTTTTTTTCTTTTGAAATGAATTAATTCTTGATGGTATGGAGTGCATTGGGCCTCTAATTATCCCAAATATGCTTGTGGTTTTTATCCTCTAGCACTGTTTTGTATTGGTTCATACTGGTGTTGATTTTTTCTCTAATATTTTGCAAGGTCTTTCCTGCCTCCTCGATAACGAGGAGCATGAGGTCTAGGCAACATTTATTTAAGATGGAAATCCATTTTTTGCAAAATTCCGCATTGTTGCAGTCTATGGTGGGGATGTTTCTGATCGGAATCCGAGTAGAATTAATTTAGATCGATAGTAATCTGACAATGATATGCCATGTAATAAACAGTCTATCTCCTTCTTCTTTAACCTAAGAAGTTGATGGCATATGTCCTCTGTGGATTGTTGTTCCTGATAATCCAATCCTGTTCTTTAAATAAGATAGCGGTTGCTTATGCTTCCGTAAAACTCAGCATCTACCCTAGATGCTGTTGTATGTCCACAAAATGTATTGTATCCCCTGATGTAGCTTTAGCAACCATAGTACTGCTAATGTTTTGAATGCTACAAAGGTCATGATTCCAATTTTTAGCAACATAGTAGGTCTTCTCTAGCTGGTTTCAAATATTATAGCAGACACATTAGCATATTGATGAGAAATCTGATTGCTGTTCATGTCCATTTATTTGAATATTCATTGTAACTTTAATTTTATATTTATATGTGCACATGTTTGCATATTTTGTGTGCCAATAGTTTTATTAAGTAATACTTTCTCACTTTTTTACACGGTACACCCATAGCACTATTATTCACAGTTATTGATTTTTCCCCCAGCGTGTGGTGAAGCACTGCACAAAGGGGTTGCTTAGGACATGGCTGACATTATCAGACCAGACTGGCCTCTAGCTTCTCCCATCCTGCTCCGTCCTCCGCACGCTGGCCGAATTCAGCATGGTTCAAGCATCTTAACACAATACTTAAGGTAAGACACTTGATTTGTTTCATGTTGCACACACGTTTTGAGGAAAAAGCCTAGAGGGGTTTTGAAATGTCGACTCTCTGTGTGAAATGTAATTTTAATACAATCATTTTGCATCTAAAGAAGGAGTGCTGCTTATTCATTCCTGTCAGGGGTCCAGTTCTGGCCTCAAGCAGGTAACACGCTATATATATATATATTTATATATATATATATATATATATACACTATATATATATATGTATATATATATATATATATATATATATGTACACAGTGAACTCCGCGGCACTCAGGGAATTTGTAATAAACGACAATAGACACCAAAGGTTCAGTCTAGTCGATGTTTCAATGCATGAAGCATTTTCACCAGGACACAACAGCATACAAAAAACAGTCATCTTAAATAAGTGCTCCCCATCACCAACAGTTCCATCTGCTTCCTGTCCACTTCTGGCTTGAGACACGCAAGAGAAGCATGTAGTGATGACATCACCAGAATGTGCGCCCATTACCAGGACAACAGCTGTAAACACATAGTCATAATACAATAAGTATAGACAACAACGATGCTGTAGCTTACAGCAACCATCGTGTCATACACTACATAAAAATAGCACAATAATAACCTATTACTTAGATGCTATAGCGCGAGATCAGATAAACACCAATTAAACGAGCATGAGACTAATACATTGCCGTGACTATCGTGACACTTACAGAAAACACTGAAAACTATTAGTTTCATTCTACCCCCTTGGGGTCAAACTATCAAGCAGGAAAATCCACTTGGCCTCCCTTTGCAGGAGAGTCCTCGATGATCGGTGCATAGCCATTCTCTCCTTGAACTGGCGATCCGTCTTGCCGGCATAATACTTGCCGCACGGGCAGATCAGCACCTACACCACAAATCTGCTCATGCAGCTAACACGGTGGCAAATCTTAAAAGGCTTGGCAGAATATGAATGTTTAATGGTGTCACCAGTGAGCATGTACCCACAGGTGACACAGCCCCCACATTTAAAACAGCCATTTTTAAGCGGTCCCAGCACATTTTTAGAAATAGGTTTACCCAAAGCTGACACATCTATGTGAACAATCATATCACGGATACTTTTTCCACGTGAATATCACGACATTATGCTCTTATCATGTAGAATCTGTAGATCTTTATCACTACTTACTATCAGCCAGTATTGCTTAATGGCTCTACGAGCTTTGAAACTGGCCATACTAAATTGATTAGGCCAAATGATTTTATTTGCAAGATTTTTTGTTTTTTTGGCATAAGGGTATGTGAACGTGGGATAGAGAGAACTTTTTCTTTAATGCTTACCAGTGAATTCAATTTATACCCTCTGTCAACAAATTTGTTGGTCATACTCAACATTTTCCCATGCATATCAGCATCATTATTACAAATTCTGTGAATACGCAGAAGTTGAGAGATTGGCAACCCCTTTTGGAATGCTGTAGGATGAAAGCTCTGAGCTGAAAGCAACATATTACGGTAAGTCTGTTTAACAAAGAGAGATGTCTGGATTTTATGATCAACAATGCTGATAGTCACATCTAGGAAATCAATACTACATGTTCTATTCTATACGACAACTGAACAGGGCCCTGTTCTAAGTTATGATTGTTAAGTATAGAGAAAAGTGCCTACTTAGTACCAACCCATAGCAATAGCACATTGTCTATATATCTAGCATAGTATAAGATATTAGCCGAAGTAGTACCATCATTAAAAAATAAATCCTCCTCTATGCTGAACATGAATGCATTAGCGTAAGAAGGGGCCACAGACAACCCCATGGCACAGCCGGAGGTTTGCAAGTAATGCCGCCCATCGTACAAAAATACATTTCTATTCAATACTAGCTCGAGTAATTCACAGAAAAAATCGATATCTGGTCCAGTGTAGTATTGGTTACCAGAAATCAATTTTCTAGTTACTTGAACACCCAAGTTGTGAGGGATACAAGGGTACAACACCTTGATGTCAATGCAACAGAGCAAACAATGTTCTGGAAGGCCATCCAATTTATCCAAAGCAATAAGTAATGCAGTAGTGTCTTTCAAAAAGGCACCCTTAGCCTGCACACAGGGCGGCAAATAATGATCGATAAATACTGAAATAGGTTGAAACAGTGATCTCCGGGCAGAAATGATTAGTCTGCCCGGGGGACACTGCAAGCTTTTGTGCACCTTTGGCAGGGTAGAATGTAAAAGTTTAATAGGGAATTACATCAGACAGTTTTTAATTTGGGGTGAGATAATATTGGCATCACATGCCCTTTCTAGCATAGAATCAAGTTCCCTTTTGAAAATGGTAGTAGGATCTAAAGCAAGTAACTTTTAAGTATCAACATCAGAAAGCTGGCGACAAATCTCTGCCTTATAATCACTTAAGTCTTGCACAACAATAGAGCTGCCTTTATCAGCGGCTCTGATGACAATATCTTGTCTAGAACCAAGTGACTTAAGGGCAACAAATTCACCAGACGACATACTAGGAGAGCTCTTGCTGTTACGAGTATCCGCATTATCAACTTCAGCATCAAGCTTCCGCACAAAACACTTGATAGAGGCATTGTTGGAATGGGATTCAAAATAAGAGCGAGATTTCAATGCTTTCAATTTCTCAGGTATAAGGTCAGCAACAGGTTCAGTTGGATGTAGCGCAAAATGTTCTTTCAGTTTTAACAGTCTCTGTAATTTGAACACTTCAGTTTTCCACAGAAATGGATCAAATTTTGTAGTAGGGATAAAGTTAAGACCCTTATGGAGAACACTTAATTCATCATGAGTCAAGGTAGAGGATGAAAGATTAAAGACTACTTCTTCGGCAATGGGGTTTTTTCTGCCAGTCTTTCCCTTTTACATTGTTCGCCTCTACGGGTAAATTGATGTTTAGTGTACTGTGCTGGGCTCTGGTACGCATCCCTAAAGGGAGATGTTTATATTTGTTGCCCCTATGCGACTTGTTGTCAGACTCACTTGCTGAAGTGCCAGAAACATTAGAAGAATCAAAGCAAAATTTTGATTATAATTCCTTCTAGTAAATTTGCAAGCAGGGTCATACTGAGTGCCACTTGTGAGCCAACTATAGACATTATGAGTTTCATAGTCCTGGATCACTTTCACAAATTTGTCGCATTTGAATTTAATTAATTCGGCACGATATGCCTCTACTTGCTCAGTGAGTTTATTAAGCCAATCACACGTTTTATCATCGGCCAAGGTTTCTTTAGTGAGTACTTCAAAGGTGGAAAATTTTTCTTTGGTTGCTTTCAGCTCCTCAATAACAATGAGCATCAAATCCATGGAGCATTTATTCAAGATAGCAACCCAGCATTTGCAGAACTGAATATTGTTTCTGCCTAGCGTGGGTATATATATATATATATATATATATATTTTTTTTTTTTTCTCACAATCTGTTGCATTCCTGCACTCAACTTTCTACTCACAACTTGCAGGGTACTGCCACTAAGATCCACCATAGTTGTCATCCATGGTTATCAAAAATATGAAACCCAAGAGCAGACACTCATCCAAATACTTGAAATAACTTGATTCCACTTTCTTTTTCTTATTCAATTTGCTTATCCACCCTGAATTGGCTTGGAAAGCACAACAGGATAGTCAGATGGATTGAATTAACTGCATTGATGAGGTGGTGGAAGGCATAAGGGTAACTCCATCTGGTAAGGCACAGTTAAGGATTTGCTGACATAACAGGACATATACTGATACTATGTTGTGTTTTAAATGGTCCAGGATGGGATCGAGGTCGCTGGACAGCCTGAGTATTGTCAATTTATGACAGCTTGACTATTGTCAATTTACATGAAAGTTGTTGAATAATACATGATGCAGATTGAGAACATCATTGTGCTTAATGAAAGGATGCTGTGGATTTGCTGATGTCAGCTTTTAACTGTATGCTGGTGCACAGGGTGGATAAGCAAATTGAATAATAAAAAGAAAAAGAAAGTGGAATCAAGTTATTTCAAGTATTTTGTTGAGTGCCTGCTCTTGGGTTTCATATATATATATATATATATATATATATATAGTCAAAGTCAAATAATTGGATATGATCGCTGTACAATTATTATCTGACAATATAGTCATCTATGGTCTGATGAGGTGTTACTAGGATGCTACTTTTCATCGGTGCAATCCAATGTGCTAAACTGTGTATCCACAACACACATATGCAGATGCACATAACACATATATAGATATATATATACATATATACACAGATGCTCATATGCGGATGCACATACTTACACATGGACGCTCATCTGTATATATTCACGTACATACACATAGACACATATTTGCTATTTCAATACACAGACGCACATATGCGAACGCATACATATAAAATGGTTCCCACACATTATAGTTAATAACCAGAGTTATTAAAGTTATTTGTTAGCTAATAATTATGATGTAAGATGTACTTAAATGAGATCTAAGGTTCAGAATATAGTGGACATGTCATGACTGGTATCATACTAAATCCCTGTTTCTTTGCAGACATCCATTTCTAATGGCAAAGAAATTGTATCATGCGTCTGCTAGTTATGGATGATAGGGAGTTATTGAATAGAATGTTTTTACTTATATTCAGTGCTGTAGCCAGTTTTAACCAGTTCTTCGGTGGGAAGCTACACAATGTGAATGTTGGAAGATTGAGCCATACCCCTGATGACACCATATGAACTGACCAATGACCAGATTGACCAGAAGAAAGAACCAATGAGAACCTGTCAATTTGTCCCTTTGTTAACTCAGAAACCTGTAAAGTATATAGGCTTTGTCCTGAGCTCAGTGTACACACATCTTCTTGTGACCACAGATGTCTGGATTTATGACTGTATACTGGGACCAGTACACATTCGTATGTATTGAGCTGTACTATTTTAATTGCTTTTTACTCTAATTGTTAACTCTTACATCGTGTTTCCCCTTTTTATATAAATAACTTTTTGTGCTTTGGAACCACACAATTTGACTGGAAAGCAATTCTGTCTTAAACGACTTGCAGCATTAAATAGTGACTTATAGGAATCAATTATAATATATATATATACATATATATATATATATATATATATATAACACGGAAGGTAGTGGCACTCTGAGACTTGAAAGCAGCTAGCAAACGTGTAACATTTATTCCATATACAGGAACATAGACCAACGTTCCGGGGTAACACCTCCCCTTTGTCAAGGTGAGTAACCTCACTCACCTTGACAAAGGGCCGGTGTTGCCCCGAAATGTTGGTCTATGTTCCTGTATATGGAATAAATGTTACACGTTTGCTAACTGCTTTCAAGTCTCAGAGTGCCACTACCTTCCGTTTTATATACTTTTACTTCAGTGGGAGGCACCTGAGCGCAGACTGATCCAGGATTGCTGTGAGTACCGGACTATTCTGTCTGTATATATATATATATATTTATATCCAAAATGCTGGCTATTTGAGCAAGAGAGAGGGCACTCGCCGCTTATCAGTAGAAAAAATTCATCCATTTTTATTTATATATTTCAACATTACCAAATATAAGAGGTCATTCTCAAGACAAGTCAGTATCACAGCAAGGCGACCATGCAGTACACTGGAAATGAGTATACTGACTGGTCAGCTTGATCTCCTTCTTATAGCACATACACACCTGTCCATAGTACTCAATTAATGACACACACCTGTAGGGCTTCAAATTACCAGCCAGTGTATGATGGTTAAGCCCCTGTTATGTAACTTTAATGGTCTGATGATTTTTGTTCTTGTTATTGCTATAAGCCTAATGAGGAATATTTGTCTTTGAACAATAGTGGAGTGTGTATTTTCCAGATAACATGGTGGGGATATTTTGTTAACATGAGCTAGTTTGTTTCTGTAGCTGGCTGGTGACTGCACATCTAATGAGGCACACTGAGGGTAAGACCTATTATATATATACTGTGTCAGTTTTGGGACTGATATTGGGGGTGCAGGACTCTCTGGGCTGGTATGGCTGGACTGCTTCATGGCATCATAATGTACACTTTTTCATTTCTTTTGTTTCTTTTTTATATATGCAGCACTTTATACACTTTTTATTATATCCTCCTACTTATGGAGGACTTAACACATAGGCTTTCTTTATTATTCTTTAACCCTCACTTTAAATCTCACATTAGTGTGATGCCATGGGGCAGTTCTGCTGGGTTGGCTTTGGGGGTCCCGTGCCCTACATTTTTTCCATAGGAGTGTTAGGGACCTGCCTGATAGAGGTCACATGGACGCAGGCCCATAATTATGGCCAGTATTATGCTAAGAACCTCTTTGATGCTATTTAGCATTTATATCATTAGGTTCAGCAAGGTTAGAGTGTGCACTTGCATTCGTCTCTTTAAACTTACAAATTTAGCAAGACACTTTTTACGAAAGCATGAAGGGGACTGCAATAAAATGAAAATCTTTTGCCTTGAAAAAGTTGAACTTGGTTTCAGAGGGGGAGACATCAATAAGGAACTCCTGAAACGAGAATCAAGATATATTTTCCTTCTTAATAGCTTAACACCATCAGGACTCAATAAAGAAATTCATTACTCAGTATTTCAGTAAATACCCATCATTTTCATATTAAATATTGTACAGCATCATAAATCTTTCTGTCTAATTAATATAGTATAATATAACATTTTGAACTATTCTAGCTGAAATTTGCTTAACTAAGGATAAATGAGAACCTTCGTATACTTATTATTTGGGTTGATAAAACACCATTAGGATTTTATAGAATAATACTGATTAATGTATACAATATTATTACATATATATTTTTGCAATGGCTATATATGGATAGGGCATAATGTATGTACACAGGCGGCATGGATACATATATGTATTCATGTGCAAATATGAATATGTATTAGTGTAGATATTTTATGGTGTTTTGGTTGAGATAATATCACACTTATGTCACACATCACTTTTTTGTATTTAACACATACATATTTGGACACATTTGGACATTTAATTATACACATAGCCTATAACACTTATAGTCGTCACATACAGTAGTGCATTAATATGTGTATATATATATATATATATATATATATAAATATATCCTGCTCTAATTCATGTACACTCAATCATTGTCACAAAAAACTTTTTTTTACATTTTTTGCTATAATAATTTAGATGTGTTCACATATTTTGTATACGGGTTTGACACTTTTGTTTTTGTTTGGTCGACATATTTATTGACAGTATAATTTTTCCATTTTCATCCTTTAAGATTAGATATTTATTATATTTTTTTTTACAAAATATAAAGTAATAAAGAATATTCATATTATTTATATATAAAATATTTTTTCAACAAGAAGATAATAATCTTCTGAAAAGTTCTACAGTATATAGAAGTGATTCAAATCACTGATTTAGATTATATATACATTAATGTACATGACATCTTTATTGTATATAAATATTTATAATGAATTATCTTTATTTACCTTATAATTGAATTTATCTAATATATTTATTACATTTATCCTGTCAACTATTTACAATATACAAAGTAATTTCAGATAAGATAAAATGATGAACCGATTTTCATATAATCGCCACTCTTCAAAAGGACATAGATTACAAAATCGATGTCTCTGGGATCTTTTATGGTCTAGATGATCATAACCCATAGATGTAATGACACACCTCCTCTCTGATTGGAGGAAATGTTCTCATCTGATGATAGGCTCAGTAGGGCTATTTAAATCTCCAACTTGGCGGGCTTCGTCTCCTATAGCCTTGAAAAAGCTAACCTAAGCAAAATGTGCAGCGGTGTCTGCTGTACGCTGTCTGAACATATGATTTAAAATTGCAATTTGTGTGTGTGATGAATATTATACTTCTGTGGACATGCCATCCGCAAAAATTAAATAACTATAACCTCGATACATAGCGACTATAGCAGGAAGAGCATGTAGAGATACTCTGTTTATAAGACTTACGACATGGAGAATTTTAGGAAAAAGGAGGAATAAAAACTCATATGTGTGCATATAAATGTTTATCAGCAATAAAACACTGAAGTGTAGTTATCGGTCATAGGAAAACTGTCTAATGAATAATGGATGAGCTATCAAACATATTGGGGTGACAGAGATATGAAATTGAATATCACCGCCATGTACAGACTGTTTATTTGGTCATCCAGCATCCGTAAAATAAATCATGCAACCTACAACTAGCCGTAAAAGTGTGATTATCTTAGGCAGCCATATATAATAGGGTGAATCTATTTATTTTCACTACGTGATCTAATAGACAGAACCAAAGCTGTGTGGAAATTTGATATATAGGAATTTATGATATCTCAGGAATGCCTTGTATCACTCACCAGCCCTGCTAAATGTGTGTTTAAATCAAGTGATTAAGCAATGTGTTAATCTCAAGACCAGGATAGACATTGGATACCAATTTACGATCACACCCTTCACAACTGATTCGCTCTATGTAAACCTTTACTTATGTTAAAAAAAGACTGGACATTCTGACTGTATACTGCAAGGCAAACACATGTGTATGCACGATATACTGTATATTAAGATGATTAAAAATAGCAATTTCCTACTACACAGTAGCTTCTACATAGCAGATACAAACAAAGAGGAACTGACACATCTATCTCTCACTGCATAACAGTAATAATTATTAGATTAAGTAAGTATGTGAATATATATTTGAGAATAAAGAAATGCATTAACCATTTACAGCATACGGCAATTGTGTACTACATAACGGTGAATAGTGCATTGCATAACCATTGATTGTAATGCAATGGAAATATATTGCGCATAATAGATACAGCTATTAATTTATAATCACATCAATTTGCTCTCTATGAAAGTGTATTTGTATCAAAGAAAGATCAGACATTCTAATGAAATAATGCAGAGAAAGCATGTGTACATATACAATATATTGAGCTGACAGCAGAATCTATCATACAGCAGTTTTTAAACTGCATAGGAGCAATAATGAATTAGATTAAATAAGATTAAATGTGTGTATGTATATATATATATATATATATAATTTATATATATATATATATATATATATATATTATAGGCTGAAAAAGTACAGCTACCATTTATAGCATAAATTATTGCATTGCAGTGAAAAGTGTAATGGACAACCACTTTTTACCAAGCAATGTAATCAATCATGTTTGGCTGAATAGACATAGCAACATCTCTACTGGGGACAACAAGTACAGAGTGCAGAGTGTTGAAACATTTGTGTCTAATGTACAGTAACTCTGCAACAATTGTATCAATATTTGAATGTGGATGGAGAAATAGCTGCTAAATATAAAAATGTTTGTCTGAATTGTGTGACAGGCTAACTGCCGCAGTCTGTATT
This sequence comes from Taudactylus pleione, assembly GCA_031769625.1. Classification (NCBI taxonomy): domain Eukaryota; kingdom Metazoa; phylum Chordata; class Amphibia; order Anura; family Myobatrachidae; genus Taudactylus; species Taudactylus pleione. Next base: position 30,738,681 of record JAUIMM010000065.1, read on the forward strand.
ATCTATAACTGTAAATTTATGTTTTGAATAAAACACACACAATTAGAGGATATTGTTGTATATTTAAGAATAAAGATGGCGCACATAATTGTTTTTAATGTTTCTTTATTCACATAATTTTCTTTTTCTTATCACGCTATATCTTCATACTATTCACCCTTTATGGTAGTTGTGGCGGGCTTTTGGAATAAGTCTTGGGAGCTTAGATAAATTACTGCAGAAGGTTTTAAGACATCAGGTCTGGGCATCTGATGTATATTACTTTGTATTCACAGCATGGCATCCAGTCACACAACACATTTTAGATCACTTGGATCCTTCCCCGGGTATGGATGTCACCAATGCTGTGAATAATTACACCCCCCAAACAGAATATTGAAGAGACCAAATTTCTGCACTTTTCCAGTGGTCCTGATCTTCTAAAAGCAGATGTGATGTCATATCCGGCCATCTCCAGCTTCCCGGGACTGGAAGTGGTGCCACCTCTATTTTCGGTCCTATAGTTCGTGTTCCACATTGGCTTTTATACGTTCCAAGTGGAAACTTTTTATTAAAATGCTCCTTTACAGAATTTTCATCAGATCATACAGATCTTCTTTCTGAGAGGTCACTTCCAGCTACAATACTTGCATTCCACAGTTTGTTTAGCATTCCAAATTACTTATGTTTTTTTTCTCTACTTCTTTCCTCCAAAGTCCCATTTGGTATGCTTGTGTTTTGATGGTCACCATAGATAAGCTTCAGAGTAATGGGAAAATTTTAAATCTACATTCTGTAGCCTTTGGAACAACCTCCCAATAATATACCATACTTTGTATTCCAGGATGGACTATACAGAATGTCATCTATATAACTTGACCATGAGTTGATGAACTTTGAATATGGATTGTAATTCCAAAGTTTCTCTTTCTCCCCACTCAGCTAAATTGAAATAGTGAGGTAAACTTAATCCCTTATAGATGTGCCTCTGAGTTACCTAAAATATTGTCCAACAACTCAAAATAAATTATGCTTTGGTATTACTTCTGATTTATTCAATGATAAATCTAATTTGTATATTTGAAAGCTCTGCTAATTCTTTCAGTGTGTTATTGATGTATCTTTAGCCTTGTTTGTGATCAATACATAGGTAAATTGAACTTACAATATATCACCAGTTGACAAGTAATATTCTTCTTTCTACTTATTGATCTGTGTGATGTAACTTTTGTTGTCAATAAATAATGTGTGAAATGCCAACTGAGAAATTTTAAGTGACTTTGGCCATTTCTTTCATAAAAACACAGTCCAACTTGTCCTGTTTCACACAGCTGAATATATATAAAATAATAAAAGTTCAACAGCACTGTTAACCCTGTCCAGGTTCCTCATTCTAAACATACTCCACATCCACAAGAAATGTTTTATATATTATGTATTAGAACAGCTTTAGCCTCAATCTTATAGAATATTGTACACTGTCCCAAAGGCTATCTGTGGTGGATGATTACCAAATCTCCGTCAGAATTTATATTTTTCATATGTTAAGCTAAGTCAAAATAAATCCTTAGCATTTCCAAAAAATAACCTACAGTGTATTAAAAAAATGATGTTAGATGGACCTATGCCCTGATTCAGAGTCGGACGCTCTGACAGAGCACTCGCTCTGAATCAGGGCCGTCCCTCTGAATTTTAGAGTGGCCTCCTGGCTGCTTGCATAGCAGTGGGTGACCACCCACAGCTTTAGCGAGCGGCCAAAAAGATGGTCACGATGGTCAAGACCATCGCTACCATCAGGCTTGCGGCGAGACCCTTGTAGTAGGGTCTTGTCTACTGCAATCCCTGGAGTGCTTTTGGCTCTATCAGAGCCAAAAGCACTCCCACTGACATCACTTGTGATGTCAGTGGGGCTGGCCCCAGATGGTAGGCGTTCCCATGGGAACGCCTCCGTCTGGCAAGCCATGCTCCCGGCACGCCCACCAAAGGGGGCGTGCTGTCACTCACCATCGACAGCATGCCCCCTTTATAGCGAGACCCATACCTACGGCTTGCCCATCGCTATCCGGGTCTCGCGCATGCCCATGATGGAGCCGGGTTCATGTGTGCATACTGGCCCAACATCGACCCGCTTGCAAGCGCTCAGCGCTTGCGAGTGGGTCTGAATCAGGCCCCGAGTCTTCCTTATGGAGCTTGTGATTACTTGCTCCAAAAACAAACAGGCAGAGTTCATATTAGAATCCAAGCTCCACAATAGCCAATTTAGATTGCTGGAAAAATGTATAAAAATTCAAGTATTTATTTAGCAGGACAAGAGTTCCATAAACACATTTCCAATTGAGCACTTATATTTCCATTATCGGCTAGTAAATGTCAGCTGATGTAATATAATTGGGTGCTTACTGGACCTTTTGGAAGCCAAAATGAAGTATACTTTAGCTACAGATGGTAATTGCCCCAGGAACTTTCCATTGCTGAGCTGGAAGCATTCCTCTATGATCCGGTTATCCCCAGTGTGTGAACACTGCTGACTTCCTCAGCATGTGACTGTCACTTACTTTCTCACTACACCTTATGGATTGAAAGTGCTTCTGTGGGCTAATAGTGATTGCTTCCACATGCTTTTTTTGTGTTGTCACATAAAATGAATAAAATGGACTGATGTATTCTGAAAATCATAATGTAATAGATTTGATGACTGGTCATTACAGCAAGTGTTCTAAATCCTTATGGGGATGATCCAATTAAGTATAAGGTTCTGCACATATTGTGGGTGGTTATGGGAAAGAAAATCCTTGCATATTTATGCACATTTATGGAATGTAACCAAAAACTTGCAATCCTGCCTGGATAACCTTGGTTATAGTAGAACACATATATCTAATAGAACCTTGCTCTAATTGAATCTGCCCAAACTTATTTTTGGAGATACATTCGTACTTGCATTCTGGAATGCTGTGGTGATATTGAATTTATTTTTTCTTGAGTATTCTTTTCTGATGTCCCTCTAACAGATAGTTTCACATAAGTGTCTCATAGTGTAAAATTGGATATTGTTTTAGTACATTGTGAAAGTCTTGAGTCTATTTTTGAAGGACTCCAGAGTGGAGGCTTCTCGAACTGTGCGAGGAAGTGAGTTCCATAGAGTTGGAGACACAAAGCTGAAAGCATGACCACCAAAAGATTTACGGTAGATTCTAGGTACTGTTAATAGTTTTTGTCAAAAGATCACAGCAATCGAATGGAATAGTAAGGGATCAGAAGCTGCTTGAAGTATCTTGGGCCCATATTTGAAAGTCAGAAGCCAATCTTGAAAACAATTCACCACCTTACATGCAGCCAGTGGTGGGAGTAGAGAATGGGTGTTATGTGGCTGGAACTGGTCAGGTGGGCTAACAGCCTGGCAGCTGCATTTTGTACCATTTGACCATTTGCAAGCAGTGCAATTATTTTGCTGATAGACCAAGGTAGAAGGCATTACAGTAGTCTAGGCAAGGTGATATAAATGCATGAATGACTTTAGGCAGATCTTCTGAGGGAATTAAGTGTTTGAATCTAGCTTAGTTCCTCAGATGAAAGAATGATTGATTATTTGATATTGAAGTGTCAAGCCACTAATCAGGACAACACCAAGATTCTGCACATGTTCAGTTTTTGTAGTTCTAAACCCCCAAGCATAGTCCTGTTTGTTGCCAATGTTGCCAATGTTGCAGCCTTGTCCTGTGACCTATCATCAGGACCTCTGTTCTATCAGGGTTTGGTCACAGCCAACTGGCACTGATCTACTACTGTAGCTCAGTTAGACAGCCATTTAGGATTGGTATTGGGTTCTCAGTACCTGGAGCAAAGGCCAGGTATAGTTGTCTACCATCTGCTTAGCAGTGGTAGACCAGGCCATGACGTCTGATTATTTCACCCACTGGTAGCATGAATACTGCAAAGAGCATGGGAGATAATATAGAAGCCTGTGGGACAATACATGGAAGTGGCACTGGAGATAAAGAGTTCACTCCAGAAGAAACTGTCTGTGACCTGCCGGTGAGAAATTATTTGAACCAGCTAAGGACTTTGCATCCAGTCCACAAAAAAATTTCAGGAGTTCAATTAGAATCCCGTGGTCCATGGTATGAAATTCTGCAGAGAGATCCAGAAGGATTAAACAGTCACCTCTGTCTCTTTCCATCAGAAGATCATTAAGCACACACACCAGTGATATGTCTTCTCCTGAATCCTGACTGGAAAACATCATAAATATCATGGGTTGACAGGCAAGTTTCTAGTTGAGTTGCCAAAACTTTCTCAATAACCTTTCCTTGAAAAGGAAGGTTTGATACCAGTCTGTACTTGGAAATGAAGTTATGGTCTAAATTAGGTTTTTTAAGAATAATATAACAAATGCTTCCTTTAATTGCTCAGGAAAAATGTCTTTCTGCAAAGAACATTGAAATATTTTTGCAAATACAGGGTCAATCATGTCCATACACCCTACTAGAAGCTTGGTTGAGGCAGGGTCTAGATTACAGGTGGTGTATTGTAAGAGAAGAGTCAGTTTGCTCATCAATGTAGTTTTTCTTAATACAGATTATGATTCTTCACCTGTATCGGGGGGTTTTCTGAGTTACACATAATTCAGTCATAAATCTGCATTCCCATAGTGATCGTAAGTCTTATGCAAATTGCTGTCTAAATTCTGAGTTGTATGCATATATGTGATTGCAATGAACCACAGCCCTCCTAATGATACTTACACCTACCACATGCTAAGTACAGAAGATGTGGATGAAAGTAGTGTGTACTGTACAAAGCCATGACTCCAGGTAGGTTGTAGCTCTGGGTACACCACCCCAAATAGCCCATAGAATCTAAGAGAGAATGTACAGTTGCCACCCACTAAAAAGTAGTCAGCCATTGAAGAAATGACTGAGATGCATATGACTCAGAATCAATTGTAGCTTCTTCAAAATGTGTGTGTTGGCTGCAACAACAGTTTGCTAGAAAAAATTGTGTGATGCAGCTACATTCAGATTTGCAATTTAGGGCCTGATTCAGAGCCGCTCGCTAGATATGGCCGCTCGCTCCCAGTGTATGGAAATTCAGCTAAGTGACGTCAAGGCAGCTGCTCACACAGCAAGGCATAAGCATGCCCACCATGTCTTGGCGAGAGATCACTTTGTGTCTACAGACGCCCACCAGCCTGTCTTTAGCCGCCCATCAGTGTACGTCATCTCCAGGAAGTATATACAACCATTGGTACATCAGGAACCATCGGATCTGACCGCAGCACTTGTGGTTGACTGTACCCTACTGCAAGCACTGCAAGCAACTCAGTGTAAAAATCTACCAGGTGACGTGTACTATGATGCTGCCTGTTAATTATGCACGCCTCAGAAACGGCATGAAATCACTCTGGCACGCCTGCATCTGTAACTCCACTCCCATGTTACTACTGCCCTGCCCCTGTTACCACCCCCAAATGGCCTCTCCTGTCACTCACTCCACTTGGCTGTCTTTGCAGGGCAAGCGAGCACCATCCGATCACTTCTACTAGTTTGCACATGCGCACTGCAAACTACATGTATGCGCACATTAGCGAACATCGTCTCAGTTTGGACATACCCAGAGCCGGTGCAAGGTTTCTCGGCACCCTAGGCAAAACTGCTGCTCATACCATTGCCAACAATACCCACTTTCCAGCCCATCAGGTGACAATGAGGAGGCATCATCTTTGTTCAATAGCTGCCACCTGCAATTAGAGCAACCAGAATGCTTCTCTCAGATACATCCTTAATATTGTGATTGGCAGACTCTGTGGGACCCCCCAGATTTTGGCACCCTAAGGCAGCTGCCTAAAGCTTGGTGGGTGGTGCTTCACGCTACATCTAAAGTGGTGTGCATATTGGGATAATGGTTTGGGAGGTGTGCAGATGTTGCTGGGGCGGAGAGTGGGAAATGGTACCTAAGCGGCACTGTGGGAGTAGGAGTGTCTGACCTACTCTAGGGATAGATACTGTAAATGGATATACAGGTGCTAAAGGTTTGGTGTGGTGTGGGGGTCCAGTGTGTGGTTGTGGAGTTTATGTGTAGGCTTTGCAGGTTTGTATGTGAGGTGATGCACAGACCAAAACTAAGATAGGCTCAATGAATATATCTTCATTAGGGTGTACAATCTCAATTTTGTAATTCAGCAAATTTGGCCCACTAAAGGGTGCAGTCATTCAACAATATTCCAGAAGTATCATAGTATTGGTTGTTCTACAGGATCTATGTTGGCAGTCTTAAGTTGTGAAAGGTAGAATAAATTATAGAGGGAGCACAGGCCCAGTGGGGATGTAAGTGGACCCCTTCAGGGGGTCTCTTTCCATGCAATACACACGTTACCCCTTGCTGGACCTTTGGTCGACAGTTTTAGGTACTGAGTGATTGTGGGGATGTGCTCTATGTTTTTTCCCACTGTCCATATAGCCACCGGGGTGACTGAGGTAGATGTCTGCCCGGTGCCCCGTGACAGCCTTGATGGAGGTACTGCCTGTGTCTGCCAGTCGAGCGCATTTGCTGGGGGTCACCGTGTGATGACTGGGAGGCACTGTCAGTGAGCGTTCTTGCTGTGGTGGCTCAAGGGGGATGCTCACCTGGGATGTTGCGACTGACTGAGTTGTCTTAATGTCTGTGGTCCGTATGGATAGTAGCTGCACATGCTGCTCCTGTTGACATCCTGTGCTAGCTTGACCATGTGGCACAGCTTGTAGCTGAAGGTGTAGCCTGCTGACTGCTTGACAGGTAAGCGCTGGGTACCTGCTTGTGACACAGAGGTGCTGTATGCTTAGATATGTCACTTGTTCAAGTGGTGTTTGGGTCTCCAATATGTTTATGCCTTACAGCCTTTCTCAAGGAGTATAGTGTGGGAATGCTGCATAGCATGGGTTAAGAAGAGCTTCCTGGTCATGTGGTGTTGTGGTTGGCCAATGGGGTAGGCGGTGGGTGCGGTAATTGGACAGGTGAATGTCCAGTCAGTATTGCTCTGTGTCGGTGGGTGGTACTATAGTGACGGTGTTTGTATTTTTAGTGATGTGGGGATAGTGGGGGGTTCCTTTGATGTTTGGTACAGGTGGAGGGGGGTTAGGATAGATTGTCTGAGTGTGTATCGCTGATGAGAAGGGGTCAGGGTGCAGATGGATTGGGGAGAGTGCCTAATTGTTATGGGGTAGGGAACGATGTGTAATGAGAGTGGTTGGGGGACCAATGGCAGTGTGTCTTGGGTATATATGGGGGGAGAGATGAGGATAGATATGTAGAGGAGGGGGGGTTTGTTGGAGAAGTGGCAAGTAATGGGTTGGTAGAATGGTGTAGGGCTAGTAGAGTGGAGGTGACTGATGTGAAGTATCTCTATGCGCTGGGCAGATGTATGTTCTGGTGTTGTTGATGGGTAGAAGACTGATGTGAGTATTACCTTGTGGGGGGGAAATGCTGATGTGATTGATGGGTCCATGGGTGGTGGTGGGATGCTTTCTATTGTGTCTGCGTTGTATTGGATGTTTGCCACTGTGATGGCAACTGTGGTTGCCAAGGCAGCTGACGTGGGCTGCTATCTGTTGATGGACGGGTGTTAGGGGGAGGTAGGACAGCAGGGAGAGATATCAGTGGTGGTCAGATGGCCGGCATTGGGGGAGAGGTGGACGGTGTGCAGTTTACTTACAAATTATAGTTTTCACTTCATTCTCTATGTTTAGGCCCTGTGATTCAATGGTCTGCAAGGTGAACATCCACTTTAATTCATCTTTGTTCAGTGCCCTTGTCAGGTCACTGCCCCCCAGTTTTTTTTGAGAGTTTTGATCCCGATAAATGATAGTCCTTTAATATTGCCCTGATGGTGTTGCATGAAGTGTACTAGAATGTTGTGATTATCTGTTTTGTTCTTGAAGTTCCATATGTGCTCTGCTACTCTATTCTTGAGGGGTCTGGTTGTCCTCCCTACATATTGAAAGTTGCATGGACATTGTAGTAGGTATATGATATTGTTGGTATTGCATTAGATTTGTTCTTTGATTTTGTATAGATGGGAATGAAGTGATTGGTTTGGTGCTTCTGTAGTTAAGTGCTCTGCAGTTGGTGCATGTTCCACAGTGGTGGAAACCATCTTTCAGTTGCTTATTCCATATTGTCAGTTGTTTGAGTGAGGGTGGTGGGATATGATTCTTGACCAGTTTGTCCCTAAGATTGGGTGCTTTCATGTAGATGATTTGTGGTGTAGTTGGAAGAATGTCTGCCAGTGTCTCATCCTTTTGTAGTATGTTCCAATGTTTGTTCACAATCTTTCTAATTGAAGGTGTGCTTGAGTTGTATTGGGTGATGAATGGAATAGAGTCCTCCATTCCAATCTTACTTGGTTTGTTATTGTAGTCCAGTAGTTGTGTCCCGTCTTTTTTACTTATCTTGATGAATGTATCGTGTATTTTGGTATTGTCATATTTTTTATAGATGAATTGTTGTTTAAGTTGCTCACCTTGTTCGTGGTAATCCTCTAGGCTTGTACAGTTACGTCTCATGTGTGTGAATTATCCTGTCGGGATGTTTTGGAGCCAGTTTGGTTGGTGGCCACTGCTGGATATGATATAACTCTTGACGTCAACTTGTTTTTGGAAAGTTTTTTGTGTGGATGTGGTTTTGGTCAATGAATATGTGGGAAGTTAACATCCATCTTGCTGTGGTGTGACATGAAGTGTAGGTTTCTGTCTTTTGTGTTAATATGCTGAATGAATTCTGTGAGTGTGTTAGTTTGTTCTTTCCAGATGCAGGGGATGTCGTCAATGTATCTAGTCCAGAGGACTAGATTCACCTACCAGTTATGCTCTGTCCATATTTGTTCATCCTCCCATTTGCTCATGAACAGGTTTGCATAACTGGGGGCAAATCAAGTCCCCATTGTGGTCCCAGTGGTCTGTCTGTAGTATGTGCATTTGAACCAGAAGTAGTAACGTTTCAGTATGAAGTCAATGCTATTGAGGATGAATGTGGTTTGTGTTGGGTCTAGTGTGGGGTCCTAATCCAGAAAGTATTTGATGCTGTCAAGTCCTTGTACATGGTTTATGATCATGTAGAGTAATGTTATGTTGCTGGTGACTAACCAATGGTCCTAACCCCAGCTGTATGTGTGTGGAGTCCTGTATGTACAATTTTTGTTGTTTGACGTAAGGTTGTAGGAAGTGGTCTATGTATTGTGAAAGGTTGGCTGTCACGGAGTTGATTGCTAATTTGATGGGTCTTCCTGGTGGGTTTGTAATGCTTTTATGGATTTTGGGGAAGTGATAGAATACTGGGATGATGGGGTGTGGGTTATGGATTAAGTCAAATTCGTGTTTGTAGGATGTCATCATATAGTCCATTTCTGAGTATCTTGAGTAGTATTTGTTGGTACGTGTGGGTCGGGTCTTGTTGTAGTGTTTTGTAGGTTCCTCAGTCTTGTAGTAGTCTTAGTGATTCTGCAATATAGTTGGATCGGTTGCATATTACTAGGCTACCACCTTTGTCGGCTGGCTTAATGATAATCTGTTGTTGTGTTGAAGTTCATTGAGTGCCTTATCTTCTTTTTAGTGAGGTTCTTTGTGTGGTGAGCTGTTGGTGCTTTCAGTTTGTTGATGTCATCAGTGACAAGTTTTTCAAAAGTTTGGATAAGGTGGCTTTTGAGGTGGCTTGGATAGAACTAGGATGGGTGTTGAGAGTGGAGTGTTTGATGGTATTGGCTGGGGTGGTGAATGGTGGGGTGGCTGGTTTGTTATTGATGAAGTATTTCTTTAATGTCAATTTCCTTATGAATCTGTGAAGGTCCAAGTAGGTTTCGAATGTATTAAAGGATGTGTTGTGGAGTGAACTTAAGTCCTTTGCTTAGTAATGATGTGTCATCTTGTGACAATGTAAGGTCACTTAGATTGAAGATTCCTGTTTGTGTGTTGTCGGTTTCTACTGGGTGGGTGTTCCTCTCTTTGGATCCTTGTCCTACCCTACATTCTCATTTAGTTGGTTTCATTTTCTCTTTGAGTTTTGATTTCTGTGTCGTGTCATTGTGGGAGAGTTTAGGCAGGTGCGGTTGCCTGCCTCCAAATCTAAAAAATGATGTGCCCATTGTTCTGGTTGGTCGGGTTTGTTGATTGTGTTTGGTGTGTATGTTTTCTATGGGGCAGAGGACTTTATAGATGGTTTGTCCTCTGTTGTGTTTGTGGCAGTGTTTCCTCTCTGTGTTAACTCAGCCCAGTTCATGGGAGTGTCTTGCTAAGGTTTCGTACCTATTGGTAGTGTCTTCATCTATCTCATATATACTGAAAGACAGATCTGAATCAGTATCAGTTTGTAGGGATGTATTGTTTGTTCTGGCTGTGTTTGTTGGTGGTATATTAATCTTGTTGATTTTATGGATTTTGGACAAATACTGGGTGAGCTGCAATTTTATTAAAAATGGGGGTGTTGTTGATACCTCTTGGTGTGGTGGTGTGTTGTAGTGTGTTTGTAGGTTGGGCTGTGTCCTTGTTTTGTGTCTTATTGTCTCGTTCCCTGATAATCTTTGATTTCTTCTTCTCAATGATTATTTCTTCCACTTTAAATAAATTGTTCCTTGTTAGTGAAACTAGATTCTGAAATTCTGATTCCCCTTTGTTTGGTGCTAGTTCTAAGTGAAGTTGTACTATGTTTTTGTCCAGTTGTGTGAATTTGTTTTTGTGTTTGTTGATGATTAGTGTGATAAGGTGCTTGGAACAGTTGTGTAGGATGTTGTTCCACTTGGTCATGAAGTCAGGGTTTTCTTGGCTGTAGGTGGGTGTTTTGTGAATGGTTAGTCCTTTGGGGTGATATTGTTGTCATGGTACCACTGTAGGATGAGTGTTTGGATTCTTTGGCTACTAGCTTTTCTAGTTGCAGATATGCATGACAAAATTTATTTCTGTCTTCATTGGTGTATGATTGTTGATCTAAATCTCTAATAAAGGTATGTGCCCTATCTAATCTAGTAGTTCTGAATTTGTAAAAGCCCATGTGTTAGGATCGTGGGTTGTGGCATTTGTGGGTGTGTTTCCACTTTCTGAGATGCTGCAAAGCCAGGACACTTTGAAATCTTAGTGGGTTGTATTGGGGTGGTGCTTCTTGCTTTGTCTGAAGTGGTGTGCATATGGGGGTAATGGTTTGGGAGGTGTGCAGATGTTGCTGGATTGGGGGGTGGGAAATGGTACCAAAGCGGCACTGTGGGAGTAGGAGTGTCTGACCTACTCTAGGGATACATACAGTAAATGGATATACAGGCACTAAAGGTTTGGTGTGGTGTGGGGTTCCAGTGTGTGGTTGGGGCATTTGTGTGTAGGTTTTATGGGTTTGTGTGTGAGATAATGCACAGACCAAACTTAGATAGACTCAATGAATATATCTTTATTAGGGTGTACAATCTCAATTTAGTAATTCAGAAATATGGACCACTAAGGGGTGCAGTCATTCAACAATGTTCCAGAAGTATCGGTATATTGGGTGTTCCACAGGATCTGTGTCAGCAGTCTTAAGTTGTGAAAGGTAGAAATACCTATATATGGAGCACAGGCTCAGTGGGGATGTAAGTGGACCCTTTCAGGGGGTCTATTTCCATGCAATGCGCACATTACCCTTTGCTGGACCTTTGGTCAACAGTCTTAGGGACCAAGTGCTTGTAGGGATGTGCTCTATGTTTTCTCCCTCTATATCTGGGTGTGCTGTGGCATCCCGCAGTTAATGTCCTGGGCTTACCTACCAGTAGGTATGTGGTCCTCTGGGTCCTGTTTGGTATCTGTTTGCCTGTGGTTGTGTCCACAACTTTGCACGGAGTGGAGTTCATAGTGAGCTGGCTGTGTTGCCAAATGTCCTTAGTGTGTGCTGGTTACTGGTCCTTTGCAGGGTTCATAGGCATGCGCTGGCTTTGTCCATATAGCTTCCAGGGTGACTGAGGTAGAAGTCTGCATGGGGCCCTGTGACAGCCTTGATGAAGGCACTGACTGTGTCTGCCAGCTGAGCGTGTGTGCTGTACCGCACCGAACAATGCCGTGGTGACCAGGAGGCCCTGTTGGTAACCAGATACATTGACAACATCCTCTGCATCTGGAAAGGACCACCTGACACACTCACAGAATTCATTCAGCATATTATCACAAATGACAGAAATGTACACTTCACGTCACACCACAGCAAGATGGATGTTAACTTCCTAGACCTCCACATATTCATTGACCAATACCACATCCACACAAAAACTTTCCAAAAACAGGTCGACGTCAACAGTTATATCATATCCAGCAGTGGCCACCACCCAAACTGGCTCCAAAACATCCAGACAGGACAATTCACACACATTAGACGTAACTGTACAAGCCGCAAACATTACCACAAACAAGGTGAGCAACTTAAACAACAATTCATCTATAAAAAATATGACAAAACCAAAATACACAAGACATCTATCAAGATAAGTTAAAAAGACGGGACACAACTAATGGACTACAATAACAAACCAAGTAAGATTGGAATGGAGGACTCTATTCCATTCATCACCCAATACAACTCAAGCACACCTTCAATTAGAAAGATTGTGAACAAACATTGGAACATACTACAAAAGGATGAGACACTGGCAGACATTCTTCCAACTAACCCACAAATCATCTACAGGAAAGCACACAATCTTAGGGACAAACTGGTCAAGAATCATATCCTTCCACCCTCAATCAAACAACTGATAATAGGGAACAAACAACCAAAAGATGGTTTCCACCACTGTGGAACATGCACCAACTGCAGAGCACTTAACTACAGAAGCACCAAACCAACCACTTCATTCACATCTACACAAACAGGCACAACATAAAAAATCAAAGAATAGATGTAATGCAATACCAACAACATCATATACCTACTACAATGTCCATGCAATTTTCAATATGTAGGGAGGACAACCAGACCCCACAAGAATAGAGTAGCAGAGCACATATGGAACATCAAGAACAAGACAGACAATCACAACATTCCAGAACATTTCATGCAACACCATCAGGGCAATATTAAGGGAATATAATATATTGGGATCAAAACTCTCAAAAAAAACTGAAGGGGGTGACTTGACTTGGGCACTGAACAAAAATGAATTGAAGTGGATGTTCACCTTACAGAACTTTGAACTTCAGGGCCTAACAAAGAGAGCAAAGTGAAACCCATAATTTATAAGTAAACTGCACACTGTGCACCTCTCCCCCAATGCTGGCCATCTGACCACCACTGATATCTCTCCCTGCCATCCTACCACCCCATCACACCTGACCATCAACAGATACCATCACATGTCAGCTGCCTATGCAATCACAGTTGCCACTGCAGCTGCAAACATCCACTACACTGAAGACACAATGCAAAGCAACCCACCCCCACCCAGGGACCCATCCATCACATCAGCATCCTCCCCACCCCCACAAGGTAATACCCACATCAGTCTTATACCCATTAACAACACTGGAACATACATCTGCCCAACGCATAGCGATACTCCACATCAGTCACCTCCACTCTACTAGCCCAACACCATTACACAAATGTATTACTTGCCACTCCTCCAGCACACCCCTCTCCCCCATATATCTATCCTCCTCCCCATATATACCTGCAACACACACCCATTGGTCCCCCAACCACCCTCTTACATTACACATTGTCCCCTACCCCATAACAATTAGACACTGCTCCTGATCCTTCTGCACCATGCCCCCCACTCTCTCATCAGCCAGACACACTCAAACAACCTATCCTAACCCCCTCAACCTGTAGCAAACTTTAAAGGAACCCTCCACTATCCTCACATCACTAGATACACACACACTGTTACTATAGTCACCATGCACCAACACAGAACAATACTGACAGGACATTCACCTGTCCAGTTACCACACCCACCACCTACCCCATTGACCAACCACAACACCACTTGACCAGGAAGCTCTTCTTAACCCATGCTATTCAGCATTCCCACACTATACTCCATGAAAAATACCATAAGACAGAAACCCACACATAACTTGAATGAGCAAAAATATATAAGCATAAAGCACCTCTGCATCACACACAGGTACCCAGTGCTTACCTATCAAGCAGTCAGCAGGCTATACAGCTACACCCATGGCTACGAGCTGCGCCGCACTGTCCAGCCAGCACAGGATGTCAACAGCACCAGCACACATGGCCGCTAACCACGTAGACCACAGACATTAAGCCATCTCAGTCAGTTTCAACACCCCTGGTGAGCATCCCCCTTGAGCCACCCTGGCAAGAACGCTCACTGACAGTGCCTCCCAGTCACTTTGGCATCGTGCAGTGCCCCCAGCACACATGCTTGGCTGGCAGACACAGGCAGCGCCTCCATCAAGGCTGTCATGGAGCCCTGGGCAGACATCTACCTCAGTCACCCAAGTGGCTATACAGACAATGCCAGCACAAGTCTGTGAACCCTGCAAAGGACCGGTGACCAGCACACACTAAGGACAAATGGCAACACAGCCACCTCACCATGAACACCACTCTGTGCAAAGTTGTGGAAACATTTACAGGCAAACAGATACCGAACAGGACCCTGAGGACCACATACCTACCGATAGGTAAGCACGGGACATTGACAGTAAGTGTGGGGTGCCACATCACTAGATGCACACACACTGTTACTATAGTCACCATGCACCAACCCAGAGCAATACTGACTGGACATTCACCTGCCCAGTTACCACACCCACCACCTACCCCATTGGCCAACCAGGAAGCTCTTCTTAACCCATGCTATTCAGCATTCCCACACTATACTCCTTGAGAAAGACCATAAGGCAGAAACTCGTCGAGGACCCACACATAACTTGACTGAGCAAAAATATCTAAGCATAAAGCACCTCTGCATCACACACAGGTACCCAGTGCTTACCTGTCAAGCAGTCAGCAGGCTATATAGCTACACCCATGGCTACAAGCTGCGCCAAACTTTCCAGCCAGCACAGGATGTCAACAGCACCAGCACACGTGGCCGCTACCCTTGTGGACCACAGACATTAAGCCATCTCAGTCTGTCACAACACCCCGGGTGAGCGTCCCCCTTGAGCCACCCTGGCAAGAACGCTCACTGACAGTGCCTCCCAGGCACTGTGGCATCTCGTAGTGCCCCCAGCGCACATGCTCAGCTGATAGACACAGGCAGCGCCTCCATCATGGCTGTCATGGGGCCCTGGGCAGACATCTACCTCAGTCACCCAAGCGGCTATACAGACAATGTCAGCACAAGTCTGTGAACGCTGCAAGGACCAGTGACCAGTTCACACTAAGGACAAATGGCAACACAGCCACATCACCATGAACACCACTCTGTGCAAAGTTGTGGAAACATTTACAGGCAAACAGATACCGAACAGGACCCAGAGGTCCACATACCTAACGATAGGTAAGCCTGGGACATTGACACTAACTGTGGGGTGCCACAGCACACCCAGATAAAGAGGGAGAAAACATAGAGCACATCCCCACAATCACTTGGTCCCTAAGACTGCCAACCAAAGGTCCAGCAAGGGGAAACGCCCAGAAAGAGACCCCCTAAAAGGGTCCACTTACATCCACAATGAGCCTGTGCTCCATCTACAGGTACTTCTACCTTTCACAACCTAAGACTGCTGACAGAGATAATGTGGAACACCCAATACAACGATACTTCAGGAGCATTGTTGATTGACTGCAACCCTTAGTGGGCCATATTTGCCGAATTACAAAATTGAGATTGTACACTCTAATAAAGATATATTCATTGAGCCTATCTTAGATTGGTCTGTGCATGTTCTCACATACAAAACCGCAAAACCTGAACACAAACACCCCAACCACACATTGGACCCCCACACCACACCAAACCTTTAGTGCCTGTATATCCATTTACTGTTTCTAGCCCTAGAGTAGGTTGGACACTCCTACTCCCACAGTGCTGCTTAGGTACCATTCCCCACCCCTCATCCCAGAGACATCCGCACACCTCCCAAACCATTACCCCCATATGCACTCCACTTCAGATGAACCGTAAAGCTACCCACCAAGATTTCAAAGTGTCCTGGCTTTGCAGCATCTCAAAAAGTGGAAAAACACCCACAAATGACACAACCCACAATCCTAACACATGGGCCTTTTCAAAATCAGAACCACTAGATTAGATAAGGCACATACCTTTATTAGAGATTTACATTGACAATCACACTTCAGCATAGACAGCGATAAATTTTGTCACACATATCTGCAACTAGAAAAGCTAGTAGCCAAATAATCAAAAATCTGGAGGGACACGCTCATCCTATAGTGGTATCATAACAAGAATATTAACCCCAAAGGACTAAACATTCACAAAACACCCACCCACATCCAAGAGAACCCTGACTTCATGACCAAGTGTAACAATATCCTACACAACTGTTCCAAGCATCTTATTGCACTAATCATCAACACACACAAGGACGAACTCACGCAACTGGACAAAAACATAGCACAACTTGACTCAGAACTAGCACCAAACAAAGGGGAATCAGAATTTCAGAACCTAGTTTCACTAACAAGGTACAAATTAATTAAGGTGGAACAAATATTCATTGAGAAGAAAAGAAAAAGAAATCCAATACTTTTGGGGATTGTGACAATAAGACATGAGAAAAGAACAAGAACAAATCCCACACTACAAACACACTACAACACACCAACACACCAAGAGTTATCAACAACACCCCCAAACACAATTAACAAACCCGACCAACCAGAACAATAGGCACATCAATTTTTAGATTTGGAGGCAGGCAACCGCACATGCCTAAACTCACCCACAATGACACGACACAGAAATCAAAACCCAAAGAGAAAATTAAACCAACTAGATGAGGATGTAGGGGAGGACAAGGATCCATAGAGAGGAACACACCCAGTAGAAACCGACAACACACAAATAGGAATCTTCAATCTAAGTTACCTTACATTGTCACAAGATGACACATCATTACTAAGCAAAGGACTTGAGTTCACTCCACAACACACCCTCAGTAAATTCGAAATTTACATGGACCTTCAAAAGTTCATAAGGAAATTGACATTAAAGAAATACTTCATCAATAACAAACCAGCCACCCCACCATTCACCAACCCAACAAATAGCATCAAACACTCCTCACTCAAACCCCATCCAAGTTCTATCCCAGCCACCTCAAAGAACACCTTATCCAAACTTTTTAAAAACTTGTCACTGATGACATCAACAAACAGAAAGCACCAACAGCTCACCACACAAAGAACCTCAGTAAACAAGAAGATAAGGCATCAATGAACTTCAACACAACAATAACAAGATTATCTTTAAGCCAGCCAACAAAGGTGGTGGCCTAGTAATACGCAACCACTCTGATTTTATTGCAAAATCACTAAGGCTACTACAAGACCTGGGAACCCACGAGACATTACACACATCCTATAGTGGTATCATAACAACAATATTACCCCCAAAGGACTAAACATTCACAAAACACCCACCCACATCCAAGAGAACCCTGACTTCATGACCAAGTGTAACAATATCCTACACAACTGTTCCAAGAGCCGAAAGCTCACTGGGGCTTTCGGTAGATGAGACCATACCACAAGGGTCTTGTCGCAAGCCCCGATGGTCACAATGGTGTTGACCATTGCTACCATCAACCTGGCTGCTCGCTAAAGCTGTGGGTTGTCACCCACAGCCTAGCGAAAGGCCAGGTGTCTGGCTCTGAACATAGAAGCGGCCGCCCTCATTCAGAGCAAGCCCTCGCATATTGTGAGCAGCTCTGAATGAGGTCCACAATCCGAAGCATCCCACACCCTCCCAGGTTCAAATCCATCACATCAGCATTTCCCCCCCACAAGGTAATACCCACATCAATTTAATACCCATCAACAACCCCCATAACATACATCTGCCCAGTGTATAGTGATTCTCCACATCAGTCACCTTCACTCTACTAGCCCTACACCATTCCATGAACATATTGCCACTCCTCCAGCAAACCCCTCCTCCCCCACATATCTATCCCTATCTCTCTCCCATATATACCTACGACACACACCCTTTGGTCACCAAACCACCCTCCTCCATAACAATTAGACACTCCCCCCGATCCTTCTGCACCCCTCCCATCCCTCTCTCATCAGCAAGACACACTCGGACAACCTATCCTAACCCCCCTCCACCTGTACCAAACATAAAAGGAACCCTCCACTATCCCCACATCACTAGATATACACACACCATTACTATGGTAACCATCCACCGACACAGAACAACACTGACTGGATATTCACCTGTCCAATTACCACACCCACCACTTACCCCATTGGATGAACCACAACACCACTTGACCAGGAAGCTCTTCTTATGCCACTCTATGCAGCAGTCCCACACTATACTCCTTGAGAAAGGCCGTAAGGCCCAAACACCACTTGAACAAGTGACATATCTAAGCATACAGCACCTCTGTGTCACATACAGCTACACACAGAGCTACAAGCTGTGCCACTCAGTCCAGCCAGCACAGTATGTCAACAGCACCAGCACAAGCAGCCACAAACCATGTGGACCACAGACATTAAACCATCTCACTCAGTCACAACACCCCGGGTGAGTATCCCACTTGAGCCACCCCAGCAAGAACGCTGACTGACAGTGCCTCTTGATCACACACGCTCGGCTGGCAGACACAGGCAGCACCTCCATCAAGACTGTCACAGGGCCCCAGGCAGACATCTACCTCAGTCACCCCGGCGGCTATATGGACAAAGCCAGCACAAGAATGTGAACCCTGCAAAGGACCAGGACATCTGGCAACACAGTCACCTCACCACAAACTCCACTCTGTGCAAAGTTGTGGACACAACCACAGGCAAACAGATACTGAACAGGACCCAGAGGACCACATACCTACTGGTAGGTAAGCCCGGGACATTGACACTAACTGTGGGATGCCACAGCACACCCAGATATAGTGTGAGAAAACATAAAGCACATCCCCACAATCACTTGGTCCCTAAGACTGTCAACCTGAAATCCTGACCTGCAGCAAATGGTTATGTGTCACACAATTCGAGCAGAGTGTGACAAAAAGTTATAAATTTTTGTTCCATTTATTTAGGAATTAAGAGCTTCATAAGTAACTTCTGTTAATATAAGGACTTTTACCTTGGCACTGTATACCTGTGACTCAAACTATATATTCACCTGCTGCTATCAAAACAGATAGTTACTACCAGTACCTATTAGAAATACTATAAACACAAAGAAATAAGAAAATCTCCATCAGCTTTACTTGACCACCTGGGGACCTCCAGAGACCAGTTCCTGGACAGAAGGGACCACCTTGAGGGTTCCTGTGAATGGGGTTGGATTAGCCCGCACACTCCCAAGCTCAGGGACCTTTCATATGGCCTTCTTCAGGCTTCTGTCTTTTAGATATCTCCTTAGTGATGAAATTCACTTACCTGGCAAGCAGTACGGTAGTGTTGCTTGGCGAGCTGACTTTCAATGGTAATAACTTTGTAGTGGAAACCAATGAGATCTCCCTCTTTCTAATGAGCCCCATAATTTTAGATGCCCTGGATGGCACTGAGCAGAGGGGCCATTGGTAGAGTCAGGGTTGCTGCAGAGGGGAGCTCTCCACAGGGCCCGGGAAGGGCTCCAAAAATAGCCAGTTGCCTGGCCTACCTTCCCCCTCAATTGGCCCACTGGGCAATGAATCAAAGGGGTGCCCCCAAAATTACTTTGAAAAATTCAGAGTCAAGCCAGTCTGGGGTTTGGCCCAGATTCGATCCAGGCTCAATAGGGCCCTTGTAGGGCAAGGTCTCAGCTTTTAACAATGCTACCCCCACAAGTTTCCCTACCCTCCTTCTATGTAGCTAGAGTTGACCAACCAGGACTACACCTGACCACTGGCCATTGAAGATTGACTTGCCTAGGTTCTCACAATTGTGATTCAGAGGAACAAGCACCTAAATTCACCAACTTTGGAGGGGAGATAGCTGACGGTTTCCTCTTTCTAAGAAGCTTTGTTGAACCAAATTTTAGGGTCCAGGGAAGGGACGAGCATGGGTCCACCTGTAGAGTCAGAGTTGCTCCACAGGGATGAGCTCCAAAAACCTGGGAAGGCCTACCTTGCCCATTGGGGCCCCCATGGCTCTGAACTATAGGGGTCCTTTGGAAATGACTCTCAAAAAGTCAGAGTCAAGCTGGTCTGAGGCTTTTCCCAGGATATGGCCAGGCCCAATGTGGAACACTCATAACCACTTGCCAACGACCAATGAAAATTGGCCTACCCAGCCTGGTGAGCATCTAAATTCACCAAATTTGGAAGGAGAACAGCTCAGAGTCCCCTCTTTCCAACCAGCCCTGTGACAAAATTTTGAGACATCTGGAAGGAACAGAAAGGGGTCTCCAATAGAGTGCTTATTGCTCTTTGGAAAAGGAGGTGAGGCCCTGGATCAGTTTGGCCCAAGTGAGGCTCTTATAGGCTTGGTTCTTGGTTTTCCAACAACATCCCCCTTGAGTTTCTTGCCCCTTCCCTATGGAGCTAGAGTAATCCCATCATGGATACTTCCATGGGCTAAACACCAGTGGATAAAAAGGCTGGTTACAGCTTAACTCTAAGCTGGCCAGAGGCAATGAAGGCAGGCTGATGACATGGGTGCCAGCTGAAGTTGTAGAGGCAGTGACTTTTGAGACTTAACCACCTGGAACCCTTCCTGGGGTGATTTATCAGCAGAGAGAACTCTGTGTTACAATCTACCACAGCAGGAGTTCCAGGAGAGACACTACAGTTGTCTCCACTACTTGGGCTGGCACACAGGGGGCTTAAGGGTCAGTGGAGGAGTCTTAAGAGTTGGCCCTTTTCTAAGTTAAAGCTTTTCAGTTTCACTGCAATAATGTGTGGTCGGTTTGACCTCATCTATTCAAAGATGAACTACAATACCAATGTGAATTATTTGGATTCTCTAGTTAATTTATTTATCTGCAGAATTAGCAAATGAGCCAAGGAGGTGGTTGTTTAAAAAGTACAAATTTATTTATTCCATACACACAGTTTACTGAAACAACTAAAACAAAAACAACAATACTTAGACGCATCATGCTTGAGTTATCCTGTACTTTCTATTATAATATATAATATTATTTAGAACCAAGTGTAAAGGCTCTCTGACCACATATAGTATGGGTGTCAAACTCTCTCTACATTGTCAAAAAAGTAAATGAAAGTATACGCAAACTGTTAGTATAGCAACAGTAGTTGCATTAATAGCCATATAAATGTCAATATAGTGTGGTAAGTAATTAGTACAACATTTGTAACCATAGCTATTATTACTCCTAAATGATTATGGCTAACAACAAGTGCCATGAATGCCTCAAATAGATGTGATAATTTTCTAATGCTTTACTGTAAAAGTGATCCTTGAGGTATGATAGTTGATGTTATATAATCGCTCCTTGGCAGTATTGGGTTTTGTGTACCTGTAATGAATGTCTACCCAGGCCAAATGCAAAGACTATAACAAAGTTATGTTCATAAAATATTAGAAAATAAGTTCTGTCTATTGGAGAGAGCAGCAGACCCATAGTGTTTAGTTGAATAACTAGGTTCATTTAGGAAGTATGCATCCAACTAACCTTGCTATACTAACCGTTTGCTTATCTAGCCATTGACTTTTATGACAGACTAGACAGAGAGCCTACAGTCCATACTATATGTGCTCATTGAGCCCATACACTTTGTTCTAAACATTGTTATATTTTCCTATAGAAAGTACAATATATTTCAAACATACTGTGTCTAATTATTGTTGTTTATTAATATTTTATTACATTTTAGGGATAAATTAAATGGTATTTGCTTGACAACCATTTCCTTGTCTAATTTGAGAATTCTAACTGGTATTAAAATTTGTCTTTAAATATATGAGATTAAACAAGACCGTACACTAGTTGATGGACTAATTCTGTGTATGTATGTAACCTGCAAGCATTTGTTGGTATCCGTCTGAGGAAATTATGGGTTTGAAGACACATCAAGGTTTTAAACCTTGAGGATCTGTCCACACCTTCTGTTTGCATATAACAACACATGATTTTACCAAGCATGATTAATATAATTTTTGACACTGCCACTGCAACAGGATCTAGATGAGTAACCATTCAAGACAGGAACTTACAGGTATATATCACAGAAATACCTAAGAGAATTGGAAAGAAGATTGGGATTCACACTGCAAGTATTCTTACTACAAAAGCTTGCATTTATTATTGATTCATATGAACATATTGGATCAGTATTGTGGCTAGAAAATGTCTAAATATATTGTTACCAACATCAAAGTGCTTGTTTCTGGCATTTGTGTCTTGTTTCAAAGATTAAGAATAACACCAATATTTTTTGTCATCAGAACGTGTTGTGGAACAGGATTCCTATATGTTTCTAATTGCTAAAGAATTTTTATGAATATTGATAGTGCAGTAAGTATTGTTGTATAGTGCAACAAATATTTGTGTATTTTTGGCTAAAGTTAACAACGTGTTAATTTTTTTGTTTTTTAGTTTCATAAATAAATCAAACTAATGACCTGAATCCCTTTAAACTGGGTACACGTAGGTGGCAAAGTTGCAACTTAAGGATTTTGTTGTTTTCTTTACTATTACCCATGCCTGGGGTACAGTGGAATGGGTGTCATTTTTTGCTTTTAAGCCACCCACAGAGTCTCTTGCTTCATGCTAGCCAGGCTGTACTTGGTTCACATTATGATAGAGGGCCTGATTCAGAGGCACACGCTATTTGTGTGCACTCGCTCTGAATCAAGGCAACCCTATTTTTTTTTGACCGGCCTTCAGGCATTCGCACAGCTGTTGGTGACCACCCACAGTGTGTGCATGTGGCCTGGTGATGGTCACAATTATTGCGACCATCAGGCTTGCGAGGAGACCCTGTGGTAGGGTCTCAGGTCTCGCAAGCCCAAGTGGACTTCCTGCTCTAATAGAGCAGGAAGTCCACTACTGACATCACTAGTGATGTCAGTAGGGCCGCCCTTCAGGAATGCCTCTGTTTGTGCAGCCACCCCCCCTCCCCTGCAACAAAATGGGGTGAGCTGTCTATCAACATCGACAGCCGCCTCGTCTTGTAGCGAGCCCTGGAGTGAGGGATTTCTCACTTGATCCGGGGCTCGCGCACGTTGTGCGTGCGCAATGGCCCACCATTGACCCACTTGCGAGCGCTATGCGCATGTGAGCGGGTCTGAATCAGGCCCAGAGTCTTACTGTTATAGAGTTTCAAGGCACCAGGTGTCCCTTTAACTCTACCAGCATCAGTACAGTATGTTCACAAAATAACCCTCCCATGGAAATATTCAATTAAATAAATTTGCCCTAAATAACAATATACTATAAGTAATAAGAATAGCACACAGCAAAGACTAAGAGGGAGATTTATCAATCCTACTAAAGAGGACAAGAGGAGGTGTGGTCAATGGCAACCAATCAGATTCTAGCTATAATTTTACAGATTGTACTAGGTAAATGATACTGTAGCTAGAATCTGATTTGTTTTTATGGATAACACCTCCATTTGTCCTGTTATGAAGGTTTGATAAAAGTTTTTAAAAAATCTTTTTAGATTTTGAATGTAAATGGAAGGAATATGTTGGATGCAAGCACTGTACAATGACATAACTGCACAGCAGTTTCATGAGCACTAGTGAAAGACCTAAAAACTATATTGGCTGTACTGGTGCATTCACGGGACTCTGATTTTGGCACAGATTTTGCATTGTTGCCCAGGGACAATTAGCTGCTTCCCTAAATATGTTCCAGGATATGTAAAAATTTAGGGAATATGGTATTAATTCTGAGTCAAATGCAGCTCATTATATGGCTGCAAATAACAAGTTTGAGCAAACTGCACAAGTGCATGAGCAAATGTACAAATTTTTGCAGATGAGTCTGAATTGGGACTGAATCTTGGCTGATTCTCTCTTTGCGTGAAATGGGCATCTCTGGGGAGGCAATATTATGGCCACATGCAAGAGATCTGTCTTGTGGAAGTGTCATGGCATGGGTGTGTCGTGAGCATATAGCTATACTATACCTCCATGCTATTCTGAGTCATGCATATAGTGAAGGGAGGCCTCTTTCTTATGGATCTCTTGCACCCATCATAGGGCAGGAGTAAATGCTGATACTAATTCGCTTGTGGTTGTAGATAGAAAAACTGTTGGTGGTGCATCTTCTTGCTTGAAGCCATTTGAATGGAAGTAGGACTGCTACACTCTGCATGGTGATGATGATAGTTATTGTCCATAGTTGCTATTTGAAGTGTGCATGCATGGGATGATATAAGTTGTTGTTTACTGCTACAGTCATTGCACATAGGGCCTGATTCAGACCCACTCGCGAGTGCTGAGCGCTCGCAAGCAAGTCAATGTTGGCCCAGTGTGCATGCAGCTCCATTGTGTGCATGCGCGAGACCTGGATAGTGATGGGCAAGCCGTCGTTCCGGGTCTCACTACAAAGGGGGTGTGCTGTTGATGTTGAGTGACAGCACGCCCCCTTTGGTGGGTGGGCCAGGGGCGTGGCTGCCAGATGGAGGCATTCCCATGGGAACGCCTACCATCTAGGGCCAACCCCACTGACATCACAAATGATGTCAGTTGGAGTGCTCTCGGCTCTGATAGAGCCGAAAGCACTCCAGGGCTTGCGGAAATGAGACCCAACCACAAGGGTCTCGTCGCAAGCCCGATGGTCATGATGGTCTTGACCATCGAGACCATCTTCCTGGCCGCTCCCTATAGCTGTGGGTGGTCACCCACAGCTATACGAGTGGCCAGGAGGCCGCACTAAAAATCAAGAGGGACAGCCCTGATTCAGAACGAGCGCTCTTTCAGAGCGTCTGGCTCTGCATCAGGGCCATAGTCTGATGTACTGCTGGATTCCCCTTCCTCCACCAGGATTGCAATTTTGTAAACAGAAAAAAAAGGAAAACTGATACTGGAAATCACACAAGTTCTAACCAAACTCTTACTGGAGTTATTAAAAAACATGTAGGCACTTTTGCAGATATAAGCTTTATTAACATGTATTCTTAAATTGAAAATACTCTTTATCTGAGCATTTTTAGAGCTGTTTTGAATTAAAGTTATTAATCAGAGACAATGTAACTAATTGAGCATCTGTGAATACAGCCAAGTGCATTGATATGCCGATGACACTCACATGACATGTCCACTGATGAACTGACCATTTTTGCATTAATTTCTCTCCATCTCCCAATCACCACTCAGAAATGCCCGTCACTTTTCCACAAGTTTTCTGATGCCATATGTCTTGATCACAGCTGCAACTTATGCTTACACTCTGTGCAATGCATTCATCATACAGCTCATTAGGAATTTTTGTGCATGCACAGTTGCAAAAAAGTGCTCAACTACATGTACATCAGCATTGTGTGTGGATTACATGTGATGCTGAATAAGTCCAAGTATAACATACTTAAGTGCTTTTTCTCCCAGGGATTCAGGAGCAGAAGGTCTAGGGATGAAGCATAGTTCATGTCGCTATATAGAGGGGAGCAGAGCCATGAGTGAAAAGTGTCATCATGACCATGCCCATTTCATGGAAGTACATGAGTGATCCAGGATGATAGTCTACGTACGGTCCTGGAAGAACTCCAGTAAATGTACAACTTTTTTTTTTTACTCATAAGGATACTGGATTTAAACCTCTATATGCTCCTGCCTATACCTTCTAAATCATGCCTATACCTTCTAGATTTGTCGCTATTTGCATACGCAGTCATACAGTAAATAAATGCCTTCAGACTTTGAACTGTGTTTCCAACTTACAAAGGTTATTATTCAACATAAAAACAGTAGGTTACACGCTGTGATCTAACGACAATTTAGCGCAAAGAAATCATACAGACACAAGGTACAGTTATACATACACACGCACTTTGGGACCAGTTACCGGCATCAACAAGAAACCTCCGACAACAGCATCAGCAAGAAGACTCCAGATTGGGGTCAGAAAACACATATATATACCCTTACAGACATAGACAATACAATAGGGAGGTTTGTTGTGATCCCATTGGTTCTCCATCACGGTGTTTCTGTTACAGGACATTTAACAGGTCGATTCAAATGGACACAGATCAGCCTCCTACAGCCTTTTGTCTCCTTTTTCCTGCCGCATGCAAATATAAGCTGTTAACTTTACAAAGTACATTTTAGTGTTTTAACTCTCTACAGTCCATAGGTTGAGAATGCATGTTGCGATCTTCTCACCGATGATACCGGAAAGCTGTTGTGACAGAGTAGATCAGTACAACACCAAACACGGTTTGCTTATCATGTACTAAACCTTAGATCCCAAATAGTCTTTATTTCACAGCATAAGTAATAAATGAATAAACCTTGAATATTACACTTTGGAACTATGGAAAATTTTATGTAAGTGTGCAGTGTGTAAGTATGAGGGGTTTGGGGAAAGACGCTAGTCAGATTTATGTAGTGGGACTTTCAACTTGGAGCAGATGCGTACGCATGAGGCTAATAAACAGCGTTCGTATTCGGGATATTATGCATTCGCTAATGTGCGTCTTAAATGTGTTTGAGATATGCGATCGCACGTTGCTAATAATAGCATCGCCGTATGTACTTAAGTGTGTGTCTTGTAGCCATTCGCAAAATGGCATCGTGCAGATCTCATTTTCAAGATGGTGTCCTGTGGCCATTCGCAAGATGGCGTCGTTTCAATCTAATTTTAAACTGATCTTGTCTCAGCCAATTATCCAGCTTCGACACTGAATTACATTGTAATTGGGTTTCTAATGTTTGAATTGGCCAGCCTATCTAATGGTTTCTCCCTGCCTTTACTGTTATTTAATGTTAGATTACATAGTGGATTTACATTACGCACCTGCTGTACATTGTAAATCTACAGTAAGTAAATTGATATACACACACTGTGGTGCTTCAAAATGCAGAGCTTCCTCACTATTAGTCTAGTTCCACCCTAGAACTTAAATAGTTAATGTGACATACAAATGGATACACAGGGTTCAACAATATGAAAGATGGACAAGTTGGTGAACAGCACTTCCCTTTTCCTACATTGTCTAGTTTTCCATATTTTTAGGGAATATGTCAGTATCACAATTCAATTCAATTTGTATCCTTTTTCATCTGCAAATACTGTATGCTGAAGGGCAACAAGGTAAGAGAGCAAGAATGCTTGTATAGTGCATTAGTGCTGTTCTATATAAATAATGTGTTGAGCAGTAGTAAACATAACAATTACAGTATATGCAAAAATGTCCAAGTATTCTTAGTATAGTCCTGTAACACATCAGCTGACGTTCATCTATAACAGAATTTAAAAATCAAGCAAATTAAAGTAGTTAGTATTGTCAATCACTCATCCAAAGGATAAATAATTGTAAGAAAAACAATAAGGGACATCTTTTGGCAGCCAATCATGATGGACATGTAGCCATATAGCTATTCTTAATCCTTGCTACAATATCTTTGTTTATCTGATTGCTACCTGACTGTACTCTCATCATCTTATTCCTGCCCATACAAGTGATCTTAAATGTTCCAGTATCCCTTTGGACTCCAGTAGTGGAGCTGTAACCATGGACTAGGAAGCAGCTACAAACATTATTATGCCTTACTGCTCTGGGTTCTCAATATGAATTGAATGCTCTATTCCCCTTTGCTATGTGTTCTCTACATCTTCACACTTTGGAGTGCTACCTTCCACCCACTACTATTGACTCTCCTTCATGCAGCTTCCTGGAACTCACCACCTTTTGAGTGCACACACCAAGTGTTCTGCAGCCGCTGGTCTACTCTTCTGACTCTTGTTTTATTGTGCATCAGCACACTCTCCAAGCACTGTGCTAGTTTCTCCTGTTGTCCCTGCATTCTATTGGTGGTAAGCCTTTCCTATTTATACCAGTGTCTTCTGGTAATACTTAGATAAGTGCAGGTTTGGACTGCACAAAA
The DNA here is from genome assembly GCA_031769625.1 of Taudactylus pleione. Taxonomy (NCBI): domain Eukaryota; kingdom Metazoa; phylum Chordata; class Amphibia; order Anura; family Myobatrachidae; genus Taudactylus; species Taudactylus pleione. The sequence continues at coordinate 30,766,767 of JAUIMM010000065.1, forward strand.
AAGTGCCTATCTGTGGTATCTTCCTGAATTTATTGTGTGCATAATCTACTAGTATATTTCTGCATGCACTAATTACCATTGTCTGCTAAATCTTCATGCAGTTGCAGCCTGTGTATTCCTGTATACAGTGTGCAGTACCTGTCACAGTTTTCAGGCTTCCAGTAATCTTCCCCAAACCTCACTTGCAGAGAATGCATATCCCTAGTGTGTATTGTACATTTGGACTATTCTACAGTGTGTCTAACAATACCACATCAAGCACCATTCTTTACTATTGTTCTAGGCTTCAGTTGTGTTACTGTCTCAGTCAGGTAGCACACCAGTTTATCTGCCTAGTATTTACACTGCTCTTCTACCTGTTCTCTATCCTGTGAGTAAAGCTTATGAAGAAACCCTGGCCTCGTTACTCCTGGAAAATGGTGCCAACGCCGGCTAGTGATGTAGTGCTCTGGTTATGGCCCTACAAACTGCCTACACCCTGGGGCACAGTAAAATGCACTTAGGGTTAGGGAGCAGCAGTGCACAAGGTGCTTTGATGCCCTGGCATACAACTTGCAGGCATTAGTGGATTTCTGGTGAGTCTGCACAATGTTTTTTAGCCTTTTAAATGATTACCCATTTAAAACATTGGGCACACTAACTGGAAACTCATTGAAGTCTGCAAGTCACAAGCTATTACATTTAAACCAAGATGTTTGAAATGAGAATACTAATGTATTAGATCTCTCTCTCTCTCTCTCTCTCCTTTTTCTTCTTTTTCTGCTTCACTGTCTCATCTCACCTTATGATTGCCAGTTATGAGCTATTCAATAACACTGCCAAGCCCACAGAGAATGCAATGCCTTCCATTGACATGGCTGCTGAATCATATCAGCATCTGTGAGTCTTACAATTAGCAAAGATGAAAAAGTACATTTTAAAATGAGATATTTCTTTAGCTTTTCTACCAACATTATTATATTAAGATAAAACATGATTACCTGATGCCAACTGCTACAGCTTTATCTCCCTGTATAACGTTATGGTCTGTGGATTTTTATTAAGTTGTTTTAAGAACCCAGTTTATCTGCATTTGCTGTTAATTAGTTTTCAAATTACCTTAGAAGATCAACAGCAATGGTTTCCTATTCTAATGTGAAAATCCTATGCACAATTTCTTTATTTTCTTATGTACAAAGTTATTTCCAAAGTTACTGAGCTAGAACATTACTGCAGAAATAAAAATGAAACATATGTAGAGGGTATAAGTCAGTCATTCTAAAAGTTTCTCAAATGTCCTTTGCTCACGTGGAAGTGTTGCATGCACTATAAATATAGCATCCTCCACCTTGTCAGTCTATGGGGTAAATTTACTAAAGATAATTTTTAATTGATTTTAAATCGATCAAAATCTATGTTGTGTTTCAAGGGCTAAAGCGCACATTTACTAACCTGATTTTTATATTGATTTATAAATGTTTGTAAATGTATGATTTAAGGGGATATTTAATAAGCCTTGGAGATAGATAATATTGTGAGAGATAAAGCACCAACCAATCAGCTCCTAACTGTCACTTTACAGGATTTGTAAGAAAAATGACAGTTCGGAGCTGAATGGTTGTTGCTTTATCTCTCACAATTTTATCTCTTTCTAAGCTTTATTGAATCTCCCCCTTAGCGCTTGAAACACAACATTGATTTAGATCAATTTAGATAAAAATCAATTAAAATCCATCCTTAGTAAATGTACCCCTATAAGATATATCCATATACCACATAGACAGTGATATAAAATTTATATGTCTCATCACGTAGCTTTATATTTTCAAGACCTGAAACTATGCATTATTGAAGCCCTTGGGATTTTGGGGATCCAAGAATTCTCAGATTCATGTTTTTTATTCAAGTGACTTACTTTAAATAAACTTGGAGCTAATTTTGATTTTAGATTTTCTTATTTAAAGTTTGTAAATTATTAAAAAATGGGATACCCCAAGAGTCCAAGGGCTTCCATAAATGTGGGAGAAATAATTGTGACACCTGTAAACATTCAGAAAGAAAAATAGTTGCATTTGGGTTCTATACTGTATAAAAATCTATTTTATTGATTGTAGATCTTCATTTTTTGTATATCTTATAATGCGAATGCGGCTTACAATATGTGGGTAATATTACAAGAACCATGCATGTCAGGTATACAGAACATCAAAGAAACATTCAGAAAAAGCTTATGAAAAATACTCTATTTACAGTAGAAATATTACAGAATATTTGAGGGGGGATCTCAAGCAGATAAGAGTCAAAGCCATTGAGCAGGTTTAGCCAAATACAAGAGGAACTGATAAATTTGTGAGGCTCTGTAGGAGGGAGGCTTACTGAATTTTTAGGCTGCAAACCATGGTACCCCATGGCTTAAGTTATACCATTGAACTAGGGCCCTAATTCAGAGGCGCTCGCAATTTGCGAGCGCTCACTCAGAATCAGGGTGGGATGTTTTTTTTTGTTTCGGCCTCCAAGCCGCTCGCTAAGCTGTGGGTGACCACCCACAGCTTTAGCGGGCGGCCTGGCGATGGTCGCGATTATCGTGAGCATTAGGCTTACGACGAGACCCTTGTGGTATGGTCTTGTCCATCACAAGTCCCAGGAAACTTCCTGCATGTGTGATGTCAGTAGGGCCACCGACAAACAGCAGGCATTCCTAAGGGAATGCCTCCATCTGTACCTCCCCCCTGACCCGCCTATAAAACGGGGCGAGCTGTTGATCAACATCAACAGCCACCCCATCTTGTTGCGAGTACAACAGCGAGTGATTTCTCACCTGCTCTGGGACTCGCGTGCACACTGCCTGGCCATCGAATTGCTTGCGAGTGCTATGCGCTCACGAGCGGGTCTGAATCAGGCCCTAAATACAATGTAGCTTCCCTCATGCATGATCTCATCCTTAGTGGTGTTTTTATTCCATTACATGATTTTGAGTTACAACTTGTTTACTGGTTACAATGTAGGAGTTAAGTGAATTTGAAAAGTATTATTAATATTGACTGTAGTCTTAATATACAAGCTGAGATATATTTTTATAAATTAATGTCTATGTGGTATTATTAAATGATTAATTATAGATGTAAATAGAGTGGTAAATTGCACCTCCTAACTGCAGCTCAGTACCAACTCATGAAAGCAACAATCCTCAACAATATACAAACAAGCATAAGAGAGTGGTTCACAAGTATTTGCTAGGAACAGCCTATGGTAGGAGTTATTGGCTTCCTCCATAAATGATTTCCTATATTCTCCAATGAATTGAAAGGGATAACAGGGAAACTTGGTCACACAAGATATACTGTATTTTTCTTTCCATCTGGATTTGCCAAAATCACTGGACTCACCCCAAATCAATCAGATGCAAGCCATTTCCTGGAAAATGATTCAGGCACCTTTTCTAACCTATCGATAGAAGGGAAGACACACTGGATTGGAAGAAAATACCTTCGATTGGAGGAATTAACATTAAGGATGGCTTATGATTTTTATGGACTGGATTTCTTATGGTGGACCAGCTACCTTGTTTTATATATATATATATATATATATGTATATATATATATGTATATATATATATATATATGTATGTATATATATATATATATATATATATATATATATATATGTGTGTGTTTATGGACATTATAGGGAAGCCCGCTGGTACAATCTATACCACTTATTATGTTTTATCAATTTATATATTTTATGTATTATTGAAGTCTTCTCTTCCATCCGATCCACCTGCAGCCTTTAGATATCCTGTTGCTGATTTGGTTCCTGTAATGGTGTAAAACAGAAATTCTCCTGGGGATAATCTCTCTCAGAGCATTAGTTGTCCATCCCCACCCTCTATGATCACTATGTGGAATTTGGTTCCTACAATGCATTTGCTTTTCTAATTTTTTCTTATAACCAATAAAAATCTCTAAAATATCACTAATCTGGGAGGTCCTATATTTTCCTTTTTCAAATACCCATATAACACCCCCACTTTTTCTCTTGTCAATAATCTGTGTATTAATTGGCAAGGAGAACAAAAAAGTATTGGGCTATTTGATCCACTTTGGCCTGCTTTTTGATGTACAGCAAGAATAGAAAGAAATTTTAGTATACATAATGCAGGTATGTCAATATGTAACTTCTTCCAATCTATTTCCAAACACACAAATTAGGTTTACCCAATCAATTTACTAATAACAGAAAATCATCCTGTGGAACCTTTTTAAATATTAGACCATTTTAAACAACCTGCCCTTATTGGCCTATAGGAGAGAGAAAAAAATTACTATACATAACACAACTCTTTCAATTCTTTTAATTTCATTATTTCTTTCAAAAACTTATTTACAAATTGTTATAAAGCGAGAAAAACAACAAAATTGTAAAAAAAACTAGGCTTCCTTTTTTTTCCCAGTAAGATGTGTGAACGCTACTGATTGGAAAAGGCACATGTGATTTTCACCTAATCAATATGTACTCAGAATACATTGTGCCTCCTTTGAGATTATTTTCAGTTGTCAATGGTCTTTGTACTATTAGCATAATATCACCCATGACTTCAAGAACTTGATAGGTCCCTTCCCAGTTTGCATCCCAAGGGCCTACCTTATGGAATGTTGTGACCATAACAAAGTTACCCAAAGAAGGCATGGGTGCCTCTCCCTTTAGATAGGGTTTGTGCAGTCGTGTTGCTGTATATGGTATTAAATCCTTCAGGTTATCTTGTAAGAACACATCTCTGGCAATGGTATCTTTGATGGAACTTGACAGTTTAGGTTCATTAGGGAAGCAAAGTAACATTTTGCGACCCGTCATGAGTTTAATTGGAGTGATCCCTGTTGTGGATGCTTTGGTTGCCTGAACACCCATGAGAATTGCTGGCAGAGAAGCGACCCATGAAGAACCCTTTTCCAACAATGCTTTGGCTAATTGAGTTTTTATGGTTCAGTTCATCCTTTCCACTATCCCAGCTGACTGAGGATGATAAGATACATGAAATCTTTGTTTTATTTACAATAGTTCACAAAGTGTTTTTATGACCTTGCTGGTAAAGTGTGTTCCTCGGTACGATTCAATGATCCTGAGGATCCCCCAGTGTGACAAAATTTGTTCCCATAGGAGAGGCACTGTTGTGGAAGTGGAGTCATTCACCCATTTTGAAAAAACATCCACGACTACCAATGCATACCGACAATTCCAGCTGCTGGCTGGTAGTGGTCCTATGAAATCAAATTGTAAAGCAGCTCATGGCCCTTCTTCAGGAGCAACACACTGTAATACTGGCTTCAGAGCTAGTGCCCAAAGGTTGATTTGGGCACACACTGTTGGGTGACATTTTCTACTGTTTTCAACATTCCTGACCAGTATAATTTGCTCTTTAAAAGAGAGAAAAGTTTATCCCAGCCAGGATGTCCATGGAGCTGATGATTGAGCCTTGTCAGTTCCACTTGAAGATGTGAGGGGACAGCAGGGAGAGGTTCTAATCCTTCTCCAGGTAAATGGCACAGTATACCCTGTCTGATAGACCAGGGATCTTGTGGTGAAATTCTATAAGTTATAAGAACAGAGTCTTTTGCCTGTTCCTCTCCAACTGACACTGGTCCTTCTTCAAGGACTATTCTATGTACTGCCACCTGAACTGAGGGCAAAGTTATAGCATCCGGATCCCGAAATACCTCAGATTTTGCTGCTATTTTTTAAGCTTCATTCACTCTAAATCAGTCACAGCTTCTATAACTGATTCCATGACTTCAGGGAGAAAACAATATTGTTAAGGTGGTGGATATGGACCTTGTATGTCCATCCTTCCACAGTAATTTTTTCTTTAAGCCCATAGTTCTGGGTATTGGTACTCAATTGGTTAAAGGTCTCTATTGTGAGAGATCTCTGGCCATTAAAGTACTACCATATTAGCAGTGTCATCAATTGCATTTATGGGTGGTCCTAGATGATATTGCTTTATCATACAGATCTTTGAGTTTATCTGGCCTCTCTACAACATGCAATTCATTAAATCTAAAATCCATCCATTCTGTGTCATTACATCAGTTCCAATGATGTTTTCAGAACCAGAGTAATACCACATTGGGACTTTTAATGTAAGGTCATTGCTAATTTATAAAGTGACTTTGTCACCACACACTGAGGGCTGTCTGGCTGTAAATAATTTTCATCATTGGTGATTGAAATTTCTGCTGCAGTGTCAAGCATGAATTTCAAGAATTAATTTTTTCATTCTGGCCATTATATGGGGTCAGCCGAAGAATCCAATATGAGATCACATATTGAATTCATATCCGTAAGGACCCCTAACCATCAATCTAGTTGCACCATGCATCCAGTAGAGACATCTGTTGTTCAAACTGCTATAGGCATTTCTGTGTTTGTTTTTGTAGACATCCCGATATATGTAGCTGCACATGGGTTGGTTCTTCTACTTGTCCTGTGTGTGTTCCCACCAGTGCAATGCATTTTTGCATCTGGCCTATGGGCTGCATCTGTATTTCAGTATATGGTTTTACATAAGTTGGGTTTTCTACCTGTCTGTTATAATAAGGCTTCTTTTTGAATCCAAGAAAAGATATAAACCCAGCACTAAGCAGTGCAGGCAGATCAAGTAAAAATGCAGCAGTATAAGGAAGAGGTACTGTCAATCTCACTTAGAAACAAAGAAAAATATATACTGCACTCTAATGCTTGTGTTGGGACACTAGTGGTACACAAAGCAGTTAATAGCCATAAATTTATTCAGTAGAAATTAATTAAAACAGTAAATATACAATAAATCAAACAAATTATTAAAAAAGGGTTAAATGAACATCTAATAATGATACACAAGAAATGTATCTAATCAAAATGACAATAAGCATCCGTAGTATAGAAAAATTTAATAATTATACATAATATCAACAAGATGGAAGGAGTTGATCAGACTCCTAAAGACATTGAATAACATTTTTTTTTGTAAAATAGAAAAAATATATCCCTAATAAACTGTGTATCTTGAGTCAATTGAAAAAGTCAAGCATTACTGTTGACAGTAACTAATCCAACTAGTAATTAATTGTATCCAAAAGGACTGGTATTATTGAAGCATAGTAGCACAGTACAAATTTCCAGGAGATTCTCTCCAACAGAGATTGTATACCAGTTCTCCTTTTATTGTTATATGGTGGTGGCAAAATCTCAGTGGCAATTATTAATATGTAGCAGTATAGCCATCCAAGAGGGACCAGATCACTGTACAGGTCTTCTCTAATTTAACTGCTAGTAATGAAAGCCCCATAAATAAGCATACCAATGAGCAGGATCCTGTCAGTATGCAATCACTGGCAGCCCGTGATTAACACTATACCTTTGAGATGGCCGGGACACTGCAGAGAAGGACAGCATGCTGTGATGGTTATAGACAGCTCCCGTCTCTTATTGGCCTACAGCAACATATGCAATGTAGCAGGGGAGGATCTGCAATCAACTACCAAGTGTCCCGGCAATACAGTCACAGCCCGCTTTCGTCTCCACAGCCACCTGGCAATGTAGGCTTGTGGCAGTTAGGAGGAATATACTGGTCACTCATCGGGTGGCTAGATAGTGGTCAGCAGTGGGTGGCTGGATGCAGAGGGAATCTCCAGTTACCTTGTAGAAGAGCAGCAACACATTTCGGCTACCACCGTAGCCTTTTTTAAGCTTTAATGCTCTCCTATGTCAATTCTGCAATTTAAATAGTGTCAGAATAAAGGTGATTGGTTAATTAATTAACCTAATTTAACCAGCAAGGGTCCATCTTGGTATTTGACTAAAGAACAATGAATCAGTGTTAAGTCACCTGAATCCATAGTAAAATTACCTATGTCATTATATTAATATCTAAGCATACAATATTATTTACAAAGTAAATCTAATCATAAACCATAAAAAATAATTAATATATGTGCCACACATTATTTAAAACATGTAGAAATAAGTACAACATAAACAGATGAAATATTATGTTGTCTATTTTACCATAATGTCCCCAAAAAAATATGACTTAACGTCACTGAAAAATAATGATGAAAGACATACGAGAGGTGTATTTATAGGATATTTTTTCCTGATATAGCTATTAATATTTAGGAAGAGATAAGTGAAATTTCATAGATGCCATTGGGGTTTATAATACATTTATTAATCCAAATAACATTGTCAGGATAGAATAAATAGAAAATAGAAAGAAAAAATAATACAAATAAAATCAATAAAATCAATAAAATCAATATTTAGGTGGATTGCCCCGAGCCCATTTTAATTCCATAGCATACACATTAGTGACAACAATCGTTTCCATATTAAATAACCAGAAGTGGAAGAGGACAGCAAGATAGGCTATATATAAAAAAAATATTTAATTTCACAAGTGGAGAGTGTACACTAATCATGAGAGGACCCCCCACGTTGATTGTTAATATAATCCCCCCCCCAAAAAAAAAAAAAAAAAATATATATATATATATATATATATATAGAGTGGTCCAGGCTAAATGACACGTCTATGTGAACAAATGTCTACCATATCCATAAAGATATGACATTGATAATAACATCTAATTGATAACAGTATGTGAGTAATAAACCAACCCCCAACACAGAAGGCGGGTAGGAAGCAATATCAATCCGTAATCTGATGTAGAAGTACATAATTCTTAGTTGACTGCACAAGAAAGTAAAGAGAGAAAAAAAGAATAGAAAAATGCCATAAAAATATAGAAAAATTTTAAGTTTAAAAATTAGAAATATAGAAACAGATTAACCAGGTGGGTGGACAATAGGTGGAGGATAGGGGAGTTGGTCATGGTCACTCGATTGACCGGTCAGTACATAAGGAACAATGGCAACCAACTCTGCATCCTCGACCATGGGTCTAATCATAAAACTCTAATGCTACATTCAAACCTTCTAGGGCTAAGGTGTGAAGTATGAAGATCCATTTTGATTCAGCTTCACACAGTCTCTTGAAACTATCACCCTTTCTAGTGGTTGTAGCTATACTCTCTATTCCTGTAACCTTTAAACTTCTTGTGTATAATTATTAGATGTTCATTTTAACCCCTTTTTCAATCATTTGTTTGACTTATTGTATATTTACTGCTTTAATTAATTTGTACTGAATACATTTATGGCTATTAACTGCTTTGTGTTCCACTAGTGTCCTAACAAAAGTATTAGAGCGCAGTATATATTTTCCTTCTTTTTTAATCCATTACTATTTCCCAGGTTGTTTGCATATTCTCTATGTGTCCCTTGTGGATAATTACATAGTATTGTAGCAGTAAGAAGTGTTTGCCGGTATGTGTCACCATAAGTTGTATATCGACTATCTTGTGATCTGCCGTTTACCACAACAAGATCCCTGATTTTCAGTGATCTTTTGATTTACAATAAATCATGCCTGTATTCTTCTATAACCATCGCTGCATCTGCAAGCATTGATTTTTTTGCCACACTTAAGTGAATTGCTGTGTCAGTGTACATAAGTCTTTCCACAAACATGCATATCATGCCTTGTGGGACTTCTGTACTGTGATCTTTTGTCACCCTCATATACATGGCTTCAAATCTACCACATAAAAACAAATGCTCATCATGTATGGTGGGTTTAAAGTTAGATAGAATATTTGGGGTTACTTCCCAATCACCTGTTGCCAATTTCATGAAAGCAGAAACTCTCTCTTCTTTATCATGACATTTTCCATTTTTGGGAGTAGTCTTCCAAGTTGCGGCATACCCCTGGTTAAAGTGGGTGGGTAACCATAATTTAAAATACTTAATGCGATATTCTTGGGCAATGTTAAATGTGACGCAATGTCCCTCAAAAATATCACAAGAGGTAAAAGGGTCATACTTTGGGATTTCCTTATGAATTTTTAAAAGGTATTGTGTCTTCTGCATGCTATAATTTCTATAAGGAGTGTGCAATCCAGTTCCGAAACTGTCAACATGTGCATGAACATTAGATCCACTCCAATTGGTGGAGGGGGAATAATTTAATGTACATACTACAGGGTACCTGGGGTCACCCACTGGGGGTGTTACACCCTCAGAGGTAAGTATGGGCATAGTATATCCCATGCTCAGAGCCATAACTAGACTTTTTGGTGCCCTGTGCCAGAGAGAGCATTGGTGCCAGAGCTGGATTTAGACCTCATGGGGCCCTAGGCAACATACGAGTTTGGGGCCCCCTCTCTCAAACAATCCATAGCACTATATGTGAATTCCTGATTCATGTCCTTACACAATTTTTTTTATCTTTCCTCCTTATATTCAACTTTTTAACTCTTACAGCTTATATATCACCAGAGACAGCTGCACTCAAGTCAATAACACATCCAAAAGTCCAGGTTGGTATATCAACATTTCGGAGCTATTTTATTGCTCCATCGTCAGGACATAAAACATATACTACAAAGAGTTACTTACTTATACCATCACCCATCACCACTTGTAACGACTGTGGGTCCCGGCGACCAGAAGGGAGGCGCACCATAATGACGTCATCTCCAACTTCCCGTCACCAGGGTAACCGCTGTAAACTAACACATATCAAAACATGGCCATATTATAGCAATACACAAAAACCAGTGCATTAGAAATCGACACATACAGAATAGTACATCAAGTACCTTTCAACCACCAAATCTCTACAATAGTAATCAGTGCAATAGATATTAATCATAAATAATAACACGATCGCATACAAAATTCATAGAAAACAATGAAGACCCAAGTTCTCATTCAGTCCTCTAGGAGTAAGTGTACCCAGTCGATAAATCCACTGGGCTTCACGTTGTAATAATTTAAGTCCTCTATTACCTCCACGCTTAAACTTAGGAATGTGATCGATAATAATGTATCTCAAAGTAGACAGATTGTGACCGGCACTTAAAAAGTGTTGAGCCACAGGCTGATCACTAGCACCATTATTAATAGCTGCCCGTATTGCAGAATGGTGTAGAGCCATTCGCTCACGCAGGGTTCTCTCCATTTTACCTACATAAGTTAGCCCACAAGGGCATGTTATCAAATATATGATAAAACGGGTTGTGCAAGTGACTCTATGCCTAATGAAGAATTTCTTGCCACTAAGAGGATGACAAAAACTGTTGCCTGTTGTTAAATAACGGCAGGTCAAACAGTTGATGCATCTAAAACATCCATTTTTTTGCCGTAAAAAATGTGAAGTGGGAGAATGGTCCCAATTAGAAATGTCAGTTTTGACTACCCTGTCACATATATTGCGACCTCTCATATAGCAAGGCATGATTTCCCTATTTAATCTTAAATCCCTATCAGTGGTGATAATGGGGCAATATTTCTTAGTAAAATGCCTTACAGTGTCACTACTGGAATTATAATGACACACCCAAGGCATTCTAGATTCATTGTCACCATTTCCATCTGGATCAGAACTTAAAAACTGACTGCGTGGCATGTTCATAGCCTTGAACTTAGCCTGTTCCAGAATATGTACGGGGTACCCCCTTTCTTGAAATTTACAAAACATATCATTAATCTGGATAACAGCCTCCACTTCATTACTGCAAATCCGTCTCGCCCTAACGAACTGTGAATACATCAACCCGTATTTCATAGATCTAGGATGTGCACTATTAAAATGTAACATAGTGTTCCGATCAGTGGGTTTAGTAAAGACAGATGTAGATATCTTACAATCGGTTAATGTTACTTGAACATCCAAAAATTTACTGTAGATGTATTGCGACAGTAAGTAAACTTAACCGGATGGTTAAGAGCATTATGGTTATCAATGAACAGAATAAATTGTTCCTCAGTCCCCGTCGAAAGCAAAAATATGTTGTCTATGTATCTGGCATAGAAAAAAATCTTGCCAGACACATAGACATCACTAAAAAATATGTCATGTTCCATCGAAAACATATACGCATTGGCATATGATGGGGTCACTTTGGACCCCATCGCACACCCGGACAACTGCAGATAGAACTTATCATCAAACAGAAAGAAATTTCTAGTCAAGACCATTTCTAACAAATCATGTACTAATCCTACACTAGGGCCCGTATATGCATCACTCTCACTAATAAGTTTATCCACAGCTGCCAGACCTGCATCAGTAGGTATGACAGTGTAGAGACTGTTAATATCGATGCTACACAACAAACTACCCCTGGGAACATCCCCTAAATTAATTAGTTTATTCAAAAAAGATGTTGTATCAAGCAAAAAGTCAGGATGTAGCAAAATAAAAGGTTGTAGAAGCGCATCTAAATACACTGATGTAGGTTGAAATAACAACCCCCTGGACAAAAATAATAGGATGACCCAGGGGGTTATCTAAACGTTTGTGTATTTTAGGAAGTGTGTACAGTAGGGGCACAATAGGGTACTCAGGGACCAATGATGTCCCTAATTCTTTTGAAATTTCACCTGAATCAACGGAACACATAATTCTCTCAAATAATTGTGTCCGAAAAATGGATGTAGGATCTGTATCCAACATCCTATAGACCCTAGAATCAGATAACTGTCTGATGATTTCATTCCTATATGCAGAAAGGTCTTGAACAACTATTGCCCCGCCTTTGTCGGCGGGGCGAACCACTATATCTGTATACGCCGCTAGATTTTTAAGGGCTTTCCATTCATTAGCACTTAAGTTACCATGATTTTCCATTACATTAGTCTTATTGATTACATTATTCTGTACTTCCTGATCTACCATATGGATATATGTTTTTATTGCAGAATTATAGCACATAGGATCAAAAACAGATTTACATGCCATTTCACGCAATTGTAATGGAATATCAGATTTGTCAGGACCAACAGGTCCAACCACAGATTTAGCACCATGAAAATGTTCATGATTTTTCAGCTGACGGGAAAGTTTATACTTTTCTATTTCCCATTTCATGCCATCAAACTTGGTCGTAGGAACATAGGATAGTCCTCTACTTAAAACAGATGTCTCGGATTCAGTCAAAATATGGGAAGACAGATTAATAACTATCTTCTTCTCCGGAGCAACGGGGGTCTCCCTACTTTTCTTTGACCGCGCCCATTGATGCCCTCTCCTGTTGAACTTTCGCTGCGATCGACAGGAGAATCGTGCGGCTGGGTTCCTAAAGGGATTGATTCCCTAGGTAATCTAGAATTAGGGGCATCAGAGTCACTGGATGAAACACGATAGACTGTTAAATCTGTTTCAAATTGAACTCGGTGAGTACCTCGTTTAGAATATCATTGTCCTTCACCACGACCACCATGGATCCAATTATATACTCGATTCTGATCGTAATCTGCAGTCACCTTCAACATCTTAGTTTTTTTTAATTGAATTAAATCACGTTTGTAGGCATCTACTTGTTTGGTAAGTTTTTCCATCCATGCCATACTCGCATCAACTTCATAGCTGGTTTTATACTGTTGCTCAAATGCATTGATTTTATCACGTATAATAACTAATTCCATTGCAGATTCTTCAATTACTAACAACATCAAATCATAACTGCATTTATTCAAAATTGAGATCCAATGTTTACAAAAATTAAGATTATAACGGCCAATGGTGGGACAATTTTTTATACGAAAACCACGGGGTATACATTTGTCCTTAAAGTAGTCACTTAATGTTACCCCATGGTAATGAAAATCCAATTCTCTCTGGGATACCTCATATGGGGGTTTTCCTAAACGGAGGGCACCGGGGACTTTTTAACATATATATTTGGAGTGCCATCCATTGCAACTTTATATATATATATATATATATATCTATATAAAATCTATCGACCTTGTAAAAATGTGCATATATCCAGTAGGTGTCACTAGGTCAAGTCTTGATGTAGTGACGCTTACTGGATATATACAATTTTTACATATGTATATAATTATTCCCATTGAGATACATGCACATATATATATATATATATATATATATATATATATATATATAAATATATGACAAGCGACTATGTATTTATATACATAGTCAGGTGGTCCAGCTCTCCCTAATTTTTTTACGATTATACACCCAGTCACTTTTGTAATATCACTTTCCATGTGACTGTGACTCATGGTCTTATGCACTGTTTTCAATGTTCACATGTTGTATCTCTCCAGTGCTGCGCTGCCTACGTGGTGAGTTGAGGCTACAGAGGTTGCTTGGCAACCAGTATTGTCATCGCCCGCATCACTTCCGGTTCCAGGATTGCGGAGGCCCCGCCCCCTAGTCCGGAGACAGCGCAGCTGGGAGTGTGGACATGGCGCGATATGGGCGCATATAAGGTAGGACACTTGCACTATAACATTTGTTTGTTGCTGATGTCTTAGTGATACATCCTGAAGAAAAAGTCTACGGACTTTGAAACGTCGATGATGTTCTTATCACCTTAATGTTTTGAATACAATTTGCTTATATTTGGATTTGGAGTGCCGCCTGTTCCTTTCTAGGACTTTGGATTTTCTGCATGATCATTTAGGATGGCACCCAGAACGCTGCATTATTTATCTAGAGTGCCAGGCTTTACAAGATATATATATATATATATATATATATATATATATATATACATATACAGTCAGGTCCATAAATATGTCACACCTAGAATCAACTTCAGACCTTTTACCTGCTTAATTGATAATGAAATAACAAGGGAATAGCTCACACCTGCCCATGCTGGCCCCTTAAAAATTGGGAGGCACATATAGAGACCGTTGTAATTCCTACACCGTTCACCTGATTTGGATGTAATTACCCTAAAATTAAATCTGAAAGTCTGCAGTTAAATCACATCTTGTTTGTTTCATTTCAAAGCCAAAAGCCATTGTGGTAGTGAATAGAGGCCAAAATATGAAAATTCTGTCAATGTCCCAATATTTATGGACCTGACTGTATATGTATGTAAATATATATATATACATATATATATATATATATATATACACACATATATATATATATATATATATATATATATATATACAGTATATATATATATATATATATTATAAATATGGCAGCTCATCAGGGTATTTGACACAAGTCCCTACCTGCCTGGCCTTGGGTGCAGCACTGCTGCTGTTTGCTGCTGGTGGGTGGCGGAGTGCCTGCAAGGCTGGCATAGTGGCTGCTGGGGCGGGTCATGGTGGGGCTAGCTGGATGAGGATGGATCAGCTGGGAGTGACAGAGCAGCGAGTCCCCGGTGAGTTACCCTGTGCATTGTGCACACACGCACACCATTCCTTCATGTTGCCCGCAGGCTGTCGGCTGTGTACATACAAGCTCTCTCTTTGAGAAAGCAACAACAGCTGCGCAAGACTCTATGGGAGTGGAGGCAGGACTGCTTGACGTCACGATTTCACATGGTACTCTTGCAGTGCTCTTATGGGAGCGCTGTGATCGGGGAATTTCTTCAGGAAAATTGGCCCATCCACGGGTCCCTTTGGTCCCGCTGGGCCCTAGGCGAGTGCCTAGGATGGATAGCGGGATATCCGGCTCTGATTGGCACCCCCCCTTTTTTTAAATAGGGACATAAGATAGTGCACCTAAAAAAGGGCCATGGCCTTATGGGGAAGGACCATTGAAGGGATAGGGGAAGCCAGGAGATGCTGGGGATAAAAGAAGAGTAAGTTTCAAGTGAGAATGATTATAAACTAGGGGTGTGCACCGGCCACTTTTCGTGTTTTGTGTTTTGGTTTTGGATCTGGATCTTTCTTCGTGTTTTGGATCTGGATTGGTTTTGCCAAAACCACCCTTCTGTGTTTTGGGTTCTGGGTTTTGTGTTTTGAATCTGTATTTTTTTTTAAAAAGCATAAGAACAGCTAAAATCACAGAATTTGTTGTTTTTTCTTCTCCTATGCTATTATTAACCTCAATAACCTTAATTTCCACTCATTTCCAGTCTATTCTGAACACCTCACACTTCACAATAGTGTTTTTATGTCCAAAAGGTTGCACCGAGGTAGCTGGATGACTATGCTAAGCGACATGAGTGGGCGGCACAAACACGTGACCCATCTAGGCGTGAAACTGCAGTGGCAGACAGGATGACAGTTTGAAAAACTAGGCCCCAAACTGTACATAATGCAAAGAAAAAAAAGAGGTGCAAGATGGAATTGTCCTTGGCCCTCCCACCCACCCTTATGTTGTATAAACAGGACATGCACACTTTAACAAACCAATCATTTCAGCGCCAGGGTCTGTCACAAGACTGTGGCTGAAATGATTGGTTCGTTTGGGCCCCCACAAAACAAGCTGGCAATTAATCTGTCCCTGCACAAACTGGCTCTATGGAGGCAAGATGTAGTCCTCATCCTCCTCATCCACCGATTCCTCACCCTCTTCAGTGTTGTGTACATCCTCATCCTCACAGAGTATTAATTTGTCCCCGCTGGAATCCACAACCACAGGTCCCTCTGTACATTCTGGAGGCTGGTCTCCCTGGAAGAGTTGATAATTAATTTTATGAACATCATCTTTTCCACATTTTGTGGAAGCAACCTCCTATGCCTTTAGCTGACAAGGTTCCCGGCTGCACTAAACACTCTTTCAGAGTACACACTGGAGGGGGGGCAACTCAGGTAAAATAGAGACAGTTTGTACAGGGACCTCCAAATTGCCTCTTTTTCCTTCCAGTACAGGTACGGACTGTCTGACATGCCTACTTGGATGCTGTCACCGATGTAATCCTTTAACAGACAGACGCATGCTTGTCGCTGCTGCTTTGAGGATGCAGGTGCGGCTACAGCCCACACAATTCACAAAGACAGAAAAAAAAGAAGAATTTTTTATTTTTTGTGGAGCGCACTTTGAGGGTTACACCACCCTTTAACAGACAGACGCACGCTTGTCACTGCTGCTTTGAGGATGCAGGTGCAGCTACAACCCACACAATTCACAAAGACAGAAAAAAAAAGAATAATTTTTTATTGTTTGTGGAGCGTACTTTGAGGGTTACACCACCCTTTAACAGACAGACGCACGCTTGTCGCTGCTGCTTTGAGGATGCAGGTGCGGCTACAACTCACACAATTCACGAAGACAGAAAAAAAAAGAAGAATTTTTTTATTGTTTGTGGAGCGTACTTTGAGGGTTACACCACCCTTTAACAGACAGACGCATGCTTGTCGCTGCTGCTTTGAGGATGCAGGTGGAATCTAGATGGGATTTGGAACCGGGGACACACTACCTTCATCAATTGTCTAAATCCCACAGCACTAATGGTGGATAATGGACGCACGTCTAACACCAACATAGCAGCCAAGGCCTCAGTCATACGTTTTGCTTCAGGATGACTGCTGTCGTACTTCATCCTCCTCGCTAAGGACTGTTGGAGGGTTAATTGTTTAGTAAAAGTAGTGGTGTTCCTACTTCCTCTCTGTGATGATGAACAACTCCCAGCAGCAGCAACAGCACTAGGAGGAAGTGGTTCTTGATCTTTCCCTATTTTATTTTTATCGGAGAAAGTTTGGTCCTCTATTTATGTTATATTGATATATACGTGCGGCTAAGGTGCACACAAACACAGAAAATATTTTTTTATTTTTGTTGGAGACTAGTGCACTTTGTGGGTTACACCACCCTTTAAGAAATGAGCCAGCCGGCCCTTTACTTATGGGACACAGGCGCACGCTTGGCGCTGCTGCTTTGTTGATGCACGTGCAACCACAGTGCACACAATTCACAAACACAGAAAAAAAAAAATTATTTTGTTTGTAGTGCCCTTTGGGGGCTACAGCACCCTTTAACGGTCAAGCCAGCCGGCCCTTTACTTATGACACAGGCGCACGCTTGGCACTACTTTGTTGATGCATGTGCGGCTACTGCGCACACAATTCACAAACACAGAAAATATTTTTTTATTTTGTTTGGAGTGTACTTTGGGGGTTACAGCACCCTTTAAAGGTCAAGCCAGCCGGCCCTTTACTTATGACACAGGCGCACGCTTGGCACTACTTTGTTGATGCACGTGCGGCTACTGCGCACACAATTCACAAACACAGAAAATAATTTTTTATATTGTTTGCAGTGCACTTTGGGGGTTACAGCACCCTTTAATGGTCAAGCCAGCTGGCCCTTTACTTATGACACAGGCGCACGCTTGGCACTACTTGGTTGATGCACGTGCGGCTACTGCGCACACAAATCACAAACACAGAAAATATTTTTTTATTTTGTTTGGAGTGTACTTTGGGGGTTACAGCACCCTTTAACGGTTAAGCCAGCCCGCCCTTTACTTATGACACAGGCGCACGCTTGGCACTACTTTGTTGATGCATGTGCGGCTACTGCGCACACAATTCACAAACACAGAAAATATATATTTTTTTGCACTTGGGGGGAGCACCCCTAATGGACAGAGCACCCCCTGGACAACACTACAGCACCCCTTTAGGACTGGGACTCTGCACAGGACTTTGGAGTGGACACAGCCCTTATGGACAACTGACTGCACAACACAGTCCAGCCAGCCCCTATGGACTTTGGAGGAGTGGACACAGCCCCTATGGACAACAGCAGCACAGCACAACACAGCCAGCCCCTATGGACTTTGGAGGAGTGGACACAGCCCCTATGGACAACAGCAGCACAGCACAACACAGCCAGCCCCTATGGACTTTGGAGGAGTGGACAACAGCAGCACAGCACAATACAGCCAGCCCCTATGGACTTTGGAGGAGTGGACACAGCCCCTATGGACAACAGCAGCACAGCACAACACAGCCAGCCCCTATGGACTTTGGAGTAGTGGACACAGCCCCTATGGACAACAGCAGCACAGCGCATCACAGCACAGCACAACACTGCACTACACTACACTACACAGCCAAGCCAGCCCTAACTCCCACCCTCCCTCTTCACTGTCCACAGCCGAGTGAGAAAATGGCACCGACGTGGGTACCTTATATAGGATCCAAAACCCGCGAGACCTGGAAGGCGGGATGATGACGTTTTGCCTCGATTTCAGATCCGAGTCAGGCGGGAAAAGTCGAGCCTGACTCGGATCGGCCTCGGATCGGGGGGGCTCAGATTTCAGAAATCCGAACTCGCTCACCCCTATTATAAACAGAAGAATTGACAGGCTTAAACAGCGCCCCCTGCCCTGCAGTGCCCTGTTCCATGTTACTGGTCGCACTACCCTAGCTATGGCCCTACCCATGCTTCCCATCTTAGCGCCTTTATTTTCAATTACACAGACTTGTTTTCTAGACACCATATTAAATAAATCATTTTTAGTTTTGTTCATATTTATTAACATTTGGTTTTGTTGGTTAAACTATTCTTTATTTCTGCAATTAACTTCATTGGATGCTACTTTATCTTTGAATTCATTCTTTCATTTTTTTATCAGCCACATAATATCTCTCTTTTTCTAACAATTGAGATTAGAGCATACAAATTTTTCTTTCTCTATCAATATTGCTCAAATCTCTGTATTTTAATTGTGATTCTAGGGTACACACATTTTCACTTTTTAACACACGGCACTTATTTATACATAAAGTATTATGTTTAAAAGCCTGATCTATCAGTGTGGCCCAAAACATCTCAGCTAAGGTGTATTTGTTGGGAATTACAGGGTTAAATGTACTGTTATTATCGTTATTTCCTTATACTGTTCCTTGCTTTATAAATCATTCCCCACTAAGGCCCATATTAAATTTGTAGCGAAAAGCCAAGATCGGCGAAAAAGTTTTGCTGATGATGTCAATTTTGCCAGGCGGAAAAGTATCGCCGTATTCAATTTGAAAGACTTTCCGCCTAGGTAGAAAGTCAATGCAATGTAATATTCGAAAAAGTTTCGCTTATGAATAGCAGGCGAAAAAAACTGCAGAATTGGGGTTTTGGGGTGCAACGTTGCGGGAACCCCAATGCAGCCTTAAGACAGTCCCCCAAAGGTAAACTGCGTCAAATGTTTTTTTTAAAAAGACATAAGAACACCCCAAAAATTTATTTTCATCTTTGGGGCAAAAAAAAAAGTTGGGGTACAAAGTTAAAAACTAACGAAATAGACTCTAGCGGGGTCCCCAAATATGCTCCATGTGTTTTTTTATTACAAGGTGTTTGTGGCAGGTGGATTTTTTACAAATTTTAAAACAATACTTTAGCAACTTTAAAATATTCTACCCTCCATTTTCAGGTAACCAAAATTTGCTGGGACTAGTTATTTTCTCCAGAAAAGAAAAGAAAATGCTATTCTTCACCACTTATGCAAATACGTAAAACAGCGCCTATGGAGACCATTTAAAAACACCAAATACTTTCATCAGGCCAATTCAGGGATATACTTAGTGATCCCCCATGTCAGAGCATCTTTTGGGGGGTGCCAGGCTGATTATTCCATTTTGGAGAGAACTTTCCGCCTGTTCAAGTATCGCCGGCTGCCGTTTTCGTGTACTTTCATATTGAATACGGGAATCGCAGGGACACAAGCAAAAAGTTTCCGTACCAAAAACACACGATGTAGGCAAAAAGTCCACCAGGTGAAAAATTATCGCGGGTGCGAAACATATTGAATACGGGCCTTAGTCCTTTCACCACATGAAGTAACATAAAACAACCACAGAGTTCTCTTTATAATATTTACTATAATCAAAATAGGATTGCACAATACATATATAAACCTGATACAAATACTGTAACTACAAAATTATATATTCAATTATACATATAAAATACAGTTTACATATGTATGTAAATCCTAATGGTTCAATATAATCAAGGTACTATAATAAAGAGATACTTATGTTCTTGGAGATCATAGGCCTAGCTTAGAAGTTCTTCAGTAAGCAGTCCCCAGCAAATATGTGCTCAGCCTCAGTTCATTCACATATATCTAGATCTTGTAGAATCTCTATTCTATGATTAGGTGGGTATGCGAAAAAACAAGCAAAATCTATTTTTTAACTGGGGGTATAGCTGGCAGAGCAGAGAAAGGAAGGGGTTGGGAGAACAAAAGGGGTTGAGAGGGAGACATCTTTGGGGAGAGACAGAATTCTCCTATAAGAACTTACTAGGACTTCAATATTAGGGTTCCCACATAATGAGATGACTGGCTTTGTTCTGTCACAAAACTGATTTTGTAGCAGAGGTCCTGACCCAAAGAAATGGTGGCAAGCAGAGAGCAAAGGCATACTACAGGGGATGCAGTCATATTCCCAACCACGGAGATTCCGGGATCAGAATGCCAGTGCTGGAATCCCAACACCTGTCAGAATCCCGGCATTGGCATCCTGAAGGTAAGTAGCGCAGTTAGGGGGAGAGTTATCATTAGGGTTAGGCAATAGGGGGAGGTTTAGGGTTAGGCACTAAGAAGGGAGGGCTAGGTTTAGGGTTTAGGGATGGGGAGGTTAGGTTTAGGCACTAGGGGGAGGTTAGCTTCAGGCACTGGGAAGGGAGGGTTAGGGTAAGAAGAGGGGGAGGGTTAGGATACCGACCAACAGGTGTTGATATCCTAACCATTTCGGGATGCCAGCATAGAGATTCTAACCACCGGGATCCCAAACTCTGGCATCCCATTCCCAACCCTCCTACAGCTCTTCACTTGATATTTTAGATCAAGCCTTGCCTGTATAGCTAAAGGCAGTAGCTGCAACAGCTTTGGTTAATGAGAGAACAGTAGATCTTGTTTTAAGAATCAAGTTGATTCTTTATTTGCCACATTTTTTATATACCACATGCAGTTCCACTTGAAGTAGCATCTCTCTTCACTTGTCAAGTAACCAATTACATCACAACCTTAAGACCCACCAAGTAGTAGTTATCACTTTTAACACCCTTTGACATAGGGATGTAGTCTGGAACCCAATGGTCTAAATGCTGACCGCCGGCTTCCAGACTGCTTTATCCTGACTAGGGACGAATGACAGGCATCTAAATCTAGATGCCTGTCACTTGCTCAACGTCTGGAGACCAGCGCCCAGCATCCCGATCGAGCGGATGCCGGGTGCCGCAGTGGACAGCCATGGGGGGTTAGGATTAGGGCTCCCGGGGGGGACTTAGGGTTAGGCACCCCCCTGGGAGGTTAGGGTTAGGCACCCCCGAGGGGAGGTTATGGTTAGGCACCCCCCAGGGGACTTAGGTTTAGGCAGCGGGAAAGGTGGGATTAGGTTTAGGCACTTAGAGGGGGGGTTAGGATTAGGCACAGGGGGAGAGGTTAGGGTTAGGCACCCCTAGGGAGGGTTAGGGTTAGGGGGCTTTGGTTAGTTTAGTAAATACTTACCTTTAGGTTGATCGGGATTTCCTCCTTTGTCGGGCAGCCACTGTCAGGAATTGGCCATGCGGCCGGTGGTAATTCATATCACACCCATTGACATAAACTGCAGAAATGCTGTTTTGAATCTAGCAACATTACTGGATGCGACTCTTTTTCCAATTTAAAAAATTAATTAATATGTTACTCATAGGCAAAAGCAGGGGGGATCCAGTTGCCAGGGAACCCCTTCTCCTTACCATGCCATGACCACAATAGAAATAGTAATATAACAGAATTTTACTAGTTCTGCATGTTCTTCTCAGTAGCACAAATGAACATACTTGCCTACCCTCCCAAAATAGTCGTGAGCCTCCCGAAAATCTGGTGTCACTCCTGACCTCCCGGTAGAGCAGGCAAGTCTCCCGACCAGTGCAAATTGCCCGCATACCCCTGCCGGCATCCACTCACCCCCTTTTTAAGTGGCTGGTTCGGGGGAGCTGATGACGCAATTTGCGCTGAATCCCATCATCTTGTCCCCGCCCCTGGCTAAAAAATGCTGGTAATATTTGCATTGTGTAGTGGGGGTGGGGCAGTGATGATGCAATCGTGCAGCCCCATCCCACCCTCGCAATCATGCCACGCCCCCTTCCCCCCCACCACTGTGCCGAGCTGGCTGCCTCCCTGTAGAGGCAGCCAGATTATTGGCAAGCCTGCAAATGAAGTAATTAGCACCACCTGTGGATCTTTTAACATGTTACAGCCAGTAATAAATAATCCTATGCACCAACTAGGAGATCTGGAAAACATGCACTGTTAGGGGTGCACTGCTATAGACCATCTATAGGCTTAATTATTAATACTGCATAATAATACACTATCCAGTGTAAAAGAGATCAATATGTACATATATGTCCAGGGCAGTGCTAGGTTCTTCTGCTGCTCCTTCTGACTCCCGGTATTGCTCCATTGCTCTGGAATGGTGCCCACATCTGAAATAAGAACAATCAGCTCAGACTGGATGGCCCTATTGCTGCATTTAATTGCTTACTATGATCGCTGGTCCTGTATATGCTGGAATTATGATGCACACTACACCATGTCAGGGCTGGCTCCAGGGGTAGGAGCACCCTGTGACGGCTCTCTCTAGGCCGCCCCTACATAGCGCACGGCGCAGCCACGTGCGGCCGAAAATGAGGGTGTGGCCTATTTACCATAGACCACACCTCCTATGAGATGTTATTTGGAGCTGTGCCTGCATGGCACCTTCAAACAACATCAGGGTAGATGTTCCATGTGAAATCGCACCTGTGATTGCTTTAGCATACATCTCTGAATCAGGCCCTCAGTTCACAGATTTCCTTGTTCACTAATTGATAAACATGTTTAATGATTTCCAATTAACAACCTTTTGGACATCTAGTGAAAATATTAATATATAAACCAACCTAGTTTTGCCAAATAAATTGCAGCTTTAAAATAATCAGACAAGTAATTGCACCGATGTCTGCATCACACAGTCTATTCTATTTCCCTGATACTATATGTCTATCTAGACACTTCACTGTTTCAGTAATATACAGATTCTCTCATCTGCAGGTCTACCTCTCTTTGCTCTTTACTCACTTTGGGACTAGCAGTATACAGATTACTGTGGGAAGTTGCTATTTGTCCAATTGGCTTGTCTTTCACCATTGTCACTCAAAGCTGCTTCTTACAGGCAGGGGCACCGAGAAGGGGGAGGTGGGTATAGGGCGGGTGGGTACAGATTACCCGGGCCCTGGCTTCCTGAGGGGCCCAGGTCTGGTGCCGCCCCCCCTCCCTCACAGCAGCCCAGCACACAGCATGTGATGAGCTGCAGTGGGAGACTGCTTTTGGCTGCTGAGCAGCAGCCACAGCAGTCTCCTATGCCTATGCGGGGGAGCAATCACACTGATCATGCCCCCCCCAGCTTTGCACCGGGCTGAGGGTGCTCAGAGCGCCCCCCCTCCCCAGCGGGCAGCACCACTTTGCGGCATTGCATTTATTTTTTTTTGCCAAGGGGGCATGGCCATGCTTCCCATGATTAGGCCACGCCCCCTGTTACCGGGGCCCGCCACGGCTCTTAGCGGGCCTGCTTACAGGAGCTTATCTTACAAGTATGCATGCTCTTATTCTGCCTTCACAGCTTCCCTCTCATGCCTGACTTAGCACTCTACAGTAAATGAATGTCAGTAGTGTTTTCTTGTAAACTGGTGCTACAGAGCACATATTTTCCTATCAGCAGTGACAACCTATTACTTTCTGCCAGGGTTTTTTTTGTATTTGTATTTGAACAACCCCTCTCTTTTGTTATAGGGCAACATCCTATCCTACTATTCACTCACTTGCAACTCACTTGCAGCAATTATGCACAGGTGCAGCATTCCCTTCTCACAACTCCCACACTCTTTAAACTGATGCAATTGAGCAGAGCCAGCCCAAGCCAATTTGGTGCCCTAGGCAAAATTTTGACTGGTGCCTCCTATACACACACTATATATATATTATATATATATATATATATATATATATATATACATACACACACACACAGATATATATATATATTTATATGTACATATATATGTATATATACATATATATATATATATATATATATATATATATATATAGTGATAGGAACACTGGTAAAGTGGTCAGTGGTAGATACATTTGTCCTAGGTTTTTGACCTATGTGTTGGCTTTTTGAAAAGCCGTTTTGGGTCTTAGGGGTGTGGATGTGAGGAGAGGGAGGGCTCCATCCACAGGCCACTCCAATTTTTGGCCTTTTGGCATGTTAGCAGGCTCATTAGGTTCTGCACCTGGAACTGGCTGATATAACCTGTGTGTGATTGTAAGCTAGTGTCTCATACCTGGGAGAGCAAGCAGACTGGCTCAGAGACACTTAGTGAAAACTACCTGTAAGTCTTGTGCATACGCTTGAGTTTATGGTGGAGGCAGTAGGCCCCACTATTTCTTTAGAGAGGGAACTTCTTGTCTAGTTAGCACCCAGATGGACTAGCATTTACTTTTATGTTTTGTTTTCCTTTTATGTTGCACAATAAAGACTGGTGCCGACCAGCTAGTATGAGACCCCGGACTGGTGTACTATTTTTCCAACTGCCGTGTGTGTGAAGAGGGAGTCCATCTACCCCAGGAGAGGGATCCCTAATCCGGTCATGTTACAATATATATATATATATATATATATATATATACATGTTTACCCCCAGTCAGTGACCAGTGTTTGTCTGCAGACATGAAGGGGATATCTCCTCCCCTTACCCCCCAGGATCAGCCACTGGGTGGTACTGCCTGGTGGCAGTGGGTCCTCCCTCTTCAAGTTCTAAGTCTTCATGTGTTCCACTCTGTCCCTGTCCCGGTCCCAGTCCAGTCAAGATGTCACTCGCCTAAGTTACTTTATTCCCCCTATTCACAATTCACATGCTGGGCTGCTCCAGTGTTGGCCATCTTTGAAAAGGAATTCCATGGGGCTGACAGCTGGCTCAACTCAGCTGCCTAGTGCCCACCCCTAACTGTATATGGCCAACGTGGCCAGGCTCAGGCTGGTACCCACAACTGACCCCAGCCTCTGCTGCCTGTAGGATAACTGTTATGGGGTGCGATCGCCCTTATCGCCCCCCCTGGATCTGGCTAAATTAGCCAGAATGAGCTTCGTACATAAGCTCAGTCTGACCTGGCTACGTGCTGAGCTGCCATTCTGAGCTGAGCTCCGATTGTGGCAGTGCCAGGGGGCAGCAGCAGGCGGGGAAGGGGGATGGACAGCAGCAGGCAGGGGGGGCAGCAGCAGAGCCATCGGCTGCCGCTGGGCATTTCAGTCACCCCTAGGCATTTGCTTATTATGCCTATGCGTAGGGCTGTCTCTGCAATTGAGGAAGACACTATGGACCCACTCCCCAAGTGTAGGTGAAGCCCAAGAAAACCCAATTTCACAAATTATCTAGAGCTGTATAACCCTGTCCCACTTTTTAATGATAAGATAAACCACACCGAGCTGTATACCTTTCCTCAATGACAGTTCAACCAGAGTATTGTATCACTCAACCTACAGTCATTGAGGGCATGGCCTCAAAATGCAGTAGGAGGAATTACATTCAGATTAGTGTAGTTTTGGTATCAGGGCAGTAAAATCTTTGCTAGGTACATATAAAAATGCTGTCATAACTGGTGACAGCAGAGCAGGCTGCATGATCTCTTGCAAAAACAAAAATTTTTATGTCATCATTATTGACTGATCTAAAAAAACAAGGATACAACAGCAGTGCAGACAATGTGAAACAAGAAAAGCAAACATTTTAGAATGCACATGACATTAATGTTGCAGTGTACAATACTTTTAAAAAAGATTATTTTCATTAAATGTTTCATCACAGTGCAGATCAAGAGGCAGTTGAATTAGCCTATGTGAGTACAGGGGATGCAGAATAATATGCATTTCAAATAGATCTCAAATTATGAGTGAAGAGGCATAACGGGGCTCTATGTGGGCACTACGGAATTAAAAATAAATCACTTGGTGTGTGAGTTATGTCATTTAAACAAATACATACAGTTGATGCACACCCAGCATTACATAATGACTGAGCAATTGAATTTCAGTTCTCATGCAAGTCTGCTGAACTTAATACATTGCTCTCAACTTCCCACCACCTGGCATTTCTATGCTAGTGTA
The DNA here is from genome assembly GCA_031769625.1 of Taudactylus pleione. Taxonomy (NCBI): domain Eukaryota; kingdom Metazoa; phylum Chordata; class Amphibia; order Anura; family Myobatrachidae; genus Taudactylus; species Taudactylus pleione. The sequence continues at coordinate 30,793,713 of JAUIMM010000065.1, forward strand.
TGCCACCTAGCTGCATTTTGCTAAACTGCTATGCAGTAGACATTGTCTTGTACACATTACAGGGCCGTCTGTATGACGCTCGGGAAGTTTTTCAAAAAGAAAGAGCATGTCATGTTCAATAGTTTTAAAACACAGTACTCTGTTCTTCCATCCTCCCTTCCTTTCTGTGTATGGCCACCCAAGTCCCTTCACCACCTCCCCCACCATCATGCATTTCTAATCAACCCCAATGAGCTCACCACCATCCCCACCATCGTTCACTTCTATTCAATGCTGCAGGATGCTGAGCCCGCTATTGACATTGTACACATTCCCTCCTGTAATTCGCACACGTCACAACAAATACACATTAGATGTGAGTCTCAATATGGCTGGCGTGTGTAGGCTAGAGGTTTGGGTGAGTGCCTTGCAGAGTGGGCATCCCTTGTTTGAGACATGGAAGGGGACAATGGCATTTTGAACATAGATATATAAATATTTATTTTTAAATCTTCACTACAGGATTAAAGATAGATCACTTGGTCTGTGAGTTCTGTCATTTATACAAACACAGTACATACAGGTATCTGTGATGACCAGAAGATGCACATCCAGCAATTACATAAAGACTGAGCAATTGAAGTTCAGTATTCTTACACTAAACTGCTATTAAGTAGACATTGTATTGTACGTATTGCGGGGTGTCCTGCATCATGTGTCATGCTGTCCCGATGCTTTTTCATTCCTGATAATATGGCAGCTTGCTAACGGATGTATTCCAGGGGTGAGCTGCTGATCCTGGTAGAGGGCGCTCACCAACAATAGTGAGAAATGGCGGGTATACATGAATGCCCGCCGTGACATACCACACAAGTATGGATGGCAACGAATGCTCCACTCCCTTCAAAGAAGGTGGAGCGATTTAGTCAGGAGAGACTCCCGGTGGCTGAAGTATCTCAGGACCCAAGTTCAGCATAGTAAGTACTGTACAGTACTGTACATTACTTTCATTATAAAGCCAATCAGTATCTGGCATAGGGGCATACTGTTTGCCTAAATGTACTGTAAATGATAGTGAGGTATTGTGACACAGATGCACTCACAGATCAGTGCGATCCATGTGGCAACCACCTGTGACAAGAGACACAAATTCAGGGACGGACCTGTGGATCTGTTAAAAAAAAAAAAGAATGAAAGTTTTAAAAAATAAAAAATTGGCGTGCTCCCCTCCTTCACAAAAAATGAACAACCAGCACTGAGCTTTGGAGACCCAGTCCTGGCTGTGCTAAATTCAGGGAGAAAATGACATAGGGGTCCCCTGTAAATAGCACAACCAGCATTGGGCTCTTCAGAGCAAGTCCTTGTTGCCAAAATACAGGGGACAAAAAATTTAGGGGTCCCCTGTATTTAGCACAACCAGCACTGGGCTTTGAGCAGGTCCTGGTTCTGGAAATAAAGGGAGAAAAATTAGTAGGGTTCTTCTGTATTTACCAGAATTAGCACCAGACCTTTTCTATGGGGGGGGATTTTAACCACAGCCAGGGAAATCTGTTCACCGGGTCCCCCAGCCAAAGCATTACCCCTGACCAGTAGTCAGCCCAGACGGGGGATCCCTGGGGAGCTAGGGACCCCCCTAATAAAGAGGTCCCACTCTACAGGGCACCCCAGGCCTAGGCTGATAGCCTAGGGCTGTCCCTGGCACCCCTGGAGCAGTGGGTGCTGGGTTGAATTTGTATAGTGTGGTGCTTCTTCACAGGTGCATTTATGCACCTACCGCAGCTATTTAAAAACCCTACTTACCTTCCGCAGACCAAAACAGGGGTACCCATAGTGATACCCCATGTCAGGACATCATTAGGGGGGTCCCTGGATGATTTCCTGAAAATTCCCTGATTTTTCCCATACTTACGTTTCTGCCAGGTCCCGATTCCGAAGCTTCTGGAATTGAATATGGGGATAAGCGGATATGCGCCTGATACTTTATCCCTGTCAAAAGCTCAGATGTGGTGCGAAAAGTCTGGCATGCGTAAAGCCCGGACTTTTCGCTACAAATTGAGTACCCCCCTATATCACATACTGTACTCACCTATGTATCCCTGAAGCCACCATGTCCTCTTCTCCATGTAGAATCCATAGTGTACCTGTAAAAAACTAATCCATACTCACCTCCTCCTATACATAGATTGTGTCCTCTTGCTTCCAAGTAGGCATCCCCAGTCTTGGCAAAACAAGAAAACAGAAATATCCGGACCATTGAACTTACAGTAGTACTGTACTCTAAGGACAATACTACCCGAATGACGCTCCTCCTCGGGAATGCAGTATAGAATTTTTTTCTAAAAGGTTCAGTGTGTTTTCATCAACAAATACTGTAGATCTTACTAACTGATTTGGGGCTCATTTACATTTGTATGTAAGTCAGTATTTTGACACACCTCTCACATGTACTGTAGCAGTACATATACACTGTAGGTGTTGCTTTCACAATCTTCCTGACATGCTTTTTCACACCTTAACATACAGTAGTATTCATTCTGACACCCTTGGCCTTATCATTTACTGTATGTGGACATAACTGTATTGTTTTTTTGAAAGGCAAAATTGTAGACATGATGTATCGCTATAGCTACTGTACTGTATTTTTAATATAATTACATTTTTTATTACAGTGCATTATGCCCTCCTCAATTACTCCCTAGCTCCCCTTGCTTCCCAGCTTTATCGTACTTTAGGAGATACTGTACAGTATGTTCTCCAGAACAAACAAACTCTTTCAGTAGACTACTGTATGTTTGTTTTTGGTGTTATGGAGGATCTGATAAAGAATTGTACAGTAGGGGTTTATTTGTTTCCTAATTGTTTTGAGGGAAACTGATGGTACAGTGTTATTTTTCCACAGTCCGGACACCACCATGGCAGCCAGAGGATCTAACATCTCCCCTAATATATAAGTACTGTACTGTACAGTATGTTGTGTTTTACTACACAAAAATTCCCTAGGATTTATATTTTTACTCTTGCCCTACGTAACTAGTGTACAGTACTATATTGGTACAGTGTTCACGTGTACAGTAATCCAGTATTTCTATGTATTTGTGTTATTGTGTTTTCACCTAAAAACATACTGTAACTTGTACTGTTGTGCAGTACTGTAGGGGTCTTTTTTTCAGACTGAAGCAAACTGACTGTGCAAATTTTCTTTTTCACAGTTACTCTGCCACCCGAGTTTTGGGACCCCCCTTTAGGTAAGAAAGTGGTGACAGTTAGGCTGGCTATATATTTTACTTTGGTGGGTCTGTACCAGCTATATACTGTATCTCTTAACAACATTGTTCACAGACATACTGTATGGCATCAGCTGTACAGCACAGCCAATGGCTGATATACTAACAGAATCATCAGAAACACTTTGTTCTTTGTGTATGGGTGGTCTGCTCATATCTTTGGGGGGACCCATTCCACCCAGGTATTGTAGGTTCCATTACCTGTATCTCTACAGCCTGTGGACCTCATTCAGAGTCGGTCGCGAGCACCAATGCACTCGTAGCTGACTCGATGGCTTGGCCTGTGCACGTGCAGTGGCCGCACTGTGTGTGCGCAAGCCCCGGAGTGACAGAGAAACTCTGTCGCTCCGGAACTCGTTACCAAAGGGTGTCAATGTTGATCGACAGCTGCCCCCGTTTGGTAGGCGGGCCAGGGGGGTGGTTTCCAAAATGGAGGTGTTCCTTTACGAATGCCTACCGTTTTGTGGGTGGCCGCACTGACATCATCAGTGATGTCAGTGGGCAGCTTCCTGCTCCATCAGAGCAGAAAGCTCCCTGGGGCTTACGAGTGCCCAGACCCTACCCTAGGGTCTGGTCATAAGCCCCGATGGTCGCGATGGTGATCACCATCACAACCATCAACCTGGTCGGTCATTAAGCTGTGGGTGGTAACCCACAGCTTAATGATCGACAAGGAGGTGGCCGTTCAGGATGCAAGCGGCCACCCTGATTCTGTACGACCGCTTGCATCTAATGACCGCATCTGAATGAGGTCCTGTGTCTATTAGCTTCACCTCCCATGTCTTTCTGCCTCATTCCCTACCCTGCTGTGTCTCTCATAGTCCCCCTGTGTCTTGCAGCTTTCCCCTGTACCTCTTATCTTACTGCTCCCCCTCTGGCTCTGCTTTCCTGAGTTTGTCAGTCCCCCCCCCATCCTTCCCAGGGGTGTGGGGAAATGGTGGGGCAGGGGGGGCAGTTGCCCCTCCATGATTTCTGTTGGGTGGTTAAAGACTATGGCCCTCATTCAGAGCCGTACGCTCTGAGCAGAGCGCACGCTCTGAATGAGGGCCGGGCTCCATTTTCATGGAGCGTCCTCCTGGACGCTCGTATAGCTGTGGGTCACCACCCACAGGCTATATGAGCATGCATTGTGATGGTCGCGATGGTCGAGACCATCGCGACCATCGAATTTGCGAGCCGGAGCCTGCGGTTGAGGTTTTCAACCGCAAGCTCCGGAGTGATTTTGGCTCTATCAGAGCCAAAATCACTCCCACTGACATCACTAGTGATGTCAGTGGGCCGGCTTCTGACAGGAGGCGTTCCCGTGGGAACGCCCCCGTCAGGGAGGCACGCCCCCGGCACGCCCACCAAAGGGGGCGTGCTGTCAATCAACATTGACAGCACGCCCCCTTTGATCGGACACAACGAGCGAAGGACTTTCCTTCGCTCGTCGCGTCTGGCGCATGCGCACGACGGAGCTCCCTCCGTCGTGCGCATGCTCAGTCCATAACATCGACCCACTTGCGAGTGGACAGCTGCTCGCGAGTGGGTCTGAATCAGGCCCTATGTTTTTCCACCTCATGAACTTCTACACAAAACAGAATGGGGATGAATGAAATGGAAATGTGAATGCAGCTTTATTAGAACTAGCCAACTTTGCTTATTTCTGTAATTTACTGTACTTTTTTCTTACTAAAACAGACCAAGGTACTTGCAGCCAACAGGCAGAAGGCCAGGAACCCCCACATTTAAGCAGAAGTACAGTAATAATAATTATAATAATTTTTATTTTATATACAGTATTATAGCACTCTTTCTCCAGCAGGGCACAATGTGCATAACACAGAAAGCACACACTGTACAGTAGTACAAAAGATCAGGTACTGTAGAGTAATACTGAAGTAAAAAATAAACTAGAATGCACAATACAGTAGGCATCAAGCAGATTTGGTACAGACATTTTGGGAATTAACTGCCATTGATTGTAATCTACATTCCACCCACAGTGGGATTATAGTACCTTGTAGATTATGCCTAAAACAGATGACACAAAATACTGATTTGATATCAGAGTGGAAATGAGTGTTAATGAAGTTACATTCTACTGTACACTGTAATTACAGTTGTTTTTTAATATTGAAGATGTAAAAAAAAAAAAGAAAGAAATTTTCAATGTCCAAGACCCGCACCTGTCGTGTATTTGATGTGCCATGTGCAAATTACATCAGGGAATGTGTACAATGTCAATAGTGGACTCAGCATGCGGAGGCATTGAATATTAGCGAATGATGGTGGGAGATGGTGTGAGCCATGCAATGAGCTCAGAGGGGTTGAAAAGCAATGCGTGATGGTGGGGGGGTGGTAAGAGGATTTGGGTGGCCATACACAGAGAGGAAGGGAGGAGGGAAGTGCAGAGAACTGTGTTTTTAAACTTTTGAACTTGAAATGATCTCTCTTTATGAAAAACTTCCTGAGCATCATACCGTAATGTGTACAATACAATGTCTACTGCATAGCAGTTTAGCATAAAATGCAGCTGGTGGCATACAGTAGCATAGAAATGTCAGGTGGTGGGAAGTTGAGAGCAATGTATTGAGTTCAGTAGACTTGCATAAGAGTACTGAGCTTCAATTTCACAGTCTTTATGTAATGATGGGTGTTCATCTTCTGGTCAACACAGATACTTGTATGTATTTGTATAAATGACACAACCTGCACACCAAGTGACCTGACATAATCTCTTGTCTATAGCAGTTTACTGTAGTCTTGAAACAAAGTTATCATTTCAAGAACAAGGAGTGACTGTTTATACTGCCTGAACATGATTGTCCAACCTCTCACAGATTACCATGCATTGCTAGAGTAGTGTATTCAGTACTGTAGGTTTGATCCATGGAGCATTCGGCACCCAGTGGTTAAACTGTGAACAGCATGGAGTGTAGTTTTTCGTAGCATTCAGTACACCATGCCACGCCACATCATAATTCACAGTAGCTGCCATAACGCGTACTGACATGCCGCACCAGGGAGGCCAGAATACCGTGCTATGAGCAAAGATGTAGCAGGACACATATGTACATTGCACATAGCACTCTACTGTATAATGCTGCTGCAAGTACAAGCTGATGATGAAGACTAGTACCAAACCAAATTAATAGGAGGCAGGTAAACCAAAAAATGCGTATGCAAGTGAATGAATATATGCATGTTTTTGCCATGCAACCAATGAGGGATCGCATGCACACCATATCCCTGTAACTCAGCATCAGGCCCAAAATGTTTAGAAAACAAAGATTTTAGAAAATCTGGTGAATCATCCAAACTAATTTTTTACTGGGGCATATTAACATTTTTAAATGGTGTTCTGTAAATGCATCTAAATGACAGCAAAGATTTCATTTAGATATATTAAACAATTGCCAATGTGCTGTAACACTAAAACATCATTGGCTAGACCTTAAAAGTGATATTCTGTATTATTTTAGACTATAAATATAGAATTAGGGATTATTGCCAAAATAAGTCCCTTTCTCACTCTGAAAGCAACAAAAAACCTGGATTGCTTACTCATACTTTACTTAGGAATACTGTCATTTTTACTCATTGGCCTTCCCCTCACCAGCCTTTTTTTTCTTCAATTCTACAGGCAGACTAATCTTTCCCCCATCCTGATGTGCTGTTGCATTTAGTAAATCCCTGCACTGGCCCCCATTTACTGCATACCCTAATTTATGAAGTCCTCAACAAATATTTCCTACTTTTATCTCTGACTTTGTCACAATATATAACCTGATTCCACCACTCCGCTCTATTTCTGTTCTCCGCCGTACTTTCCCATTAATAACATCCAATGTCTCCTGCTCAGTTCACCAATGTTGGAACTCCTTGCCATATCAGATTCCTTCAAACATTCACTCCAAAGCCACTGTTTTTGAAGGTTAGGAAAGATTGATGGAAGCATACATATAGTACCAATCTGGTTTCTACTTTTGGTCGTTTGTCACCTGACATTGCACGACCAATGAGAGACCCTTTCTGATTTGCAGCAATATGTATAAAGTATCTCTGCATCTGCTTTTGGTTGGGATCTTACTAGGAACTGCGTCTCTTTCCAATGAGAGTACAGATGAAAAAATGGTGAGTGGTAATAAAATCATTTTGCAGTGATAAATAATCAATTAAATAATGTAAAACTTTGGCAAAAATATTATCACCACATAATTCCTAATAATTAATCAAAATACTTGATATTTTGTACTTTTGTGTGATAATAGGTGGTGGAATCAGTAATGTCATCATTAAAGCAAAATTTTACAAATATACAGAAGGGTACCTGAATACCAATATAGAGAGTCCCTCAGGAAAGGAATGAAGGAGTGCTGCAAGCGCTTCTACAGACATGCCATGTGCAGCATGGATGCCGCTTCCCAATGTATGTTTCACCGGATTGCAGGGCTTTTTCAAGGTGGTCAATTTGATTAGTCTCCCCAGTAAGCACTATGTAATGTGTGATAGCCAATCCAGGCAAAGATGTTATGAGAGTGATTGGAAACCTACCAATTAAAGGGTAGTTGGTAGGTTTACAATCATTTATATTATATCTATGTCCCAATTTCTTGGCAAACACTTTCTACTCAAATACACAATTGGCTCTTTCTGGGTGGGGGCAGAGATTCTGGCACTAACAAACAGCCATGACACACCATTGCTGTTATTACAAGAATATCTCCTTGTAAGAACAGTAGAGGCCTGATTTTGATCTAAAACTTCCTTCTGCTCAATCTGTATATTCTCCACTGTCTGAGCTCCCACCTGCAAGTTCCCTGTTGTTTCAACTCTATCCAGCAGTGCATTATTAGTTTTGGCAACAGTAGTTGCCTGGTCTCCAACACTACTCCTTCACCACCTTCCATGATATGTGCAGGAAAAAGTCTAGGGACACATTACTGTGAACATAGACTCCTTGTGGGGGCTTTCTGGGAGCAGACATTATTCTTCTTCAAAATCTGCTAGGTATGTCACCCATTTCACCTGCTACCATTTTGGGCACCACTAGTTCTAGCACCAGGGGACACACATTTTCACTCTGCTCCTATTCCGGTGAGGCACGCTGCAATTTCAATTCAGAAACCCTTCAGTGGACCAACTTATTATAAATATTGCTCTTCACAGATTTAGTCCCAAATGTATCTATATCAAGAGCAACAGATAAATGCATAGCATCTGCTGTCCCTACCTCTGGTTATGAGCCTTTCAAAACTACAATATTAGATTCTTGGATTTTGGTTTCTAATGCAGTAGAATCTTCACTAGCTTACTACACCCATGTGTGGCAAGTACAGCGTGAGCAGAATCAACATTACAGGACAAAGAAAACTTACCAGTGACCCCCTCACTCTCATCTACCTCCTCCTCAAAGCATTTATTTGAAGTATCATAAAATGCTTTAGCAATGTCAACCACATTTACAATATTGCAGTTTTCAAATGCACCACCACTTATTTCAGTGTTAATACTTATTCCTATATCATTACAGGGTTCAACATTAATATTGAGGACTTAATCACTATTGCTTAGTGGTAAAGAATTATCACCTCCAACGTATCTTAACCTTATCACAGAATTCTGCATTATTGCAACACTTTTTGTTGGGAATTCGGGGCAATAGTTTCCTTGTACAAATTACTCTGATTACAATACACATTTTTACTAAATATCTGATATAGAACAAAAGGCTCTCATACCTTTTATCATCTGTTCCCCCAAACCATAATGAGGTTATAACCAAGTATCTGCTGATTGGCTAACCAGATAATTAAATCAGGACCTATACCAGGACTGCCCACATAACTTTTAACTTAAGTACAAATAAATGTATCTAATTTCCTCTATATAATAGCTACATGAAATATAGTTTGATCACATTACTATATTATTTAAGCTATCAAATGAATGTAAATATGACAACAGAAACTGCTAGCTGTCATAGAACTATACAGTTTAGTAAATATAAGTAAGATATGGATTCAGTCTTCAATCCTTTGAAGTATGAATACCCTGTTAGTAAGACAGTTGTTTATTTAGCCACCCCCTCACATAATTTATATATAGGTATATGCAGTTCTAGATGAAATACTTTGATTACAAATGTTCTGTCTAGGTCAAGTGTTCCCAACCATGGCCCTCAATGCACACTAACAGTCCTGGATTTAAGGATAGCCATACTTGAGCACAGGTAACCTAATTAGTGTCTCAGTTATTTTGATCTATTCATCTGTGCTTAAACATGGATATCTCTAAAATGAGGACTGTTAGTGTGCCTTGAGGACCGAGGTTGGGAATCATTGGTCTAGCTAATTGCAAATTACTGCTTACAGGATTCAATAATAGAATGTAACTACACTAGAACCCCTCTTGTTTTTGTACATGTTAATAAAAAATCTTCCACGGGCTCTACAAATTACAAATTAACAAAAGGCATTCAGATTACCTGTCTTCAATGACCTTACATTAACAAAAACCAGTAAATATATACAATGTTCAACTGGATAATAGTTAATTATTAATGATAGCTATTTTCCTCTCTATAATGCCCTAACATATCTATAATCTCTACAGTGAGCATACTTTCTAATATATTGATTTGGTTGGACTACAGTATAAAGAACTGACATATATTTATTTGTTGATCTGGGTAACCAATATAGTACCAGTAAAGTTGTTATTCAAGACTACTATGTTATTATCGAAAAATCCTTGGGCAAGTCATGTGCATGGAGTAATAATGATGAAATTGTGTTGGTGTATAAAAAATTCTGAAATATAACTATAAGGAAAAAGTGAGGGATAAAAAAATATTCCAAAATAAGAAAAATTCACAGACTGGGTTAATAAATGATCAGCAGAAGCCATGCCAAGATAAAGTAAAAAGACAAGGAAAAAAAGGTCTGAGATTATGTGTTACAATTTAATCAGGAGATTGTATTTTTCCTGGGGATATAAGAAGCCTAAGAGACAGTGATCCTTTCCTTCACAAATGCAGTTAAGAAAGTTAAAGCCACTAGTTATTTAGTCAGCTGTGTCTCTGCCAAGTTTTGTTATCAGGGAATGTGTAATGTTTCCAGGTTTTACAATGAAACAGAAAAAAAGACAATTCTTTGTTTGTAAAAAAGGTGTATTCAAAGAGAAATATAATGTAAATTTATGCTTGTTACTGAAATTTTGTTTTTTGATAGAAGAATTTGTTGTTTGTACAGGGCCTGAACACTGTGAGTCATTTGTTTTGCGTCTGCATACTATATGTGCGTTGTCTGAGTGTCTCAGCATTTGAACTGATTATTATTATCAATGAATGATGTTTGCTGTAAAAATAATAAATAATAGTCCATTGTTCATTGATGTCATGTGTTCATATGCATAGACGTGTGCATTATGTTTATTTATTAATCTTTTAGCTGTATTGTTTATTAATATTTGTTCTATTTATTGAATTACCTTCTGCCTTTTTTCTCAATACAGGACATACTGATATACCTGTATCTTGTGATAAGGCATCACTAATAATATTTGGGTTTTTCTGTAGTCATCTACTGTACTTTGCTTATCTGAGAAGTTCATATATGAATGACAAAACATAGGTTTTTAAGAATGTCCTACTCTCACTTATCTAAATAGTACTAAGAAAAAAATGCAATATTCTTCTTTATTGAAAAAAAACAAGTTTTTTTGTTTTCAGGGGAAAAAAGTATTTACATGTTCATGTCTGAAATTAACTTAATAGTCATAAATTCAATATAAATGCACTCTTGACTGGTGGATTATTGTTAGTTTGTTGACAGTGTCATTGGTTTTTAAAAAAAAAAAAGATTTTTTAGTCATTAAGTATTTTTCTTTGCTAATTATAATGGCTTCAAGATGGGACAAATTATTTTCCAATTCTATAATGCAATAAAGACATTTGTTTGCGCTCCAAACTTCAAAAAGGCAGCTTCAAACAAATGTGAAACTCACCAATCACCATACATAAATGCAAGATATAAAACAGTTCAAAGCACTCTTTTTTGGTACAGTCTACTGGATGATTAGTCCCAATATAATACAATTAGGAATAGTCACTTTTCTGAAGATATTATGTCCTTCACTTGGAATCCGTTCCTGTTGAAATATGAAATCCCATAAGGTGAAATGATCTGGTTACTCCAATCACATGGATTTCAACATTTCAGCCCCTCAGTGTCAATGCAGTAGCTGTGATGGCATATGTAAAACACAATATGGGGACATAAAATCCCTGGGTTGAGTTTCTGGAAAGCAGCACTTCAAACTGCTCTATAGGGGGAGCAACATACCCCTATATGTGTTTAATTGTACCGTTCAAAAAAGGGCTCTGATGGTACGTGGTTATTTTATTTTATTTTCACATTGAATAAATGTTTTTGGTTTTATACTATTTTGTGTCCCCATATTGTGTTTTACATATGTCATCCTGGCTACTGCAATGACACTGAGGGGCTGTAGTGTTGAAATCCATGTGATTAGAGTTATTTTCCAATTGTCACTGGTATTTGTTTGGCTACAATTTCCAGATACACATATGATATTTTACAATATAATCCATTTCATATATGTCTTTCTACTCAGTCTCTCACTGCCTGGGGAAAAAGGTTAGAGGCCTTTTGAGAGACAATGTGATTACTGAATGTAATTGTTGTGCAATAGAGTTCTGTTTTATGAGCAGGACTTTAGGTCTTTCACTCTGAGAGAGTGCATTATTTTGTTTAGTTAGAGCCAGAAAAGCCATGATTTACTTAATGTTTGTTTATTTTTGTGCTCCTAATAAAACTAGCTGTGGATACTTGTACAAAGGTCCTGGACTGGTTTACTACTACTTGACTGCTGCATGACAAGTGCAATTGTTTACTTCAGGAGACAGCACCCTTAACCTGGCCTTGCCACAGTATGTACAGTACATTAAAGTAGAATTTTGTTATCTTTATGTATGAGTTAAACAATATCCTGTGTGATTGAGCAACAACCTATGTGATATTAAAGCTTTTCATGCATTTCTAAAACCAAATTAATTATAATTACATATAATTTGTCTTCAATTCTCTAATAGAAAATGCATTAAGTTCATAACACCATTTCATACATTCATGTTTCAGTGGCTTGATCTAACAATCAGGATCTAAAGTGTATTTTTGCCTAGTTATATTAACATCAATAACAATGCTTTACACTCTGTCTCTTTATCAGTTGTTCCTGTATGACATTCTATGCACAAATAAACAGTTAAACTTTTTAAGCAAAGTCAAAAAGCAATGCACAGTCTGAGTACTTTATATGGCTTGGGACTACTTGATATGTCTAAGACAAGTTTTCCCCACAAGTTGTTGAAAAAGTTGTGCTCTTTTAATTCACACAACCCCCTTAGAGTACTGACTTTGGTTAAAGATGATTGCATTATTGTGTCTCCAGCTCACTGCATCCATTCCTCATGTAGCATATTTAGAAGTTTGAAATATTTTCTGCTGACTCTTGCTATTTAGAACCTGCTACCTCAGGGATGGACCATCTTCTTGCAATGTGATGAATCTATGTAGATTTTTCTACCACAGTTGTCAGAGAGCTACTGGTAAGGACCTTCCCTTTGATTTGTAAGGGCTCCCAATCACAAAGAAAAAATCTTGTTATCACTGTATCTCCTTGGCTAAAGAGTATAATAGACTTACACAATTGGAACTGCTGTTATACCTCTCAAAGATTTTCAAATCCCCTTTAGTGAAGGAAATAAAAGCACAGTCAAAGCAAATCAATTCCTTGTCTTTGATTTTAAATTTGGATAAAACAATAACATTTGTTAATGTTCCATACACAACCACATAAAATAAATGTTTCACTTGTACTTTGTTTTTTATTATTTTTTTTAGGTACAGTATGCAATAATAATTGAAGAATCTCTGACCACAATATTTCTCTGTCTTCATATGTCTCAGAAAGTCTTTTTTTTTAACAATTCCCCACTATAGTAAGTTCTAGTGGGTCTTAAGGCTAGATTTAAAAATCTGAAATGTGTCAAAGTCCCCAATAATTGGAGGCATTGACCGATATTTATGCTTGGTTTAGCATTCAGGAAGTTTGGGACTGCTCTAAAGCAGGTGGCAACCACTGTAACTTTTTCAGAAGTATTGCCAGTACACAGAGGGGGAGATAGAAATCATTGCATCAGAAACTTCAATGTTTGGCTACAGAAGTGGTGTTATGAGGAGGGATTTGGATCGACAGTCCATAGCCACGCCATCTGGCAAGATAGAAGCTTATACAAATATGATGGCCTGCACCCATCTTCAAAAGGAACTAGAATACTGGGTGAACAGTTTGAAAGTTTCAACAAGAACTATTTAAACTAGAAGAGGGGGACAGTGAACCAAACAAGAAAAAATAAATCTGCACCCCCAATGAAGAGGTATTATTTCTGCTGGGAAATGGAACAGGAAACATATCCACAGCAACAGAAGATAATTCAGAATAAAACCAAATAAACACAGGCAGAGAGATGAACATACCTAGGAACAGGAGAAATAAGCAAACAAACAAAAAAACTATAAGAGCAATGTATGCAAATGCTAGGAGCTTAGGAAATAAAATTCCCGAACTAATTGCAATAATGACAAGGGATGATCTGGATATTGTGGCTAATATGGAGTCATGGTGCAATGAAAATCATGACTGGTACATAGCTATACTGGGATTATCTAGGAAGGACAGAATGGGAAGAATAGGAGAAGTAGTAGCAATTTATGTCAAGGAAAGCATAAATACTATGTTAATACATAGTATTGAAGAAAAAAAACGAGTACTTTTTGGTGACTATAGAAACAGGGGAGAAAGTTATTCTTCGTATTGTGGTGATCTATAGACCACCAGGTCTGGAAGAGGAACTGGACAATAAACTATTGCAGGACATCACTAAAATGGCATTAAAAGGAGAGGTTATAATCATGGGAGATTTTAATCTACCCGATATAAACTGGGAGGTGTCTGTGGCAAGTTCCACTAGAAGTAGGGACATCCTGAAATCAATGCAGGGAGCCTCCTTCCAGTAATTGGTGAGGGATCCCACTTGGAAAGACACAATATTAGACTTAATACTTACAAATGGAAACAGAATATCTGATGTAAAAGTGGTTGAAAACCTGGGATCCAGTGATCATCAAGCAGTATGGTTCAGAATAAAGACAGATACTGACTTACCCCATACAAAAACAAAGGTGTTAGATTTTAGGAAGGCTGATTTTGCAGGGATGGAAAGACGTGTAAGCGAATCTTTGTCAGAGTGGAGGAACTTGAAAGAGGGGTGGAAAATTTTAAAAAGTGCAATATTAAAGGCAACAGACTTTTGTATCAAAAGGGTTAGGAAAACCACAAAGAAAAGGAAGCGGTTTGGGAAAGAGGTAGCAAGTATTGCCAAAGCAAAAAAGATGGCCTTTAGGATATACAAGCAGATGCAAAATATTGAAGCCAAACAGGTGTATCTTGTTAAACAGAAGTAATCAGATGGGCAAAGGCAAAAGCTGAGGAGAAAATGACACAGTCAGTGGGTAAAGGCAGCAAAACTTTTTTTAAGTATATAAGCAAAAGGAGTAAAACAATAGGTGAAAAAAAGACTAAAGACAGAAAGAGGGAGTCTTGTTGAGGGAGACAATGTAATAGCTGATCATCTTAATAATTATTTTTGTTCAGTATTCACTACTGAGAGAGAGAGCAAGGGGCCATAGTTTAATTGCAGGTGTAATCAGAAAAATGAGGTAGGAACAAGTACATTTACAGAGGAGAAGATCCTAACAGAACTCTCTAAACTGAAAGCGGACAAATCAATGGGGCCAGATGGGATACATCCAAGGATACTAAAAGAGCTTATAGGGGTGCTGGTAACACCATTAACAGAATTATACAACCAGTCACAAGCTACTGGAGTAATTCCAGAGGACTGGAAAAGAGCAAACATTGTCCCACTGCACAAAAGTGAAAGCAAGGAAGAGGCAAGCAACTACCGACCAGTGAGCCTTACATCAGTAGTAGGGAAATTGATGGAAACACTCTTAAAAGAAAGAGTCATCGATTATCTCAAATCCAGCAATTTGCAGGATCCCAAACAGCATGGATTTACTGGGGGGAGATCATGTCAAACAAATCTTATTGACTTTCTTGATTGGGTGACTAAGGAAATCAATAAGGGGCGGGCATTGATATAGCTTATCTAGACTTTAGTAAGGCTTTTGACACTGTTCCACATCACAGACTATTAAATAAACTGGAAAGCGTGGGATTGGACACAAAGATAGTTGAATGGGTAAGATCATGGCTGCAGGATAGGAAACAGAGAGTTGTAGTAAACAAGAGTGCAGTCTCAAGAGGGAAATGTTACCAGTGGATTACCTCAGGGATCTGTACTTGGACCAGTGCATTTTAATATCTTTATTTGTGACATTGCAAATGGTATTGAAGGGAAACTATGCCTTTTTGCAGATGATACAAAGGTATGCAACAGGTTAGACACACCAGGATGGGTAAAACACATGATTGATGATCTAGGTAGACTAGAGGAATGGTCAAGAATGTGGCAACTACAGTTTAATGCCAAAAAATGCAAGATCATGCACTTGGGTCTTAAAAATCCAAAGGCTAAATATAGTATTAATGGCACTATACTGGAAACTACTGAAAAGGAAAGGGATCTAGGAGTCACTTTTTCAGTTGACTTAAAGGCAAGCAAACATTGTAACAATGCAATGAGGAAGGCAAGTCACATGCTTGGTTGCATAGGGAAAGGAATCAGTAGCAGGAAGAAAGAATGATAATACCACTGTATAGGTCATTGGTACATCCTCATCTCGAATACTGTGTTCAGTTCTGGGGGCCTTATCTCCAGAAGGATATTTATACATTAGAGACTGTACAAAGAAGGGCAACTAAAATGGTGCAAGGTCTACACCACAAAACGCACCAGGAAAGACTAAAAGATCTTAATATGTATAGTTTGGAACAGAGAAGGGAAAGGGGGGACATGATAGAAACGTTGAAATATATAAAGGGTTTTAACAAGGTAAAGGAAGGAGACATTCTTCAAAGAAAGAGAAGTATTAGAACGAGAGGACATGTTCTGAAACTGGAGGGTGGTAGGTTCAGGGGAAATTTGAGGAAAAATGACTTCATAGAAAGGGTAGTGGAGAAGTGGAATAGCCTCCCATCAGAGGTGGTAGAGGATAGACAGCAGAGCAATTTAAACATGCATGGGATAGACATAAGGATATCCTTCAGAAGAAGTAAGGATCAATAAGGGTTGAAGTAACAATATGTTTAAAAATGGGGCAGACTAGATGGGCCAAGTGGTTCTTATCTGCCGTCAAATTCTGTTTCTATGTTTCATTTATTACTGTTGCCACTTTAAATAGAGCATTATTGTCTTTGACAAACTGTGTACGTAAATCTGGTTCTTAGTCTAAAAAAAATCATATCCTTACATACATACTCTTATAATAACTCCTTTCATATTAAATTACTGGCTGTAATAGAATCAGTATTACTGAATGGTTTTATACAACATTAAAACATTTTGTTTGGATGCTGGCTATCTATTTGAATCACATGAAAACAACCAGTGGTTTGTGGGAGAAAAACACATTTAATCAGTATTTACATTCCAATTTCCATCTGAAATGTTTTCTAACATTCCCAAATGTATTTTATTTTTCTATTTTACTACATAGGAACAATATACAGTATATATATATATATATATATATATATATATATATACAGCACTCCTGGCTTACAGCAGTGAGGAAGGAAATGATCACTTTGGAGAGAGTGTATCCGTTTTCACTGCTGCAAGCTAGGAGTGTTGTCCATATATCCGGCTGTGCATCTCATTTTCAGGAAGGGCAGATAAGGCTGCTTCTTATTCATTTGGAGTGCTGAGCATTGTGGTTTTATATGTATATATAAATATTTATTTATATACACGAGGGTGAGTCAAAAATTATGGCTGACTGTAGAATAAATTTTAATTAACTTTACGAAAAGACAAATACGTTATTTTTCTAAAGTGTATTTACAGTATTTTACAGTATATAGCACCAGTAGGTGTGGTATACCTAGCAATATATGAATAGTGCATTAATAGATAAAACAAAGTATCACGCATAAAAGGCACCTCCCCCCAGTATTACTGGGTGTCAGCTCAAACAGATAATTTTTAAGCGGTGGTCAAAAACTTAAAACACAAAATTGAACAATTAAATCAATGACCAACCCAAAACCCTGTACTGTACCTCAAAACATGAAAATCGTGGAGTTCATTCATTCCACTACGTAGGGGATTTTAATAAATTTAGTTCCAAAGAGGGTGAAAAGGGCTAAAATATGTCCTCTACCTGTGTAATGTTCTGCCTGTCTCATCGTGGCTGTAGCACAGTTCATATTCAAATACCAACTGTCATCCCAAGTGCTGGCAAACATCACTGGCAGTTGGTGTGGCTCCCCTATTTCAATAGTGATGAAAGGAAATATGTTACTACAGAGGTGAGAGAGGAAAATGTACACTAGTATATTTGTGAAATTATAAAACTGCTGGTGTCAATGTTTATTCATTTATGACAACATACTGCATCTTTTATATTGTATAAAATTCATTGGTCTGTTTGTTTGTTTGCTTCTCTGTCTGTTATGCAGTCGGACACTCCTGCACCAATTGGGATGAAACCAATGTGAAGTGGTCCAGTTGTAACCTGGCAAAGTTTTAGCTGGGGTTATGGTCCCGGTTAGAACTCCTGTTGGTATACGCTGGGGAGAACTTTGACCGGGGAGCCTGTTCTTAGCCTTCCACTGGATGAATCTGGGCAAAAAATTCACAGAGTGGTAACATTGAATCCCAGAAGACATACTATGGGACCCTCCTTTGGTGTACACTGGGCAGAACTTTGGCCCAGGAACATTGGGCAGAACTTTGACCAGGAGAGCCTGTTCTGGGCTTTCCACTGGATGGATTTGGACAAAATCAAGTAATTTAGATGAAAACTTCACTGAGTGGTAACATTGGATCCCTGAAGACAAACTAGGGGGTTGAGGTCCCAGTCTGACCTCCCGTTGGTGTACGTTGGGCAATACTTTGACCCAGGAAGCCTGTTCTGAGCATTGATTATTCCACAAAGTATGAAAATTGGTATTTTAGACTGTTACTCCTTTTAGGTATTTTATTTTTGTATTTGCAATAAATAATTAGGTAGCATACTTAAGTATTATTATATCTAGACAAGAGACAATTGTATTTGTTTTACACAAACAATAGGAAACTTGCAACATTTTTGCAAACTGTTTATTATAAAATATGGTAATAAACAATTAATAGATTTGTGAGATTGGTGGGTAAAATTCCATCATCTAATTCATGATATTCATAATTTGTTGTGTTACAAGTAATGGAGTAATACTAAGAGAAAAGAGATATCAACTGATCTACCACAGATTATACAGAATATGCTTAGATGTGTTATAAACTATTTTTATACAGTTTTGATGCTTCATGTACATACACAGTATGCTGTTTTTAAAAAAGACATTAAACAAAATTGGAGAAATTCAATTATCATGCAAATAAGTTATCTTGCATTCCTTATTAGACTACATAACATTTGTGGCTTTTATGAATGATAATATCCTAGCTATGTCACAAATATTCACATTAGAGGAAACAGATAATTCTGCTGAGTTCTGTACATAAATGATTATAAATGGAGAAAATCAAGAGAAATAAAGAAGAAATTACTATACAGCCCTGAGTAATCATTAGCAAGGGGCTAGAATAAATATGTATATATATATATATTTATACACACATATAGATGCTACATAGAAGTATATATGACAAGACATATTTCTAAAATTGAGATTAGCTGGATTTATTAAATTGCACCTTTCACTTACACACAGTGGTGTCATCCATTTTGTAGCCTGAATCAATAGTCATGAGAATGCAGCTTATCAAATAACTTAAAGTCAGTGACATAATTGAGGCAACCATTGTGCAGGCTTAACAAATATTTATGAGGAGTGAAGGGCTTCAGTGAGGTCACAGTTCTATAATTAATTGATAGGCTGCAGTCTTATGAATACATATTGAGTGAAAGTGACAGATACATTTTATACCTTTTGCGGAAACCACATTACCATGTTATTGCTATGGAGAGTTGAGTTACTTTTGAAAATTTTGTCTACTTGATGTTAATTTTAATAATTATATATCCTAGAAGGAAAACCAACATGGCTTAAATTTGTTCTATATATATTTTGCTGTTGCATAAAACTTCAGGTAATATAACATTTCTAGTTATTTTAGTTGGTAATTATGTACCAGTTTTTGAACCTATTTTGTGTTCTCTGACATACTGTTTAGCCTGTACTGTAAATTAACTTGATTTGTATATTACATACAAATAGACTTGGAAGGAGAAAGGGAGCAATACACATGTTTGTTTTTTAAAAACCACATATTGAAACAGCAATATTAACTCTATGTAAACCGATTGAAAGGAGGTGCTGGATATATAAGATATATTTATTTGCCATTTACATCAACCAAATAAACATATATTTACACAAACTTAAAATTCACAGTTGTTATGGGAAAATATTAGATAACATTAGTTAGCCATGCCAACATGTTCTCAATCAGACATGTTTGCAACCTCTTGGGTGGTACAAGGAAGCATGAAACCCATTTGACATGGATAATTAATCTAAGTTTTTACCAATCTGGTCTGATTCTGAGGGGTATAGTGTGAGTCTTTACAAGTGGAGTTGTTGCCCATAGCAACCAATCAGATTCTACTTGTCATTTATCTAGCACCTTCTAGAAGATAATAGCTAGAATCTGATTGGTTGCTATGGCAACATCTCCACTTCAAAAACCCTGCACTTTAGTAAATATACCTATCAGTCTCAAGCCATATCGATGTGGGATGCAGTTGAGCAATTGTTTGCTACTGTCCATGCTTCCAGAGTCTGTGCACAAAGTGGCAGGTGCGATTGAGATGCACAGCCTCAGAAATGTCTTGAAAATGTATTGGGCATTCATTGTCGATGATTGGGAGATGGCCAAGTGGACACAAGGAGATATACTATCTTATTGGTGTGTTATGGGAGTATCGAAGGAGTGTTGCTGAAATGGTTGCATACACAGATGCTCAATCGCTCACACTGGAGGCCATACCCAGATGGAAAATGTACTCCGATCATAGGGCAGGTGCAAGTTTTTATGGTGCAACCTACAGTTGCTTCTAAAGATGCACCAAGAAGTATTACAGCATCTAAAAACACTCAAAATGGGTGTTTCTGACCTTGCACATTCAGATTCACACTTGTACATTATGGAAAGGGCTTTTACTAACATTATCATATAGTTGTAGAAGCGACTACAGCAAAAGATGCGAATGTGGCAGCAACAGTGTGCAACTCAGAATCAGCCCAGCAATGATAGCATTTATTTGTTTAAATAAAAGAGATTTATTTTTTTAGAAATATGAATAGTATGTGATTTGTAAGTAAATAATAAGCTATAATATGTGCAGCAGCTCTTGACATAAGCTTGTCTATTACTTTCCAAGAGTCAAAAGAAGAGTTTACCAAACTTTTCCAAATCATCAGTCCAATATAATTTATCTATGTCTTTATTGCTTCAGTTGGGTCTTGGGAGAGTATTACACTTTTGAGTTTTGAGTTAGGATTCAGGCTCAGATAAAGATTAAAGAATCATAAAACTTTTTTGTAACTTAAAGCCGTATTCAATTTGAGCGGACCTGCGATACTTTTCCGCCTCCTGGACTTTTCACCGACTTCACCTGTATTGCAGGTGGAAAAAAGTATCGTGCACGTGCCTGCATATCCCCGTATTCAATTTGAAAATACGTGAAAACAGGACCTGGCGAAACTTAAACAAGCGGAAAGTACTGTCAGATTTGGGGAAATCAGCCTGACACCTACCAAAAGATGCTCTGCCATGGGGGTTAGCTATGGTTACCCCCAATTTGGCTTGCTGAAGGTATTTGGTGTTTTTAAACGGGCTCAATAGCTGCTAAATAGTGTTTTTGTATACGTGGTGCAGAATAGTATTCAGGTGTTTTTTTGCTGAAAATAACTTATTCCAGCAAATTTGGGGTACATGAAAATGGGGGCCAGCATAATTAAAAGTTGGTAAAGTTAAGTTTATAAATTCATGAAAAATAAGTTTGCTGCAAGCACCTGCAATGAAAAAAACACCTGGGGCATACTCGGGGAGCCCCCCAGAGCCCCTCGGAGTCTAGTTAGCTAGTTTTTAACTTAGTCCCCCCCCAAAAAAAATTTCACCACCAAATTGAAAGTGATTTTTTGGGGTGTTTATCTTTTATTTTTTGATGCAGTTTACCTTTGGGGGACTGTCTGAAGGATGCACGGGGGTTGCCGCAACGTTGCACCCCAAAATCCCAATTCTGCACTTATTTCCATCTGCCATTCATAGGCGAAACTTTTCCGCCTATTACATTGCATTGACTTTCTGCCTAGGTGGAAAGTCTTTCAAAATGAATATGGCGATACTTTTCCGCCTGGCGAAATTACATCATCGGCGAAACTTTTTTGCCGATTCCGGCTTTTAGCTCCAAATTGAATACGGGCCTTAGTATATGTTAGGTTAAGCTTCATTGAGGGAAAACAACTTCTTAAACATATGTTTATACTTTCTGTCTAGGAAACTAGTAAGATGAGTTACTGTAGTGGAAGTTATGTTCTCATATCCAGTCCCGCATACTAGGACATCTAATTGTAATGGCAGCACAGATGATGTAATGGTTAACATTAATGCCTCACAACACGGAGGTCATGGGTTCGGAGTTTGTATATTCTCCCTGTGCTTGCGTGGGTTGACTCCGGTTTCCTCCTACACTCCAAAAATATACTAGTAGGTTAATTGGCTTCCACCAAAAATTAACCCTAGTGTGTAGGTGTGTGTGCATGTGATAGGGAATATAGATTGTAAGCTCCACTGGGGCAGGGACTGATGTGAGTGGCCAGAATATGCGGGGCTGCGGAATATGTGTGTGCTATATAAATAACTGATAATAAATAAATAATTGTTACTCCAGACTTTTTGACTCTTTAACAAAAGTCTTGCTGACACCTTTAAAATAACACAATGCTGAGATAAAACATAAATCTCTGATGTATTTATTTTGTACAATTTATCTTAAACTCTAAAAGTAGATTTTGACATTTTGACTATTATATGGACTATTTATACTAGACTAAAATAATGATGGAAACTATGGTAATGACAATGTGAGGTAGCCAAAATGCATACTCCTAATGCTATACCCCATAGATTCCTCCAGCTTAGAAATAACATGACAAGGTGGATTTGGACCTGCAGAGCATCTACTATATTTTTGCACAAATGTGCCTATTTATCCTCTTAGCAAACTCATACCCTAGATGAGTGGCACATTCATATTTTATCAACTGTTCTGCAATAAACATTTTACAGAACTGTGGGTTACAAAAGAAAGTATCAATTCAAACTTCTGCCTGATATCTCTTCATTAATTTCATACTTACTCATTCAAAACTGATAAATGTCTTAAGTATTTAGAATGAGCTGCATTAAGACTGTCTTTATTACACATGTTGCTATTGTATATTGGAATACTTTATTAAATGGGGAGAAATATGCCAATAAATATACTTTACCCTACAAAATGTGTCTGTTCATAGCACTTCAATGAAAGTATAGGCTGCTGTTCTATCTGTGCCTACCTTTGCCACCGCTGAGGATGTATAAAATGAAGTCCTTTTGCGGAGTAGACATCCTTTGTGCCCCTCCATCAGTGTTACTTAGAAATCACCATAAACTTTGTCCATATTCTACCCATAACACTCATTTACAATATCTTATTCCAGTCTAGACACCATTAAGCAAAGTAAACTCTAATGTGCCCAGTTTCACCCAGTTCCTTCCCTCAGAAGAAGCAACTTTTTCACTCAATGTGTTTTCATAAATATTGACTCATTTGGGCAAAAAAATTACCTTACATAACATATCTTGCACTGCAGGTCCGCATTTTTTCAGCTTCATAAATGACTCTTAGGTTCTAGGTACAACCTTTCAGATAATTGCCACTACAAACATTCTTTTCTACAGTTAACATAAACAAGTTAACATAAACACATGCAAAAATAGCAGATTACCATGCACCAATTTAAGTGTGGCACTTCAACAATTATGGTGCAAATAAGAACAACAGAAAAGATCATTAGTTTTTTTTAATATTGTTGAAAAAAGGTCAGACTGCATTATTAATGGTAAATTGTATACTAAGGTAAATGCACTAAATTCAGCTGCATCTGTGCACTGATATACTGTATATATAAATATATATTTTGCTATGCAGTGTACCAATGTATATACAAGTGCACTAGTATATAAATATATATTTTGCTATGCACTGTACAATGTAGCTACAAGTGCAGTATATGTATATATATATATATATATATATATATATATATACACACACACACATACTCTTATTAGGTATGGAATATTTCCGATATTGTAGGCTGTTTTGTGGTATGTAACATTAAAATTGTGGCACATGACACTGATGTAATATTGAATGTAGAATTTTATTACATAATTAATAGTTGAAGAGCATGGTCTTAATAAAACAAATAGCTTTGGAAGTAAATTAATCATGACAATCTAATAAAATCTATATTATTTAAATAAAGATATTGACATTGAAAGGCAAACTGTAAAGGTCTACTTTAATATTCACTATCTGCATTTAACAACAGACTTAAAATCCTTAATTAATTCGTACTCATTTTTAATATGTAAAAGTTGATTTTTCTCAACCCCTTGTGACTGTGCAAAAGCATTCTTACATAAAACGTTTTTCTTTGTGTCAAACTACATGCATACAATATTGCTTATTTTGCTAGTAAAAACATTAGATGACAAATAACATTATAATGTGTTCTGTTTAGTGTAGTATAGTATTTTAACAGTGGCATCAATGGCAAAGTACATAAAGTTATAGCTGCCAATATTTAATCTGGCTGTGTTTTGAGTATCTTTCTTTATCATGGCTTATGTTATCATTTTAACAATGTTGTGGACAACTCTGCACAACGTTTTGCAATTAAATTCTATATATAGATATTTAGTGCTCCCATCTCTCCATTTCCATTTTGAGACAATCGGGAAACCATTTTTACATGAACTTTGCCCAGTACAAAAAAGGAATACCATGCTCTCATTTGGGAGCGCGATGCTAACTTTTGTAGCTCACCTTTCAGATATATCCTATTAGTCCAGGACTACCAATAGTTTTTTTTCTTGGAAACATGTTATAAAATGGGGCTTTTCTAGCTAATATGGGACATATGGAATCCCTACATATATTATGTAAGCAGAAACCATACCCAGGTTTTCCAGAACATTGTTCAACATTTCTTGAATTGCCTCTAAAAGTGTTGGCAGCTACACTATATTTTCAGATTTCAGAATAACATGTGGTACACACAGTAAACATTTTAAACATCTGATTCAATACTAGGCATTTTCTTAAATACACGTCTATTGCTGCAGGAATTTACAACCCTTGGAGCTGGGTACAGACTATTCTTGCTTGTGACATAAGGCATAACATACTCTGAAACGCACATGTCATTGGGTACCCGTCCATCTCTTGAAGAGTATGAAGTAGTGGATTTAATAGATGATCTTAAATAGTTATCATTTCTTGCTTTTGATGATGAGGATTGTTTATAAATGTCAGAGGAGCTTCGTCCATGACTCAGTTTTTGGTTCTCCTGGTAAGAATGCACAAATGGGTTTTCAGAGGAAATGTCGGGGTAAAGAGACTTGCTCCGCTTGGTTTCCTTTAAAGAGTGTGTAAAAAGCGAAGACTTATTTCCCAATAGTTTTTCATGAGGGACAATGAGAATATTAGCAAAAGGGCTTTCTTGCAGATACCGTTCCTTATCTTTCAAACTTATGCTACGAGGTGGCCTTTCAGACTCCCTGGGTTTATTTATATTATCACAAGAATGTTGTCTGTTGATCCGTAGCTTGTTTTTCTTCTGAAACTGTAGAGCATTGTTTTCAATCCAGTTGTGCTCATAAACATCTTCAGAATGCATAGAGTTGGTGGCCTCATGTAGCATTTGGTCTTCATCAATATCGTATAGATTTCCTATATGTAGGCAATCATCACACTTATATGGGGACCTGGCTGTGTAGTGACCAGTATAACTGGGAACATTGGAAAGACAGCTTCTACAGTGGGTAGAATTTTGCCTGTGTCTATCATTGACTTCAGTCATAGATGCATTTTTGTCCTTTAAACTATAGTTCTTACTAAACAGCTTGTATTGTATGTCATTATTTGGAAGACTGTCTTCATTGTGCAAAGGAGTCCTATTAACATGTAAGGATGGTTCTGACTTTCTATAATTATCATTGTGATCTTGGTACACCTCAGGATAATCTCCTTCTTCTTGAACAGGGGCATTCTCAACATACTGGGACTGTTCTATTAAGAAGTTAGGTTCCTTATCTGCATCAATGGTGTAGATTTTGTCATGAGTCGTACTTTGTTTGGTTTTTAAATAGGACAACTCTACTTCACTGCAATCTCTGGGATATTTGGATACAGATCTCTTCTTTAGGTTGTCCTTACTTTTGTGATGCTTACTATTGTTTTCGGTGTCTACATGACAGGTGGCTCTACTGGATGTCTCTGAAGCATCAGAAAAATGTCCATCCTCTGGAAGAAAGCGTTGGCTTTTACTGGATGACTTGGGCTCATCAGTTCCATTTTCATTAACTGAGCCTGGGTTTTGCCTCATCGTTTCAACTGATTTTTTCCAAAGCTGCCTTGGCCTGGAATTTGCCTTTGGTTCAGCACTTACAGCAACTTCAACTGTATTTGGATTGGATTCATTTAGTGTGAGTGGGTGTTGACCCTGGAACACGTAATTGTTAAGGTTGTCTTTGTGACGATTACTAGCTAGCATGGAGAGATCATGTGTGTTTTCAGCATAAATCTCCTTTTGCTGGAATGGTCTGTTTTCCGAGTAGATTATGTTCCCCTTGTCAAGGACCATGTCCATCAACAGTGAACCTCGTGGAATATAATCAGATGTTCTTTTGGGTGAATTGCATTGTGAAGGATTTAAATTAGTCAAATTAGCCATGTTTTTTGATGATCTTAATAATTTTAGCATGTTGGTTTGGGAAGCAGTAAAACTGAAGTCTTGCGACTTCTTTTTCTCTTCAATATGCACCCCATGAATACAGCTGTAAATACCCTAGAAGAAATATGAAAGTATGATAAGTATCAACTATTAGTAGGTTTCATATTTTAGAAAAGCCACCAGTTTACACCACTTTTTATTACATATTTGATGATATTAGGTATTAGGAAGTACTAAATATGCAGCATACTGTACTTATTAGTGATGAATTATACTGAGATACACATAACTGCTTAAACATATTATATAAATTGTGTCTATTGTAGTACAATTAAGTATAGTATAGCCTGTCACATGATGAGTGAGTCTGGATATATGTCAGTTCTTAAAATTACTGCATCATTTAATAAGAAATTACATATAATACCTAATAATGAATTGCCTTTTGGGCATTTTATTAAAATAGTTGTTAACATTGCATGACCCTGCAGAAAAAAAATATGTTAAAAACAAAAAAGACATAACCTTGCAGTACATTGTACATATAAGCTTGTAGTATAGGCAATATACAAAAGCTTGCAGTATATACTGTACAGTATGCATAAACTCGCAGCACATACAGTACACATCAGCTCATAGCACATACAGTGCACAAGCTCACAGTACATTCTGTACACATAAGCTCACAGCACTGTACATACTGTACATATAAGCTTGCAGAAAATACAGTACACATAAGCTTGCAGTACTTACAGTACACATAAGCTCACTGTACATACAGTACACATAAGCTGGCAGTCCATACAGTACAAATACTTAAGCTCACAATAAGCACAAGCAGTAAGCATACAGTACATACAAGATTGCAGTATGTACAGTACACCTAAGCTCATAGTACATACAGTACACATTTAACCCTTTTTTTGTCTAATTTTTTATTATATCCATCATATTTATATTTGTTTTTATTTCTTGAAGTTACCAAAAAGAGAGCAGAATGCAAGCTTTAACTGCGCCAACTTCAAATTATAGGTCAGTGTCAATTGAATGTTTTTAGAATATTTACATATTAAAGTGATAATAAGGTTAGTATGTGAATAATGAAAACAAATAATGAATGCAGTTCATTGCTCATAAATGCAGATCTCCTCACACCACACTGCGGATTTAATCACAAATCTTCATGAATAAAGCATTTATAAATGCTGCTTTACATGCAATCAGTGGCAGGATACATCACATTCAAAATGCAATGCTTGGTGCATCCCACCCAAAGTAATGCAGGTAACATTTTGAAACGTAAAAAAGGAAGAGTCATTTGTATACATCTGGACCAGCAATTACTGCATACATTACCATTCTAGCACAGAAGTTCCGATAGAACCAATGCGAGGAATCGCCCCTAGCCGCATGAGTATATTATTTGTACGCTATTGCACAACGGCTTCCTTGTGTCTGTACAATACCGTACAACTCTAAATCAGGCCCTGTGTCCACTAACATATTTCCCAGACCTCTATAGCAGATCTCATTAAGACTATGAACTTTGTTGTCTTGTTTATGGTGATGGACTGAGACAACAGCTAATATTATTTCTATCAGTTTGTTAATCTTTTTAAAAACATAATGTTTACTCTTTGAGATTATTGAAGTTGATATTAAATCAATTGTGTGTTTAATTTGTGTTTAGCATAATAGGTTAAAATTGTTTTCATTTCACTATCAATACTCATCCATTAATTGTACACCTAGCACTGTTTTGTGCATTTTATCTTGTTTTGTGTACAGTAGCTTCAGCTAGGAGACTCAAACTCTCCATAAAACAACTGATTTTACAATTATTTGGTAGCTCCATATTAGGTCCTAGGAGTATATTTACTAAAGTGAAAGATTTTAGAAGTGGAAATGTTGCCCATAGCAACCAATCAGATTCTACTCAACATTTAGCTAGCACCTTATAGAAGACAATAGCTAGAATCTGATTGGTTGCTATGGCCAATATCTACACTTCTAAAAACTCTCACTTTAGTAAATTTACCCCATAGGGCCGTATTCAATCTGGAGGGAAAAGCTGTTCTCGGCAAAACTTTTTCGCCGATGACGTCATTTTTGCTGATTTCACTTATCCCTGTATTAAATTTTAGCGTCTTTTCGCCGGTGCGATAACCCAATGCAATGTAATAGGCGAAAAAAGTTTTGCCTCTGAATGCCCGACAGAAAAAAGTACAGAATTGTGGTTTTGGGGTGCAGAGGTACATAAACCACTCTGCACCCTTTGCACACTCCCCTTGATGCAAACTGCATAAAAAACACATAAAAAACAACAAAGGACACCCCAAAAAAGCACTTAGAAAATGTGGGTGAAAAAATTCGAAGTGAGGGTACAAATTCAAAAACTAGCGAAAATAGCCTTTGGGGGGGTCTACAAGTATGGGGGAGGGTTTTTTTTATTGCAGGTGCTTGCTGAAGGTATGTTTTTTGGTGCACTTTAAAGGTTTATTTTAGTGACTTTAAAACTATGCTTGCACCCATTTTCATGTACCCCAAATTTGATAAGAATACTTATTTTGGCCAAAAAAAGTTGCTAAATACTATTCTTCACCACTCTCCCAAAAATGCTAAATTGCTCCTATTGAGATCATTTAAAGAACTCAAATACCTTTAGCAGGATACCCATAGTGAACCTCCAAGTCAGAGCATCTTTAAGGGGGTGTCAGGCTGATTTGCCCAAAAATGACAGGATTTTTCGCCGATTTCGTTTTTGCTGGGTCCCGTTTTCACCAATTTGGAATTGAATACGGGGAGACGCAGGGACGCGCACGATAAGTTTTCGACGGCTAAACCTCCAATGATGGGGAAAAGTCCGGCAACGGACTTTTTGCTCCAAATTGAATATGTACCATAGTGTCTAGATTTTTTTATGTCAGATATCAGTATTTGTGGAGAATCAGATTTTTTAACTGAGACAGAATTAGGCCCATATTCAATTTGAGGTGAAAAGTCCAGACTTTGAGCCTGCTGGACTTTTCACCTCCTTCGCCTGTTTTCCAGGCGGAAAAGTATTGCACGTGTGCCTGCTATTCCCTGTATTCAATTATAAAGTAGGCGATCGGGAACCGGCGAAACTTGGATCGGTGAAAAACATGGGTATTTTCGGGAAATCATCCTAGGACCCCCCTAAAGATGTCCAGACATGGGGGATCACTATGTGTACCCCCGTTTTTGCCTGCAGAAGAAAGTCGGGTTTTTCAAATAGCCGCGGCAGGCGCATAAATGAGGCTTTGAAGAAGGTGATACAGAAGAGCATTTTGAAGTGTTTTTTGGGAAAAATAACTATGCCCATCAAATTTGGGGTACTTGAAAATGGGTGCAAGCAGATTTTTAAGTCCCTTAAATTATTTTCTTCAAAAATGTACCTGTTGCTTCTTCCTGCAAGAAGAAAACACCTGCCGCATACTTCCAAACCCCTCTGGAATCTATTTGGGTACTTTAGGATGTGTTGCCATTATTTTTTATTTTTAACCCTAAAATATAAAAAAGTTTTTGGGGTGTCCCGATTTTTTTTCGAAACTTTTTTTTTACACAGATAATTTTTAGGGACCATTCCCAGGGGTGCAGGCTATTTTTTTTTAAGCCTGCACCCCTAAAACCCAATTATGCACTTTTTTTGCCTACTAAAGGCAAGCGAAAAATTGTCCCCATTTTTTACATTGACTTTTCGAACCTGCGAAAAGTCAATGAAATTGAATACGGGACATTGGAAATAGGCGAAAATTACATCGGCGATAAAATATCGCTGATAACGGACTTTTCGCCCCATATTGAATATGGCCCTTAGTTGGGTAGAGTTAGATAATTCCATGCAAAGTAGAAAGCAAGTTTTACTGGACAATGCAAAGTTTAATTACTGATATTTTATAAAGAAGCACAGAGAGCACATCTGTAAAGATTTTACTTGCAGAGGTGAGGAACATACTAAACCAAATGGCTTTATATTGTGTAGATAACAGTTCTCATCCTAATCTTTTATGGTGCTGTTTTGTGCCTTGTATGTATACTTTGGGAGAGAGATTCCATTCTTGGTGCACTTTTGCCAAGGTAAGACATTCCTGATGTCCTCTGTCATGGTCCATGTTTTATGCCTGTTAAATTAGGATCAATGTGTACTGTATGTACAATAATAGTTTAGCAAAACAACAAATGAGTTTATTTTGTGGAAGCGATGGTTCAAAAGTGGTAAAAAATTTGGTATTTTAATTATTATACTTTTATACATTGTATTTCTTCATATGTAAAAATATATTTATACTTTGCGGATGTGACTCATGATAGTAGTCAAGAGAAGTTCATCACAAAAAGTTAGTCACAAAAAAAAATTGGTACAAAGGATAAGCAGATAACAAATAGTTTGAGTTAAACTGAGTACAGAGGGTATTCTGAGATAGAGATTAATCAGAGATTAGCTGGAATCAGTGTGCACAGGATAAGCAGGTATCATTGGAACAGAGCAAGCACAATCCTACAGAAAATAGTATTATCAGAAAGTAATTATTTGATGAAAAATTAATAGGGCAGTTAATTGAAAACAAAAACAAAGTACAAAAAAGGATCCTGAGTAGCAGCCAGAAAAAAGGAAACTTTCAACCTTGCTCCTAAAGTAAGAAGAGCATTCTGACACATATATATTCTTAGTGTGTCAATCCAATTTCCCACAAATACATTGTGGGTGCAAGTTAATGTGGCAACAGCTGCACTTTACTGCAGCCTGAACTCGCTCAAGACTGCTCATGAGTTAATTCGGGCTGAGAGCAGGCCGCAATGGGTGTGAGATGTGGTGCACTTGCTGGTGTTTTAATGCCTTGGCAACGACAATTTGCTCCCTTCAAGGGTAATTGGATTGACTCAGTGTGAGAATTTTAACAAATCACAATATCAAAAAACTCCATTTGAAGTGGAACCAAAAATATTGCAAGTACAGGTTGAGTCTCCCATATCCAAAATGCTTGGGACCAGGGGTATTTTGGATAACGGAATATTCCATATTTTGGAATATTTGTATATAATAAGGAAATATTTTGGGAATAGGACCCATATATACACACAGAATGCATTTATGTGTTATATACACCTTATACACACAGCCTGCAGGTAAGTTTATACAATAGTTTCAATAATTTTGTGGCTCAAGCAAAGTTTGTGTACATACATGAAATTCATTTATGTTTCATATACACCCTATACACACAGCCTGAAGGTAATTTTATACAATATTTTTAATAATTTGTGTCTTAGACAAAGTTTGTGTACATTGAACCATCTAAAATCAAAGGTTTCATTATCTCGGTCATGCCAAAATGATTCCGTATTTTGGATTATTCCGTATTTTGGAATATTTGGATATGGGAGACTCAACCTGTAATACATTAGTGTAAACACGGTTATACTTGCTTTGGAAAATATTACATTAATTTATTTTACTAGTGGTTCACAAACAACAGAAATGTTTAGAATAAATGGTCAAACTGAAAGAGTCCCAATGTGTCCTCAGAAGGTTTGTCAACTAAAGGACACATTGGACCCTACATTAGATTGCATCTAAATCCTGTCAAGCTCCATTGTTTGCAAACCACCACCAGTAGGCATTGAGGTATTTTTTTGGATGGTCCACACTGCTATTCTAGTTATATGGCAATTTATGTGCAGTGGTGGCCTTTGGTAGTTGGCAGTGGAGTTGTTAGACTATAAATGGGGAAGGAAAGATATTGCTGATAGTAACTGAATGTTTAAATACTTCTATAGTGACTGGTCCATGTTTTATGCCTCCACTTTTTGGTGACTCTCCTCGTTCCAGTCGTGATGCACCACAAAAAAATGTCAGTTGCCCATGACTGTTTTAATACTACTATCTTCCAATTGACACACACGCTTTTCCAGAACAGCAGCTACAGATATTATTGTGCAACTTTATATATCAAGTTTCCTGCACCTCTAAGAATTTCAACTCACTTGAGCAGGGCTATATTTCCCTTCTCTGTCATGTATTTGTATGTGATTGGTCTGTGTAATGATCCTCTCAGTGTACAGCTCTGCGTAATATGTCAGTGATTTATACATTTAAGATAACAATTAATAGATTAAATTCTCAACCTGCTGATTAAGAAAAGTCTGTAAGTGTAGTGATGGCCTCTGGTAGCTATAGGAGGATGTTTCAGAGACACTTTCTAGCAATATTCCTGCCACCCTCTCAACAACTTCCTCTGTACAGTGCTGGATTAATTTTCTTATGTTATCACCAGTGAAATTCTCTAAAACACTGAAGAACATCGACATTTTCTTCTGTTTCAGACAAGTTGTATGCTGGACGGTAATCCTGCCGTTTATCAAATATTGATGGTTAAAAAAAAATGTCTGAAACTTGGATTCTGTCTACAGTAAACTTTTCATGTTCATTAACTTAAACAGAAACTGGAGTAGGTAAAATACAACCACAAAATTAATTTAAAATCATAACAAAGAGAAGTGAACACTTTTCCTACTTACCCTGCTTATCGAGAACAACAATCCTGGTGTTCCTGTACAAACACCAGTAAAACAGTATCTCAGTTTCCAGTAAAATAAATGTTCCCAGACAAAAGTTATCAGACTCAAGCCCATGGCTGCTGCCAGCATGTAGAATACACCAGCCATGTTGTCAATATCCAACTGACTGCTCATAACTTCATTCTTCTCATTATGGCAGATACCAGTAAGCCACAAAGTTTCCAGTTCTTCCATCTCACCTAAACAACAAAAAATAATTGTTGAAGTTATTATATATAAAATTTTTATTAGACCAATTTATCTGTCATTTGCACTATCTGCTTGGTCATAAGGGCCTGATCCTAAATTGGATGCAATAATTTGCAGCACTCAGTTGAGCTATTATTTTTTACTCCATAATCATCTATGTTGCACTGCTCCTCAAGTCCAGTCAGACTCATGGTCTTGAAAATGCACAGTATTGTCTTTTCCTGGGTGGTGATTGGGGCATACATTTCAGGGAGATTGTAAAAGCAGCACCTATGAGTCTGGCGGTAAAGTGGACTGAACTGCTACGTCTGAGAGGTGTCATAAAATTTACTTACATCCAAATATAAACAAGCCCCAAAGCAGTTAGTAAGATCTACTTGTTGATGAAAACACACTGATACTTTTCAGGGCTTGCTCATGTATTGTGTTTCACAAGTGGTTCAAAATAAGTGGTCAAGAGACAACTTATATAAAATGCATGTAACTATAGGGATCATTGTGCCTTATAACCAATGCAGGAAAAAGGTACTGATTAAACCATTTGATTGTATATAGCTCTGGATTTTAAGTATATAACAGCTACATAATAAGGGTAAGTGGAATCAGGGAGATTGTTTGACTCTTCAGGGAGTCAGGGAGATTGATACTATTTCAGGGAGTCTCCCTGTCAATCAGGGAGAGCTGGCAAGTATGGACTGGGAGGTTACATGGCTGTGGCTATTCGGATGCATGGAAATTGTCTGTCTTACAAGCGTGTTGCAGGCATGTCACTGAGGCAGTTGTGAACTCAGGGCCTGATTCAGAGTTGGGAATAGGGTACGATAGAGCAAGTAACTGAGCATCTTGGTAAAACTATGCTGCACTGCAGGTGGGGCAGATTTAAAATGTGCAGAGAGATTTAGATTTGGGAGGAAAGTGTCCAAACATAATTGCAGTGTACAAACAGAGCTGTGCAGCATTTGTGGGCTACATGCAAAAGCAGCCAGTATTTAACCAGCATGCAAAAAAATATATGTATTTGCACCCCTTGCATTGCAACATGGTTTGTCCATGTACACCATTACTTCCTCTATCTTACTCTATTCCCAAGTCTGAATCAGTCCCTCAGACACTTAATTGTTCACACTGGAGGCAATACTCTGATGGAGAAACTGCACCTAGCATTGGGCTGGTGCAAGTTTCGGATTTGCAACCGATTGTTGATTGTCAAGACGTACCAAGCAGTATTTCAGCATCTAATGGTGCTCAAAGTGAATGTCTCAGTCATTGCACATGCAGATGCACGGCTTTACACCAGGGAAAGACCTGTAGCTGTATTTGCATAAATTAAAATTTGCTCTTGAAAGCGGACAAAAATCAAATTTGTACTAAATTTTAAAAAATTACCAATAAACTATTTTCTATAAGAATGCTTGATTCAACTAAAGACTCTTTAATATGCAAATGAAATGGCATAAATATTTATGTACAGTATAGTATCAGTGTTTTATTAAAAAAACATATGGGGTCCTAATCAGGACACTGGTTTGACTGCCCTTCCCACCTGCATTTATCAAACATACAGTACTTTTTAATTGAATTAGTACACTAGGCATTAGGCCAGCGCATAGATTGCCTAATGCATAATATGGCTCTTAACAATATGTCAAATCACTTGCGCACTCGTGTTTATGGAAGGCAGCTGGTCCCTAAATGTTAAACACACAATCAGTGAAATAGATGTAATATGCAATGTATGGGACCAAGCACACTACCACAAAAGGTGCAATAAATCCCAAATTTAATTGTGAGAGATATCTAACTTCCCAATGTACAAAGTGTACAGGTACAAAATCAATCCACAAGCATTAGTCATATAGTCACATGTAAGAAGATAACTTCTCCTGCAGTAGAATTCCACTCCAAAAGATCCAAAGTCAACAAAGTTTAAGCCCAAATCTGAATCCTTCAGTGCTTATATTGTTTTCAACTCTTTTAATCCATTAGTGTTATGCTATTCCTCAGGTATCATATAAAACACAAGGAAAGCGTATACATAGTATAACACAGTATATTTATTTCAAAATAACTAAAATACACATTAAAATGGCTGTGTACCACTTGTGTCCTTTTTTGGAAAAGGTACAATTCAGTGCATATAGGGGTAATTATATTGAGCCCCCCCTATTAAACTGTACCTCAGTTCCTTCTGGATCACAGTGTTGATGCCAACAAATGTTCCACCAGTACTCCACCAATGTGTTTCAACTGATAATAGGTATTTTTCAAGGTGTATAGGTGTGCCATGAAGGTTCAGATATATATACGGGCTTAAAGTCTCCACCCACTTCCTGTAGTATGTGGGCATATCTACACAGAATTTTCTATCAAGTCAACAGAAAACAGAAAATAAAGAATATATATAATCCCAGCCACTACATAAATAATCCCATTATTAATAGAGTACAGGCACCTGTCAGTAGCTCTGACTCATAGCTGGAGAGTGGCTGTCTTTATTACTAGTTACCACTGTGTGTTCCACCACCTGGAACGCACAGCATCATATCTGGTGTTGAGTCCATGTATGCCGGATATGATGCGCGGACATCGCGCCCAAAGTGGTAGTTCATTATAGCACTCCCCCAATCACCTGATGTCTGACATCACTCCGTATCTTCCCAAACACTCGGACACTAAGGGCAAAGTTACTTTGAAGTTCAGACCCTTATTCTTCCATCAGGAAACTTATTCCCTGCGGAACAGAAAATTGTTACTTCTGTTCCAACTTGATGATTTTATACACATATATAACTGGCCTTAGCACATAAAAATTTATAAAAATAAGAATATAAACAGGACTTAAAATACTACATAACACTTATCAAAGTCCTACTTTCAAATTAGTGTGACTTAAAATGCATAAATGGTTAAAAAATAAAGAAAAATCTGTATATAAGAGAGGGATCTATGAATATTTGGAGTAATACATAAAATCATATAAAATCACAAAAAACACATCGGTTCATAGTCCATATGTAGTCCCCATGGTTGTAATGTTTTAACTTCATAAATTGCCTTACTTTCAGCTTTGGCAAGAATGGTCTCAATTCCCTTAATACACCAGTTACCATAATTTCTTTTTTTTTTTAATACCTATAATACTTTTTATATTGTTAATCGAACACTTATGTTTTTCAAAAAAAATGGTTTGTCAGGGAATAATTTAAGACACCTTTTCTTATATTTCATAGGTGTTCTGACCACCTGTCTCTGAGTCTCCTAGTGGTCTTTCCAATATATTGGAGGCCACAAGAGCATTCAATTAAATAAATACAATTAGAACTATTACAGGTAATAAAATCATAAATTTTACATTTTTGTTTAGTAGCGTGAGATACAAATGAATCAGTTTTAGAAGCTTGATTATTATGGGAAAGGCATACATTGCAAGACCCACAGTGAAAAAAAAACAGTTGTTCATATTCTACTAATTTTTTTCTCTGGTCTTGCAATTTTTACTATCTTATCTTTTAAATTTGGTGCCTTTCTGTATATGAATCTTGGATGTTGTGGAATGATATTGGAGAGAATTGTGTCTTTTCTTAATAAATACCAATTCTTTTTAATGATTTTTTAAACTGCTTTGTACTGATTGTTAAATGTAGTTATGAAGAGGATGGTGTGTTTTTTCTTGACATATCTTTTTTCATTATAGCTTAAAAGATCCTCCTGGGGGATGTCACTCATCTCCTTTATAGTATTATCAATTTCCTCTTCATCATATCTTTTACTGATACATTTTTCTTTCAGACTCCTGACTTGTTCATTGAAGATTCCCTTATTTGAGCAATTCCTTCTCACTCTTTGAATTTGTCCCTTGTGTATATTGCTCAGCCATCGAGGATGATTATGGCTCTTCCAATCAATGTACGAATTGCTATAAGTGGGTGTACTAAAATTCATTTTAGCTAAAAGTCCTTTATACTTATAAATGAGTAAATCTAATCTAAATCTAATCTCCACTGGTTCAATGGTAAATATTAAAACAATATTAAAATCATTCATATTGAGAGTGGTACAAAAATCATCCAGTTCTTCTTTGCTCCCTTCCCAGATGAAAATTATATAATCAATAAAATGTATCCAAAGGGGAATGTGATATTTGTAGGCATTGTTATCCAAGATCACCAGATCCTCCCACAAACCCATAAACAGATTGACGTAGGAGGGGCAAATCATGTGCCCATAGCAGTGCCTTTTTACTGTAAAAAAATTGGTTATTAAACAAAAAAAATAAGTTGTAAAATAAAGGAAATAGATTCCTTGATAAAAGATAATTTATCCTCGTAAGTAAAATTCATATTTTTGTTAAAGTAAATTCCATAGCATTTATTCCTAATTGATGTTCAATGATGGTGTATAACAATGCAACATCAGCTGTTACTAACAAATGTTGAACTGATAGACTTATTTTCTTTAGATGTCTGATAGTATCAATCATACCTTTGACATAGGATATTATTTTCAACACTTCTAGTTGCAGATAGTGGTCAATAAAATGTGATAAATTTGATGTAATGGAGTCTGTACACACTAATTTGTTGAAACTTTTTAAAAAGCAACCACAACTGAATGTTGGATTGAATGTAGATTTTGGTTTGAATATTGTCCTTTCTTTACTTTCTGTTATTTTCTATCCCACAAAATACCTTTATAAATAAATATTTATAATATATTTCTGAATATCTAAATAGGTGTGGAATTATTTTCATTTATTCACTGGTGCAAATTTCAGACTCTTTTTAAGAATTTTTTCTTCATTCTCATTTAGATTATATTTACTCAATAATATTTTTGTAGTCTCTCCTTCCACAAGTACTGTATCATCTTTTGTACCATATATGGAAGTTTTCTGTTTACCCTTTCCCCTTTTTCCCATATGTGTCCTTTTAAAAGAGGTTGTTAAAACCATTTGTTTCTTCTCCAACAAAAAGGTTCTTTACATAGCCCATCAAATTGATTCCTCATGGAGACAGTATACCATTGGGCATGGGGATTTTCATTGAAGTCCCTATATTTACATGAATAGGAGTCAAAATCTCCTTTGATTTCCCTAATTCTCCTATCTTTTCCATGTTGGGAATTGTGAACAATTCCTGAATGATTATTCCGATCATATGTTCGTTCTTTATTTCTTTGTCTGAATTTATTCCTGATGGGATATTTAAACCTATGTATTATAGGAATTTAAAAAAATTATGGTAACTGGCATATTAAGGGAATTGAGACCTCTTTTTTCAAAGCCAAAATGAAAGCAATTTATAAAGTTAAAACATTACAACCTTGGGGACTAATTATGGACTTCGAATTTAAGTGTTTTTTGTGATTTTATATGATTTTATGTATTACTAAAAATATTCATAGATTCCTCTCTTATATATATCTTTTTCTTTATTTTTTAACATCTTATGCAATTTAAGTCACACTTATTTGTATGTAGAAATTTGATATGCTGTATGTAGTATTTTAAGTCCTGTTTATATTCTTATTTTTCTACATATGTATGTGCTAAGGCCAGTTATAGATGTGTATAAAATTGTCAAGTTGGAATAGAGGTAACCATTTTCTGTTTTGCAAGGAATAAGTTTCCTGATGGAAGAATATGTGTCTGAATTCCAATGTCACTTTGCCCTTAGTGTCCAAGTGTTTGGGAAGACACAGATATGACATCAGGTGATTGGGGGAGAGTAAAATGCACTACCAATCTTGGCGCAATGTCTGCACATCATATCCGGTATATGCGGAGTCGACATCATGCGTCCCATGTAGTGGAGCGCATGACATTTATTGAGGGATCCTCTACTACATTGCATATGATGCTGTGCGTTCCAGGTGGTGAAACACACAGCAGTAAATAGTAATAAAGAAAGCCATTCTCCAGCTATGAGTCAGAGCTACTGACAGGTGCCTGTACTCTACTAATAATGGGATTATTTATGTAGTGGCTGGGATTATATATATTCTTTATTTTCTGTTTTCTGTTGACTTGATAGAAAATTCTGTGTAGATATGCCCACATACTACAGGAAGTGGGTGGAGACTTTAAGCCCCTATATATATCTGAACCTTCATGGCACTCATATACACCTTGAAAAATACCTATTATCGGTTGAAACGCACTGGTGGAGTACTGCTGGAACATTTGTTGGCATCTACAATGTGATCCAGAAGGAAAGGAGGTACAACTTAATAGGGGGAGCTCAATATAATTACCCTTATATGCACTGAATTGTGATTTTCCAAAAAGGACACCTATGGTATGCATCCATTTTAATGTGTGTTTTAGTTATTCTGAAATAAAATCATACTGTGTTATACTATGTATGCACTTTCATTGTGTTTTATATAATACCTGCATGAGGAATGGCATAACACTAATGGATGAAAAAAGTTAAAAACAATATAAGCACTGAATGATTCAGATTTAGGCTTAAACCTTGTTGACATTGGATTGTTTGGAATACAGTGGAATCCTACTGCAGGAGAAGTTCTCTTCTTAGATGTGACTATATGTCTAATGCTTGTGTATTTATTTTGTATGTGTACACTTCGTACATTGGCAGGTTAGATATCTCTCCCAATTAAATTTGGGATTTATTGTACCTTTTATGGTAGAGCACTTGGTCCCATACATTTGCATGTTGTAATATGGCTCTGTATAGTGTGGCTGTAATATGTAACCATGCGTCCAGTTTTAATTAATCAGTAAGATCAGCCTCCACTTTATGTATCTATATAAATATGTATTTGTATGTTTGAACATTAGCTAAAAAATATGTATACACAAATAAAAATGGTTACCATAGTTCAAATATATTTTTTATATAGTTTTGTGCCATTGATTTTGCATATTAAAATAAAATTAGGAAGCTGAAAAAAAAACTTTCCATTTTGCTTTCTGATGTTTTTTTTTTACTAATATAACAATTTTTAGGTACAGTAGCTTCATGGTGGAGGCAGCGGTGACAAGTTAAAAAGTTGTTCCTTCTAATGGGAAGAGCTTGATGGATCAGGGCAGTCCTCATTGTCAAAACCAAAGACTTCTGAGATTTTGAAATAACATTTCCCCTTAGGCGTATGAATTTGACATGAATTGCACCAACATGTAAAATAGAAATGGTACTGTACATTGCATAAGGATATATTTAATTATATTTCAAGTGATGATGACTTGTTGGACACATGAATGCATGTCAGGCCCAATGAAGAGTCAACAAGTGACATTTTGGAAGAATTATTTAAAAGTTCAAATAATTCAAGGTGTGTAGTGATAGTAGGAAGGGCTGAAGTGAAGATTTTACTTTTGCTGACATGCACAATCTTTAAAAAATTTACACAAGGGCACTTCTCTAAAATTATTTTTTTTTCCTCTGTATGCACAAGATGGTCAAATAGGCACATATTGGCTAAACTAAATGCACTGCCTATATTGTGGTTAGCAACTGATATTTACTGTATATTAATTTCAGAAAACATATGTATTCCGTTTATTCCTTGTAAAGATTTCCCTGCATATCCTGAGCCTTATTTGATACATAACAGAAATAGGATTCTGAAAATGTCTGCCCTTTCAAACATCATAATCAAGACATATTGCTCAAGTTTTAATGACATCTGAGTCCTCAGGGTTCACTTTCAAACTGAAAGTATCAGATGGGTATACATTTATTCAAACATTAACTATATATTGCAATTTAATAAACATTTTCTAAAGTGTTTGCTTTAATTTTATTGCAAATCATAAGCATAGTAATATGGGATGGATTTATGTCTAAGTATTTAACATTTGATAATGATTAATGAATATGTTAACATCTTTTATATGGAATGGTGAAATGAGTATGAAGAAAAGGTAGGATTCATTGTAAGCCATAAATAGAAAAAAATACAT
The DNA here is from genome assembly GCA_031769625.1 of Taudactylus pleione. Taxonomy (NCBI): domain Eukaryota; kingdom Metazoa; phylum Chordata; class Amphibia; order Anura; family Myobatrachidae; genus Taudactylus; species Taudactylus pleione. The sequence goes on from JAUIMM010000065.1 coordinate 30,834,963, forward strand.
GTAGAGTAAATTAAAATAGACAAATGGGCTTATTTAGGTGAAATATTAATATTGAGTCACAAAAACAAATTAAACAATTGCTTTTCAAACAATTGACTACACAGCTCCAAACTAATTGGTTGGTGTAGTTTACTGCAACTGTTGCATATAAAGGTATTGTTAGTAAAGAGCCATATTGGATTAATTGATTGTAGCCAGGAAAGATGATCCATGTCTACTCATGGGACATCTGTAGACATAGTAATGCTCTTTTGTTACATATTTACTAACAATAAGTGAAATACAGTAAGTTTTGAATGTTAAATACATCTGATGCTTCATACAAATACTGAAAGAAAAACAAGAAAACACTTTAACAATACATTTTACATAGACTAGTAACTAAGTGAGAACAAAATCCCAGAGCAAGAACCAACTAATTGGAGAGGACGGGTCAGTTTAGAGATTATACAGAGAGTAGCATTGACCTGAAGACATAGCAAAGACAGATTCAGCAACCAAGAATAAAAGTCATGACAACAAAATATACAGAGGCCAGTGTCAGAGTCTGAAACAGGCATAAAATCAATATTGAATTGGTTAGTCAAAAAGGCCGGGACTAATACCTGGAGTTCATAACAAACACAACAAAGGGTATTGAAACCTAAGGCAGGAATAACATAAGGCTAACATTTGTTGTGCTTTATTTGCGAATTTGTATGTGTTTAAAACTAATTTCTGTGTGGTTATAGTCACAGCCCCGTGTCTCTAGTACACTCTGAGGGGTGTTTCACTGCATCTAGAAAGCAAATAAAATGCAAAGTTTAAACAAAAAGATGGTACAATACACCTTTTGGAATGGCTCAGTTGGACTGGGTGTCTCGTGCTGTATGGCGTATATACACTAGGTGTATGAAGACACATCTGTAAGCGCATCTTGGGTATTTAGCAGACACATTTCCCCTTGAGAATTTCCTCAGGTGTACAGATTATCATAGGACTAGCAGAGAGTAAAATTAAAAGTCCTTGTGCATTAAAAAAAGACAGGAAAAGCAACAAAAGCAGTCTTGGAAGCGCCAACATGTTTCACACAAAGTAATGCTATATGATTCCATGACTCTTTACTATAATGACCCAATATTTGCATATGTCTGTTACAGGTATATTAAACATTTCTGCAAAATAAAATAAAGTTAATGCATGATATAGTAAATAGAGAACAATAAAGTACAACAAGAAACAAGAAAATCACAGGGCACAAAGAAAAATATTGATGACAACATTAATGTTAACATTTTTAGTCAATAATAAAAAAATTAATGAATAAATCCAAAAACAAAATTAACTGTTACTTAAACCAAGTGAATTATGTGGGTCAGTTGAAGTGGGCGGGCTTGTTACATGTTTTATTCTGCTAAAGGGGACCCTCTGCTTAGCAGAAGGAACATTGTTCAAGCACTATTCAAAGACTGCAGATCGAATTATGAACAAATCTTTTATGAATATTACTTCTGCTTTTACTGCCAGTGCTGTCTCCGACTGACGAAAGCCACCACCCAGCCACCATACATTTGTCATCTGCACCCCCTTGGCAACCATTGGAAATCATGTGTACTGCATCTGGGACACATCTGTAGATTTAGAACATCGGGTACTAGCGCCAGATATATTAAAGGGGTTGGGTAAAGGATGCCGGTGCTCGGGACCTGGCAGTCGAAATCCCGCCACTGGCATCCTGACAGGGTTAGGATACCGAAACCTGCTGGTCGGTATCCTAAACTTCAACTCTCTCCCTGCCCCTAACCCTAGCCTTCCCTTCTTGGTGCCTAAACTTAATCTCCCTCTCTAGTACCTAAACCTAACCTACCCCTCCCCACACCCTAAACCTAACCCTCCTCCCTTAGTGCCTAACCCTACCCCTAACCCGCTACTTACCTTCAGGATGCCGGCACTGGGAATGTAACCGGTGTCAGGATTCCGGCGATGGTATAATAAGCGCTGGCATCCCGCACATCGGGATACTGAACGCATCCCGTTTTAAAGGTGTCCACCTCTGAATCAAGCCCAATGGCATAATATGGTGATGAGAATAGACGCGAAAAGATATGTAGCGAAGCAGGATCCCCAAATAGCAAAAACTTAGTGATAAGAAGTTCTTGACAAATAGATGCAAGGATATTGTGATTTGACAGCATTATATAAAAAAGAAGATCATGAATACAACTTGTTAGAAATTAAAAATTTCAGATTTAAGTAGATAATTGTTGGATCTCTACATAATCATAAATTTTGAAAACCAAAGGAACTTAATACATAATTGATTATAACATTATTATTTGAAATGCTAAATGGATTATGGGAATCAGCTATTCATAGGGTGCTTTCCTGTCAATTAAAAATACATGCCTCAGGTGTTTGAATCAAAAATCTGTCAGTTGACATTTACAAAGAAAAAGTCAAATGCTGAGAAATGAAATACCATTAATATACAGAATAATGACTTGTGATACTCTGGAAAAATTGCCATCTTGTCCTTAGGCTTTTCCAGATCAGATCAATCAGAACATTTTAATTATTAAGAAAATATTTCTGTTTTCTGAGAAATCAGTCATAATATATGATACATTTCCTGTAGATACCAACTAAAATAAATGTAATTAGCTTTAAGTTGTAAATCAATATGATACATTTTAGTGAATATATTTGGCTGTGTGCATATAAAAAGAACACTTACAGTATGTAGATAGAGAGAACCATGTAACAAGGACTCTACTTATTGCTAGTAAAAATCACTATACATGAAGGATGTAAAGAACCAAAAAATCAATTTGATCTCTAAGGGCTTCTTGTTCGTACTTACAAGTTTTATCTTCATATAAACTGTATGTATAGATATGCCATGGTTCGGCAGAAGTCTGGGTCAAAAATTTTGATTTAATTAATTATCACAAAAAAGTAAAGTATTATATTTGTTTAGTACTACTTTATTTAATCTTGATACATTGTTGACTCGATATCTGACAGTATTACATTAACTCCTTTTTTGATATAGAGGAGCCAAATAGTATAAAACATACACTATACTGTATAATTTTTTATAAGAAACTAGTAGTACTTCATTTTACTGTTAATGTTAGGTGCATATCCTACTATATCTCAGTGGCAGAAAGATTTTATTACAGTTAGGAGATACAGTAGCTTCAGTGGTGAGTTGCTATTACACTGTTTTAGAGATATATTAGTGTAGCTATGTGAGTTGAGGAAGGATGCCTGGCCACTCAATCCTCTGTTGGACCCTTGTAATCTGAATTTCTCTTAGGCCTAACAGTTAATGCCCTGGTCCATAGCAAACATTATTAATGCATTTGCCTCTATGCATTTTGCTACTGAGGGTGTTGCTCCTAAATAAATGTAAATAAGAATGGATCTCTGAGGTTTCTGAATTTTCCAAGGAAATGTCAACTCCCTAGTGACTGTGGAATTACAGAAATGTATCTTAATCCTTAATAAAGTAATAAAGTATTGTAAAGTCTAAAAGTGAGCCAAAATAATGTTAAGTAGGACTCAATCCAACTCCCATCTGAACTTGCTATCTCTCTTGTGTGTATTAACGAGTAAGGGGCTGATGCATAGTTGAACACAAGTAATCCATTATTACACCAACATTGCAATCAGAAACTTAATGCAGATATTCATCAAGTTGTATGCATCTATGCAGCCATACCACCACTATCCATATGCTTGTTTTCATAGCTGTCCATTTGCAGCATCACTATGCTTGATGCAAGAGATCTGTCTGAAATCAGATAATTATCTGCATATCCACAACTCCGCTTAACCCACAATTCCCTGTACATGATTTTGACATGAACTAAACCTAATTCCGAAAACCTTATTTCCACCCACTTGCACCGTTTCATCACAAGTGGAAATGTGACTGAGTTTCATATGACTTTGAATTGCCCACAGATATGCTCGGCTATGAATCTCTGCATTGGCTTTAAGTGGGAAAGGCTGTTTTGTGATCTACTGAAACTGTTCAATAAACATAGTATCAGTTAAAACAGAAACAGTCTTTCCATTTGATTTAATCAAAGAAAGATGCACTTACACCTATCATTGTGATGCCTATGACTATCACCCATAAATAAGGCCTCCTAATCCTAATTTACAGTTATTCCAAGAGTACATAGAAAATATTATTATTATTATTATTAACATTATCTGTAATTTGAGGAAGGATATCCTTGGAAAAGTCAGGGAAGGCACTAGAGTAAATCATCTTGTTCTCACAGCAAAGGTAATTTTGCTACTTCTGTGAACAGATGGCACTTAAATACTTTCATGGTATTTACATTCTGTCATAGTATTTAAATACTACCTATACAATACGTGAGTGGGTTTACATGCTGCCTATACAATAAATGAGCAGGTTTACATGCTGCCTATACACTCAGGGCTCGATTCAGACCCGGCCGCTAGATGCATTCGCTCATCGCAGCAAATGCAAATTTGGCTAAGTGACGGCATGGCAGACGAACGTACGGAAAGGCATAAGCAAACCCACTATATTTTGGCGTGCGATTGCTTTGTGTATGCAGACACCCACCAGCCTGTCTTAAGATGCCCACTTGCACACGTCATCTCCAGGAAGTGTATGCAACCATCGGTACATCGGGTACCATTGGAAGCGAACGCAGAGCTTGAGGTAGACTATTCCCTACCTCAAGCACTGCGATCACTTCAGTGTGAAATACAACCTGATGGCGTGTACTATGATGCTGCCTGGTAATTATGCATACCTCTGAAACTGCATTATTTTGGTCAGGCATGCCTGCGTTTGCACCTCCACTCCCCCGTTTGTAGTGGCCAGCCCCTGTTTCCACATACAAACGGCTTCTCCTGTCACTCACTCTGCTGGGCTGTCTTTGCTCGGCAAGCGAACACTTCCTGATCTTTCGCAGTGATTCGTGCACTGTGATGCATACGCATGCGCACAACACAAACCATCAGCAGCTACGAGCGAATGCTTCTTGAATCGGGCCATAAGTGAGAGGGTTTACATTCTGCCTATATACTAAGTCTGTGGGTTTACATGCTGCATATATACAAAGTGTGCAGGTTTACATGCTGCCTATTCAATAAGTGAGCGGGTTTACATTCTGCCTATATACTAAGTCTGTGGGTTTACATGCTGCATATATACAAAGTGTGCGGGTTTACATGCTGCCTATATACAAAGTGTGCAGGTTCACATGCTGCCTATACAATAAGTGAGCGGGTTTTAGAGCAGTGGTTCTTTCTTCACAAATTTTCAGCAATAAATTTCATATTGTTGATACAGCATTTTATGAGAACAATTTATAGCATATACTGTATATTGTTGTGTTTCATGGTTTATTATATTTATATAGTGGTCATTGTTTTGGTTTTTTTAAATGCTAGCATCAGTTTATGATGACAATGTGTACTATACTGTACCTTTAGGTACAGAGGATGAGCCTGTTAACAAGTATAGTAAAATCTACAAATAGCCAGGGGTACAGAGCCAGATAGGTAGTTGTACAAGAGTCAGAGGTTAAGAGTAAGGGAAGATAGTCATTCTAGAGCCAGGGGTCAGATAGAAAGTTTCCAAAAGTTATTGAGAGAAAATGGTCAAGAGTCAGAGAGGTACAGTAGTCACCTGAAACTCAGATGTAGCTTTGGAAAAAAACACCAGGAGAATTCAACTGAATACCACCATTGTGGTTTTGGACTCCCCTACTTCCTGGGCTCACTTCTTTCTTTTATTTTCTTTCCTTTCTTTCCTCCCTTCCCCTCCTCTTATTTTCTCATTATTGGTAACCCTTTCTTCTAAGTTTTTGTTGTGTTCATGCTATGTTGTTCTAGAATAATCACAATGTGCCCTGATATCACTGTCTGTAATGTCCTATATTTACTTTGTACTTATTTTGCTCTATGACAAGCATTATCATAGTAGTAAGGTGACAGAAGCACTGAGCACCAGCTGAAGGGTCACTTTGTGATCACCTCAGAAGCACCAGCTGAGACTGAGAGCTGAAGACAATGTGTCAGCACTGGGAGCCACAGTACAGTTCTGTGGTATATATGAGTGAGTAAAAGAGCTGTAAAAGGAAGTGATTTCTACTGAGCTGCAGTGTTACTGAGAATTGTTTAGGAGCTATTGAGAACTGTATGAAAGCTACTGAGAACTGTTAAGGTGTGTATACACGGTACGATTAAAATGGACGATATGAATGATAACGATATCGATCATATCATTATCGTTCATATCGTGCATTTTTCACGCACCAAAGACCTGCAATGTGCGGGCACGTATGGTCGATATCAACCATTGTCCGTGAATGCCGGACAATCTGGTCAACTATACTATAGGGACCCGAGATCGTTGATTGCGGATCGTTATAGTTGTTGGTGTATTGGTGCTGTGCTGGATCATCGATATCAATTGTCCAGCACACTCTGGATATCAAACAATGATATCGTTATCATTGTCAATCGTCCCTTCTGTACGAATCATTACAGAGCTTTTGTAAGAGTTTATGAGAGATACTGAGAATTATTTATGGATACTAAGAATTGCTGAGGAATACTGAGATCTGCTATATTTCAAGTACTGTGTAATTCTGACTTGTAAATAAAAGAAGGAAGGCTGGTCCCAGCACTTCATCACCATAGTAAAATACAGCTTCTATAGTGGGTAAATCCTTAGAGTAATAATTTTTTGAAGGTGCTCCCAGAAGTATAAGATATGTTGAAAACAAAGAGAACAGAAAAGTACTTCCCTATGGGGAAAACAAAAGATCAAAATGTTTACTGAAATCACATATTATGTATAACAATCTAAAAATGTGGATGTTCCACTAGTGCGCAACAAGCTGCCTATATGTTTTCGCGCCCATAGGAATTGAATAAGGGGATAATCAGGCACGCGCACAATACTTTTCCACCTTGAAAACAGGAGGGGGCAAAAAGTCCAGCAGGCGAAAAGTCTGGACTTTTCGCCTCAAATTGAATACAGGCCTAAATTTGAGTAAACTGCATGATATTCATATTGTTTAGCTACTAGAGAAACAGTGCCTGAGTTTACCAGTGTAAAGTGCAGTCATAGAGCAGTTTGGGACTGATTTATTGCTACTGTGAAGTTCTGTAGATAATTGTTATATATTGCAAGTGGAACTGCATTTATTGTGTCTTATCTTTGGAAAACCAGAGCTTCTAGTCCCTGGAATCAGGAAATTACATCATTAGATGCTAAACTTTTGCTATTATCAATTGTGGATTACAAATACATGCATAGGGCAGTGATCATCCAGCAACAGAGTACTCCAATGATAGAACTTTGTGTGCACCTTAGAGTTAATAGTGAACCGTTTTGAGGTTTTTGCTAAATCTGCTGAGAATTAACCTGTGTTGCTACTATTGTATATCTATGTTTTGCAGGTTAACTGTGTGTTTAAAGTTTAACATATTGAGACAACTGAGAAGTTTGCATTTTCCTATTTATAGCCAAAGAAGAGCTGCAGCAGCAAAAATAAAGAGGCCTGTTTAAATATTGGAAAGAGTTTTTGCCCATGGCCTATTCACAAATGTATTGCTAACTAATGTGTTGGAATTGCTAAATGTCTTTTATGCAGAATCTCCTGTCATATATATGGTGATCATTATTTTCATGCAGTGACTCACCCTGGACCTATGTCGTCCTAGACTCCTTTATTAAATCTAGTTGATTGTTCTTTTTACCAAGGCTGTCACATTATGTAATTTCTCTCTGTTACAACCTGAGGAGGATAAAGCTTGATGAGTCATTGCCAAATGGGAAGGAAGATCCGCTGGAGTGGCCATCTCAGCTGTAAGGTACCATCAACACCTAAGTTATCTGTGCCCACTGCAACACCCAGGGTACCACATAAACAAGGCATAATAGGCTGTCCAGATGCTGCTTACATAGGTTCAGTCCTACATAAGCGACAAATTGCTCACTGAGAACACTCAGATATTGGCAACTCATTACCAGCAGCAGGTCTTTAAAGCCAATCTGTGGTGCAAGTCAACACAGATTAAATTAAATAGATACACTAGATTATTAACTGAGCTTGTACCCCATAGCAAAGGCAGGAAAGCTACATATCAGAGTGGGCAGTTGGAGTCAGATTCCTCCAGGGCATTGGCATGAAAAAAACACATTCAGCAACAGAGCCACCACATCTTGTCAGAAAAGTGTTGTCATCTCAAACAGTGGTCCCTTCCTGCTAACTGTGAAGATTAAAGGGCAAATGAAACTCACACAGAATAGAGCATCATGGACAACACCAGCACAGCACCAATCAGTATCCTCCTACCAGACAACAATCTCTGGACATTGCATAAGTTAAGGATATTCTCCAAACTACTTCTATATATCCTTTGACTCAAACTGGTTTTGGAGCTTTTAGAGACTTTAGGATTGGATGTGCAGACTTTAGCAACCTCATGACTTTATGCATTTTTTAATATAGTCTGGTACCTGAAGTTAACAAAAGATATTTTCTTTAAGATTTGAAAGGGACAAATACAGAATTCTGCTAAATTGAGCAATGGTGTTCCTAACCTTGGTATGGATGCAATGCAGAGCATGTCCACTTGACATGTAGAGTCTGTGAGTCCATTGAAGAGTTTTATGTAAGGACCAATAAGATTTATGCATAGTTTGATGGATCTCAGCAATGGCTGGCAGAGAGCTTTTAGCTTAAGAAGGTAAGCTCTTGGATGGAAACCATAGTTGACAAAACATGTTGTCTAGTTAGTGGATTGATTTAGAGCATTATACAGTATACTACCACTGTTGGTTGTAACTGAGATCAGTTACCTTGCAGAAAATTATATGTTCTGAAATATTGATACAATGTTTGGTTTACTCATTTACTTTTTCTATTTGTCCATTGGATTGTGGGTAACATATCTTTGTTTGAAGTATATGGCAAAAAGCCTTCCAAAATGATGCCATAAACTGAACACTGTTATGATGTGGACACCAACAGATAAAATTCCAGACTCAGACTCTGGAGCTAAAAAGAGACTAATGGAGGAACAATGTTTGGTAAATCGGTTCACAATCACTAGCATGGTATACAATCAGAAGAGAGAGTATAACACTAATATATGCCCATAACAATGGAACTCCAAGGTCCTGATGGAAGATTTTGCAGTTGTACGACTTTGAACAATCATGAGTAATCTTTTTTATGACACAAGTGATTTACAGTGCCACATACTGATGTACTGTATATTGAATAGTTGGCCAATACTATTGTTGACTAATTCCATAGTTTTACAGGCTCCTTGGTTGACAAGCATTTAAAGCATTATGATATTGTTGGAAAATTATTATTTGCAGAACAAAGAATCAGAACATCTACGGTACATATAACATCCATTTGCTTGCATCATGATCCCAGAGCACCTCTTTCAAATATTAGGGAATCAGTGGCCATTATTGGTTACAGCCATCAAAAGGGAAGGGCCAAAACAACAGTGGTAAGAATAACTCCTTTAGGATGAATAGGCTTCGGTGACTGAGATGAGGCATTTTAAGTTTTAAACTGGCACAACAGTATATCTGCTTCTGAATTTAGAGGACCTAGTCAGTATATAAGATTAAACTGAAACTGGGCAAAGAAAATGTCCCACCGTGCTTGATAGAAGTTAAGACCATTAGCAGCATTGATGTATTCAAGGATTTTGTGTTCTTTGAAGACTGTGAAGGTACCTGAAACTCCTTCCAACAATTGTTTACCCTCTTTAAATGCAGATATCAAAGCAAGAAGTTCTTTATCTGAAGTTCAATTATTTTGCAGTTAGTACTAGTAGTAATTTTTGTGGATTGTAGACACTGAATGGTGAAATAGCATTTATCCTTTCCAACAGGAGATAATAGTTCCTATTATTACTCAAAAAGTAAAAAGTGATTTTGATGAGTGAGAAAAAGAGCTGTGATATAGACCTTCTTTAAGGTGGTAAAGGCATGCTGAGCATCTACAGACAACTTGAATGGATAATCCTTGTAGGTCATTTCAGTACTGGGAAAAACAATATTATGACAAATTCCAGATACAATGGAAGTAATAGTTGGTGACACCAAGAAAGTGTTGCATGGTCATGAAAACTTTAGGAATTGGGCAATCATCAATGGCATTGCTTTTAGAAGGATCTATACTGTATGTAACTCTTGTAGGTAAATTATATGCCTAAAGAATTCCTGTGAGGTTGGCTTGACTAATGTTTTTTTCCAGTTAGAATACATTGAGTTTCTGGAGATGTGCAAGAGAAATTTCAATGTTTGCAATGTTTTGGAAGAGACTGTGAGTAGACCAGAACATTTTCATAGAAGACACAAACTGTATATCTATGAACATCTCATTAATGTGACAATTGTACATTCCTGGTTTCCATGTCAATTTTGGGGTTATGCTGGGACAGCTATGTTATCCCTCTTGATGATTGGTAGCAGTTTTGACAAGTAATTGGTAGGTCTCCATCGTTCATAATCAATGAGGGACTCATAAATGGTCTCTAGTGTAACAGGGGAGGATATCTGGTTGGGGACAATGTTAGATTGCTCCCCAAAAGATTTACCTATAAAATTCTCCATAGATCTAGAGTAAATAATGACTAGTATGGTTATTATGTATCATGCTGTTTCAAAGTTTAACCAGGAAGGAAAACAAACATAGCAATCTGGAATGATGGCTAAAGATTTCAAGCTAGAAATTAACAAAGTATTGGATAGTACCTATTCAGTACCACTTTACTGTGCCTGAGTTGTCATTTGCCATGAGTTGCTCCATACTTCCACAGTACATGCAAAGTTTATTATTACAGCTGCAATTTTAATCTAGATATTTGGCCATGGCATTCCAGTAGGTGTGGTCCACCTACCTCTGGATTCAAATGGTATATTCCTTCACAGACCTAGAGCTTTTACATAACTTGCTTAAGATATTTTTGTCTAAAGCATTATGATGGGCATCTTTGAAGGCTATGTGCAAAAGCTTACAAAATATGAAGTAGCAAACTGAAGACAAAATCCCCTCATTCAAGATAAGGGTTTCCAAAGCTAGGTCATCTCTAATCAGAATGATGAGTATTATTCCAACTTTATAAGATCTGTGAGATAAGTGCATAGCTTCATAATAAATACTAAAGGGCATTGAGCTATAAATTTGCAGTATTTCCCATGCTGACCACTTCACTTCATCAGCATAGCCAACTGGAGATTAATTTCTAGGAAACTGGCCCTACAGGGGCCAGTTAGTTAGAGTTTATCCACTTGACCTTGCATTATTCTGCATTTGGTCTATAGTCTGAATTAATGAAGTTTTATCAGTATCCATTTTAGGGCTAGTTTGTTTCATTATCGTTTATGACAATTCTATATGAATGCCATTTTCCAATCCATTTGGTCTGACATCCCTTGCCGTGTTTGAGGCATGGCTCTGGCCTCATTCTCCCACCATTCCAAGGCCTGATACATCTAGTCTCCCCACAGCCTGATTTCCTCTATAACTGAGCATTCCAGACTGCTGAATGACACCACTCGAGTCCCAGAACTAGCCCTGGAAATCAAGGACTGCTTCCATGCTGATTATTCCTCCTCCTCCTCCTCTTTTTCGTCCTCCTTCATCTTCTTCTTCCTCCTCCTCTTCTTCCTCTTTCCTCCTCTTCTTCCACCTCCTCTTCTTCTTATTCTTCCTCTTCTTCTTATTCCCCCTCTTCTGTCATCTTAGGCTGAATTCTTCTCTCTGCCATCTTTAAAATTGAATCCATTCACTTTTATTTTGTCTATGTGTAATTGTCATTTATGTGATTTTGTATTCTTGTGTATGGTCGTTTCTCACTTAATGTCTGATGTTACTGTCATATTTTGGTCTATGCTTAATACTTACACTATGATTAAATGTTGCGTATTCTACTTATGCTTGATAGTTGTGTTTTGAATGGCAATCTTTACACTTTGTCACATCCTATAAATAACAACTAATAATAATAATAATAATAATAATAATAATAGGTTCAAGAACTGTGGGTGTAGCCACTGGGGGTGGAGCAATGGGCATCAGAAAGGTGGGGGCGGCTCATCCTACCCACAAAAATTGAAATCCGCAGCAGCCACAGATGGTCAGGGGCTGTGCTTTATAGCATTAGTCTTCATGGTCCCTGCACTGCTTAAGTTAAAAAACTACACATTACACCTCCTCCTTCGTGCAGTGCAGTGGCTGTGCAGCCTATTGCTACAATGCACAGCCCCTGACCATTCACAGCCACCCAGCAAAGGGTAAAAGGAAGAGAGAGTTCGGGGTGCAGGGGTGTTGGAATGTTTTTTTGTTGCCCACCCAACATAAAATTGTTCTGCTAACCCTAGTGGAGCCATATAAAACAAGTATATATATGTACATAAATATATTATATATATTATATACACATATATATTCTGAGTACGTGGACATCTTTTTAAGAAAATATGTACAAAATCTTGAATGAAAGTTAAAGGATATGACACATGTATTACAAGCATTAGAGAGTTTAAAATGAAAGAATGCATACTTCTGGGTCACCATAGATGTACAGTCATTATTATTATTATTATTATTATTATTATTATTATTATGGTTTATTTATATGGCGCCACAAGTGTTCCATAGCGCCTTACAAGGTACATAACCAAAAAGTGACTTATAGTAAAATACAATACAATGAAGGACAAGGACATGGATAATATACATTGATACATAGGTGGCCATAACACCCACATAAGCAACAAAGCATAGGCACCAAGTGTTAGGTGTCCTAGTGGTGAGTAAGAAGTAGATGAACATAAAGTAAGGAGAAGCACAAGAGGGTAGAGGGCCCTGCTCGCAAGAGCTTTCATTCTCAAGGGGAGGGGCTGACAGATGGGCATGATACAGATGGGGAAGACAGGGAGGAGGGAGCATGTAGTAGCAAGTTAGGATGAGAGCTGGAAAGTGTTGATGAAGTAGTGGGTCTTGAGAGCCCGTTTGAAGGATTGTAGAGAGGTGGAGAGTCTGATGGGGAGAGGGAGAGAGTTCCAGAGGTGGGGAGCAGCACGGGCAAAGTCTTGGAGGTGGGAGTGGGAGGAAGTAATCAGTTGGCATGAGAGGCGGTGTGCATTTGTTGAACGAAGAGGGTGGACAGGAGAGTGAAGGGAGATGGGGTCAGAGATGTAAATGGGAGAGGAGTGTGTGAGGGCTTTGTAAGTGAGTGTGAAAACCTTGAATTGGGTTCTGAAGGGGAAGGGGAGCCAGTGGAAGGCTTGTAGGAGAGGGGAGGCAGATGTAGAGCATTTGGAGAGGAAGATAAGCCATGCAGCAGCATTAAGGATAGACTGGAGAGGAGAGAGATGGGATTTGGGGAGGTCAGATAGGAGGAGGTTACAGTAATCCAATCTTGAGATGACCAGTGAGTGTATTAAGGTTTTAGTAGCATCCTGGGTGAGAAAGGGTCTGATCCTGGAAATATTTTTAAGATGGAAATGACAGGACTGGGAGAGGTTCTGGATATGTGGTTTAAAGGAGAGGGATGAGTCCAGGATAACTCCAAGACAGCACACTTTGGGGCTAGAGGAGATAGTTGTGCCATCAATTGATAAAGAAATAGTGGGAGGTGAGGTTATGTGGGAGGGTGGGAAGATGATCATCTCAGTCTTAGACATATTAAGTTTAGGAAATTGCTGGGACATCCAGGAAGATATAACAGAAAGACAGTTGGAGATACGAGTGAGGAGAGAGGGAGAGATGTCAGGGGAGGAAAGGTAGATCTGAGTGTCATCAGCATAGAGATGATAATGGAGGTCAAAAGAGCTGCTGTGTTCACCTAGAGAGCATGTATAGAGGGAGAAAAGGAGTTGTCCAAGAACAGAACCTTGGGGAACACCTACTGTGAGAAGATGTGGGGGGGGAGATAAGCCATGAGAGGAGACAGAGAAGGATCGATCAGAGAGGTAGGATGATAGCCAGGATAGGGCAGTGTCATGTAGACCAAGGGAGTGAAGGATTTGCAGCAGGAAAAGGTGGTCCACAGTGTCAAAAGCAGCAGAAAGGTCAAGGAGAATGAGTAGAGAGTAGTGGCCTTTGGATTTGGTAGCAAGGAGGTTGTTGCTGACTTTAGTGAGGGCAGTTTCAGTGGAGTGGAGAGAACGGAAGCCAGACTGAAAAGGATCAAGGAGGGAGTGGGAGGAAAGAAAGCTGGTAAGGCAGTTGTAAACAATACACTCAAGGAGTTTGGATGCAAAAGGGAGGAGAGAGATGGGTTGGTAGTTGGCAAGAGTGTTAGGATCAAGAGTAGGTTTTTTAAGAATGGGGCAGACAAGGGCATGTTTGAATGCAGAAGGGACAGTGCCAGATGAGATGGAGAGATTGAGGAGGTGGGCAAGATGGGAACAGGCACAGGGAGAGAGGTAGCGGAGGAGACGTGAAGTGATGGGGTCAAGGGGGAGGTGGAAGGGGGGGGAGGACTGGATAAGGGCCATGACTTCCTCTCCAGATACAGGGGAGAAGGATGTTAGTGTAGGTAAAATGGAAGGGGAGGGATGCTCCGGGAAAGGAGGAGGTGTAGTGCTGGGGGACTGGGAGATTGAGATTATACACGTGCATTAGCATCACAAAGGGATTAATGCCTGCAGACATTATTTCAATCAAGATATTTCATTGAACACTGCACACAGACAGTTTTTATGTGATTTAATGGCTTTAATATTGGAACATAATTATTTAGAATTTTTGGGCAAGTTTAATAGAAAAATATGCAGAACAGCAATGGGGATGACCTTTGGCCCCGACTCTGCAAACTTGTTTATGGGTTGTTGGGAAGAGAACTATGTGTATATCAACAATCCTTTTAAAGAGAACATTATTTTTTATAAAAGGTATATTGATGACATTTTAATTGGTTGGGAAGTTCTTCAGGATGCATTTTTATCCCATGCATCAGACAAAAACATGAATTTAAAATTTACTTCAAACATTAATCAGCACTCTACAGAGTTCCTAGACTTGGTGTTAACAGGGGAAGATTATAAGATCCTTACAAAAAACTTTACTAAGAAAGTTGACACCAACAGTTATTTACACTATAAGAGCAACCATTTGAAGAGATGGAAGGCTAACATCCCTTACTCACAGTTCCACAGGATTGAACTCAATTGCAGCGACAAAGACATGTGTGATCAACAGATTAAAATCTACCAAGAAAGGTTCAAAGATAAAGAATATCCAGTGGATATCATCGGCAAAGCCATTCAGAAAACTAAACTAAAAAACTGGTGAGGTCCAAACTATTGACATATAAAGAGGAAATAAAGATAAATTTATAACTCCGTTCATTACCATTTATAGCGGACAAGAGAAAAAAAATAAGGGAAACCCTATCTAAATATGGGAACATTCTGCTGCTGGATCCTATTCTGAAAGATGTACTCCCACCAAGGCCACCAATGGTGTTTAGAAAAGCGAAGAGCCTAAAGGACGCCTTAGCCCCCAGTTTGCTGAAAAGTGATATATTAGAACAAAAGGGAGCTCTACAAAAATGCACGGTGTGCTACAAATATGGTTGGTGAAACTTTGTAGGTTCCTACATCTAAAGAGGAAAAGTTTCAGGAACCACAATAACTCAAAGGAATACAGAATAAAAGAAGTTATGAATTGTAACTCCACCTCAGTCATTTATTTGTTAGAGTGCTCATGTGGCACCAAGTTCATGAGTTAAACTAATAGGCCACTGAAACCCAGAGTGCAAGAACACATCAGAAATATCAAAAATAAGGAAGAGAGCCATATGGTTTGAAGACATTTTGCCACACATCATGAATCAAACCCAGAAGACGTCTCATTTAAAGCAATTGAGCATGTCACCAAGGGAGAAAGAGGAGGGGCTCTGAGCAAAAAACTTTCACAACGCGAAATGTTCTGAATCTTTGAACTTAGCACTTTATTCCCTATGGGGTTCAATGACAATTATGAAATCGCCCCATTTATATGAGGAACATTTCCAGACTTATACCAATAGACAAGACTATTGACTTGTCCTTCCATCAAAAAGACCAATAGACAAGGCCATTGACTTATCCAGAAAGCCCACACAAGATAGAACCATATTATAATGCACTGTGAAAGTAATAAATCGGAAGCTAACTGTCCTATGATACACTATTAATCATACTGGAACACAGGATATCTCAGAGCAATTTCCACAAAAAGATGCACAGGAGATAACATCTCTACAACCATATCAACATGTTAATGCCCAACCTTGTCTGATCTTGGAAGAGAAGTATTGTTGGGCATGGTCAGTAATTGGCTGGGGGACTACCTAGTAAGACCTGCTGTTGTAGTGAACAGTTTAACTTATAATTAATGCATAGAAATGGGATTTGGCTCTCATGTTTGATATATGTGGTAATCATTAGGTTCTTGCTAAACATACATATTATGATTATATCTAAGTATTTGTATAAACCCATGAATTGAGCAATATTGAAAAAAAATGTTTTTTTCCTTAAATATTGGACCTCATCTATAATATTAGTGATATTGAGAATAGATCTATTCATGAATTACCAAATATGGTCCCCACATCATATATTATAGGTAGAATACGTGGCTTCATTATCTCATATATACTGTATGTATTGGTGCTCCCGTTTTAAGTATATTTTGAATATATAGGAACCATGAAAGATGACCTCACATGAAGGAATGGGTACCAAGAGCCAAAATGGACTTCTATATAATGGTCAACAGTTCCAGGAACCACCTAAGATGACCTCATATGGATGGGAGGGCTCCAATAGACCAAATGGACTTTTAGAAAATGGCCAACAGTTCCAGATATCATCAAAGAAGGCCTATTCACGTTTTGAAGACCGGAAGTCATGTCCGTATACTAAAGTCGTGGACTAAAGAAGCTTATCTTCTGGCCTTAACAACTACAAAGATGGGTGCTATGCATTCCAGGGACCGGAAGTAATCATGCAATTCAAAGACCGGAAGTGGCTGCAAGGATTCGGTCATGGACTGTTTATTTCAAAGTGATCCTGTTTACCCCTTACAGTACCTCTGGATAATATAATTATCCATACATGATCTCTCCAGCAAGTAATATAATACACATAGCCGCGATGGACACATATGGCGGAAGTGACGCGCATCCCCCATGATCCCAGTGGGCGGAAGTGACGTGATGTGTTCCATATGCATGCCAGCTATTAACACAGTACTATATGCAGCACGCACACTGCCGTGATGTACATATAGGGTGGAAGTGACGGGTATCCCCCATGATCCCTTTGGGCAGAAGAGACATGGTGCATTCCATATGCATTCCACCATGGTCTCTC
The DNA here is from genome assembly GCA_031769625.1 of Taudactylus pleione. Classification (NCBI taxonomy): domain Eukaryota; kingdom Metazoa; phylum Chordata; class Amphibia; order Anura; family Myobatrachidae; genus Taudactylus; species Taudactylus pleione. The sequence goes on from JAUIMM010000065.1 coordinate 30,852,352, forward strand.
TCTGTTATTTTACAACTATAAACAAAATATTGACCCCCCTTTCTTTCCCTTAGGATGTATAAACCTATGATCAACGCTACATCACACACTCCAGATATGAAACTATCTGCAAAGAGGGTTTTAAGACCAAAATGTACACAGGAAGTGATGTCATCAATTATTGACACATGTAATCTAGGTCTGGGCCTAACCTTTGCTATAAAAACCCTGTTTTGTCTCCATACACACATCCCCTTGATGAAGTTTAGATAAGAGGACGAAAAGCATTGGGACCCTGCCTACTGCCATTATGAACTTTCCCAAACACTGCTGGAAGATAAGCTGATCTCTGATTTCCCCCTCAAAAAAATTTTAGACTACAAATATTGCATTTTTTATTGCTTTTTAGTTGATTCCTCCATTTCTTTCTCTTTTATACAGTATTTCTATATATGTTCTGTGTGTAAATTGGATGATATGACCCTTTTTTTTCTCTTTCTTTTACCTTGATTATTTATAAATTGTATTTTTATACCTATGATTCCTTGTTAGTTTTAATTTTACTAAAGAGTTTTTCAAATTCTTTTATCTCTATATTAGGATTAAGCATATATTGTGCACTGAGTCACTTTTTGTTGTCACAGTGATTCTACACCAGCTAATAAGCATGTTTGCAATTTTGTCATAACTTTGCACATGTTGCACACTTTCACTTTATAAATCATTCAGAAATTGCACTAATACGCGCTTGTTGTCAACTACATTGTCTGATAACATTTTATACATAGGTTGCAGAATCCAAATGCCACCACTCTGTTGACTGAGCAGACACCTTACATAAAGGCACTGCCACATATATACAATTATATGCACATATACATATAAATAACCTTATATGTAAACTTCATCTAGAAAGCACCCACTAGTGGAAATACCACATGCTGTTCAGAGTGGCAAAATATCTGGCGCTATTATCATTTATTGATTTACACATATATATTATTTAGAAGAGAAGGAACTCAAAAGGGACTTTAAAATAAAAAACTTACGTCATAGTTAATGAGAGGTTCAGGAACTGAGTTCCTGCTTGTTCCTGCTGAAAAATAGCGCTAATAATAATAATAATAATAATAATAATAATAATGTTGATGCAGATCTACACAGATGAAATGAAAAGGATGCAACAGGTGGTTGCTAACTTAGCCTGTGGCACACTGTGCAGGGGCTGCACTGCTGCAACCAAGAGTTTATGCACCAAATCAATACTGTACATTAGTATAAAAACCCTGTAGCAGTAGAACAGTGTGCCATGTCAGAGATACGTGACCTCAGGTGGTGACCCCTATGGATTTCAGGGCATTTTAAAGTCACATTTAGAAAGATAAGTAAAGGACTGGACCAATACAGGTCATGAGTGTGAACAAGATACCAATTCAGTAAGTGCTACACAGATAGAAAATCCCTGAAAAATATGTATGAATTATCACAAAATTAGATGTATGTTCCTAGCAAATAAAGTGTTTTCCCAGTTGAGCACGGTATCCTTGCATAAATCAGATGCATATGTTAAAGACCTATCCACTTGATCATCCACTTGAACCTGTGTTTGGCATCCCCTGTGGATTTGCTGACCTTTTCATAGTTCTATCCTACCAATCTACAGCACTGACTTGTTCTGTTACTGCAATAGGATAATGTTAGTTTTTTTAGCCAAGAGGAAATTTTCATTACTGGGCATAATGCTCTTATTTATGCAAAATCAGCAACTTTGCAAGATACTTTATTATTTATTAAAGTACATCAGAAGCAAAACAAAATAAAACAGGAAACAAAATGACATTAGATCAATGTTCTACTGTTTAAAAAAAAAGAAACAAACAACTGTTGCTTCATTGCTGGCACATTACATTAACTCCTTTTATTAGTAGGGATCAGTGGGCCTTATTCATTACGGATCGCAACTGTGAATGCAATAGCGATTACGCACGTAATTCAACTGCCATAGTTTGCTAATTCATTGCGATTGCTATGCCGCCGCATCACTACATAAGGATTCCCACTTCGCCTTACATACATCCATATTGTTTAGCAAGTCTGCGAAAACATTGGTACAATCGAGTACCATCGCACCCTCATGCGCACTTGCACAAGCTCTGAACCTTACTCAGAAATTGCTAACTTCAGTGCACGCTATCAGGCCTCAGCTCTGTATGGCATCACAGTTTCTCCGACCACCCCCCTGTTGCCATCCACAAACGGCAATTCCTGTCAATCACTCTGCGATGGGTCTGCATAGTCACTGTGATTGCAGTCCCGGTAGCAGTGGCCGGTTTGCGCACGCACACTGCGATGCATACGCATGTGCAGATCGCAACAATGGGCCGACTGCATGCATAATCACAGTTGCGATACTTGCAGTATCAGGCCCAGTATGATCTATCCCCAGTACCAGTATGTAATATTCTTAAATAGTTAAACATTGGTTAAGGGTATTTACCACCCTTTTCTACAGACTTTTTGTGCTAATAACAGTTAAAATTTCAATAGGACTGATACTCCCAAACTAAGTCCTCAAGGCACCCTAACAGTCCAGGTTTTAAGGCTATCCATCCTTGACCACAGGTGACTTAATTAATACCTCAATCAATTTGATTTAACAGCCTGTGCTCAACCATGGCTATCTCTAAAACCTGAGCATTTGGTGCACCTTGAGGACTGCATTTGGGAACCGATGCATTAAGATAATTCCTTAAGTAATTAGATCTAGCGGAGTTATTGTGCCATGCATATTGTTTCTGTTAAATAATCCCCCAATTTCCTTACAGAGACCCCATTTATTATTAATATATTAAATCCTATTTCTATCACATAGTGTGTATTTAACGTAATTAGTAAAGGTTTAGAAATGCCAAAAATCAGGAGAGATACACACAATGGATTATGGGTTTTATTTACAAAGCAGCAGCTTTTGCAAGCTGCTACTTCCCGATGGGTCGCAGGTGAAAAGTTAAAACGGCACCTGCAATCAGCGTAAAGCATGCCGGGCTTTACACTGACTGCGGCTGCCATTTTAAAATAGCCCATCGTAAATTAATAACCCATGTGTCTGTGTGCAGGGCCTGAGTGGTCCTTACATGCAACACAAGCATACAGTTGATGTTAAAAATTGAGATGGGCTAATTTTAAATATTGAGTCATCATGTCTTATATAAAATAAATAAACTTAGTTGGCTTTTAAATTACCATTTCTAAGATGTCAAAGGTTCAGTCAATCAGATAAACTTGATGAGCACATGAATACATTCCAGCCCATAGTTTTACAGTGATGAATGTACAGTAGAAAGATTCTACATGACCATTTTATTTAACAGTCATGTACCCAATTAAATTGGTAGAATTGTGTATCACTTACCATCTCCAACAAATTGTAGAAGCGCTAGATCAATAGGCCGCTTCCATGGAGAACCTTTTTGCAGAGCAATACCATAGCCTGTTGTGGCAAAGATATAACCACTGCCTATTGTTACAAGCTTGCAGCCCTCATCTCTTCCAGCCATATAATTCAGCACCGCTGCATCATAGATGAAAGCGTCCAACTTTCTGAAAAGAAACACAGTTTACCAAAAACATGAAAATCTTGCACATGGCAAACATATGGCTATATAATACTACAGATAAGTGAATTATAATGACTTAAGATGGAAGCTTTAACTTCCAGATAACACTGAAATTTAGTTGACTTCCTGTGGAAATTTTACTTGCCCCATTATTAACTGATTAAATGCATTTGTCCCTATAAATCAGCATTTTCTGATTCCCACCACATTACTGGGACTGGAAAAAACTGCAACTGAAAATACATAGGATTGCTACTGTAGGTGTCATAAGGCTGAGTAGCAGCACATGCAGCGCCGAATACAGGCTGCGAATACAGGTGAATAATATCCTGGGATTCATATAAAGGGTAAAAATAATTGTACATGCCACTAGTTACTCCACATATTAAATATGCATTAAAGATTTAGCATGGTACTGCAAGGAGGTCGTCAGAAAACTTGAAGTGTTCCGAGGCCGAAAACCTCATTATTAAAGGAAATGGAGAGGTTAAATTATAAAGAGGTTACTTTGGGAAAATATGTATTTGAGGTCAATATAAAGATTTGTTGTACTAACAATTCGTACCAAGGCCCTGATTCAGAGGCGCACACTATTTGCGTTCGCTCGCTCTGAATCAGGGCGTCCCACAAACGGCAGGCATTCCTTCGGGAACACCTCTGTTTGTGCAGCCACCCCTCCTCCCCGCCTACAAAATGGGGCGAGCTGTGGATCACAATTGACAGCCGCCCCGTCTTGTAGCGAGCCCCAGAGCGAGTGATTTCTAGTAGAAATGGTGTCATCAATTGGGAAAGGAAGGGAGTTGGTATTTCCATAAGCATAGAAACAGGTCATGTGTGTTATAAGGATAACTGTAGAACTCCTAATCATATGAGGTGGTGATGGCAAATTCCTCTAATAGAACTTAAAATGGATTGTTTTGGAAGAAATGGTATCTGTAGCTATAATAAGATATATTATAAGGTTGGCTAGTTCAGAGAAGTAATCTCTTTTTGGAATAAAGAAGAATTTATTTATGCCTATGAGGCTAAACTGACAACTGTCTTAATCAAGGTTTTCTTTGGCCTTCCTTTGAATCAATGCAATTACATTATAAAATAGGTTTTATTCTTTGGGCCTTTGTCTATTTTTATCCTTACAAATGATGTGTAATACAGTATAGAAAAAATGTACCATCACTGATATACGTTCCTGCCTAATGTTGGTGTCATTATTGCAAAACGTAAAAGAAGGATATGACAGGCCTGATTCAGAGGTGCACACTATTGCAGCCTCTACTGAGGCTTTTACCACAGCATGACTGTATCTTTATACTAATGCCGCAGCTAATGTTATTCGTGCAGAGACGCCCACCAGCTGCAGCGCTTATCCGCCGCTGTGTTTATTTAAGACACAGTATTGTTTGTATCATCAGTCGCACCATCGAACATTGCATCAGCCCTATGGAGGTGCAGATTATCGGTCTGAACTTGGCTGTCTGTGTCAGGGCAACTGTGTCTTTAGATACAGTACCTAATCTCATCACACTAACGTCACACTAGCCGCCCTCATGTTACCTTTTAGGAACGCCTACTGAAATCCCCAGCTCTTGCATCTATATTAATTCTGCAGTTCCTGGTGGTAACAATCAGGACACATGTGCAGTACCACTCGGAGACATGAAGAGTACCACTCAGACACATGCGAAGACTAAAAACATTGACCTCTTGCTTGTGGCATCTCATCGTGTGCACCTCTGAATCAGGCCCAAAGTTATCCTTATTATGGGCCTGATGCAGAGTTGGTCAGTAATTGGAAAAAAAGGCATGTATTCACCTCTATGCAGAGTTGTGCACAACTGTGCTCCCTATACGCACGCATGGTATTATACTAATAGTCATCACAAGAGTGCAGTAACAGCAGCCTATACAACATATTTATCCATATATACCTAGAATCCATACCAGGGCCATAACTAGGGTAGATTTAGGCCTGTCAATTTTTCTTTTTATTATCATTCTCCCCTGTAGCTCCCTCTTCTTTTATCCCCAACATCTCCTGGCCTCCCCTATCTCTGTATCTCTTCCCTGGCCCTACCCATGAGGCCATGGTCCTTTTTCAGGTGTAGTATCCCTAAATATTAAAATTTAAAAATGGTGGGGGGGCGCCTATGCTCTCTATGGCACTGGGAACCAAAAAGTCTAGTTACGGCTCTGGTCCATACACCATATAGCACGAGGCATCCGGCACTTTACTTAGTTTCTCAGAGAGGTGCATCTTATTTGCAATGTGAATGCAGCGGAAAACCACTTAGAGTGTACTAGAGGCACTGGGATGTGATTATAACCTCACAGGAATTGGTTTAAACATGTACAAAGTTGCAGGTGAAGCACAATGGAACTTGGCGTGAGAAAAAGCCATGACCGTTGCATCATCGTAGCATTTCGTATATAGATTCAGGCACAGTCGCACACAGTTGTACAAATGTTGCACATCCAATTGATCAGTACAAGCTAGCAATGTAGTTTTGTCACTCCTACTAGTTTTATTTCATTAAAAGGCACGTGTTGAGTGAAAAAGATGCTCGGGTCGTCTGGGGCCTGGCCTGCCGAGAGTGGCTATTTGGTATGACTGAAGCCACAGTGTATGAGGACACATCTGTAGGTGCAAAATATATTTCTAAAAATAGTAGCATGTGCGATGCATAACCACGTAAGATACACTCTGCAAACAGAAGTATATTCTACTCAGCATCAAGCCCTATGTGAGCACAACAAAACAGCACCATACATTAGCATACATGGGAATGGATATTAAACTACGAAAATTGTACTCACTAGTGATCAGTAATGTGATGGAGAAGTATGTGTCTCTAATTGAGTCTGTGGGCCTGATTCAGAGGTGGACACAGTTGAAGATACGAATGTGACTTTTTATTTAACAGTGTCTGTATTTTATGTAAATGCAGTGACCAATTATCTGCCTACTGAGATGCACACTGGCAGAGCGGTTCCTTTGCCGCATTAACTAAGGTGCACCATTCTTCCATCATTAGAGGCACCAACAAAGATTGCACTAACCTATGGTACCCTGGCAATACGGGGTTACTAAAGTTTGTTCCCACCATTGAAGTTAATGGGGGAAACACTCATTAGCTGAGAGGTGGAGGCTCGCCTCTCTCAGCCAGTGAATGTTCAGCCAATGCTTTTCTATGGGAAATGCAGAGGCTGGAGTGTCATTCGCAAAGTCTGATCCTTAGAGGGAGGGTCCGGTTTTTTGTTTTTACAGGTAGCGCTATTGGATTCTGCTGGACAAGAGAAAAGACTGGCACTAGGGACAAGGTATGTATATAGCATGAATGCAGGTGAGTGTGAGTGAATGGTTAATAGACTATGTCCTTCGATGTGTGTCCTATCTTATGTTTAATATTTATTTTACAGGAGAGATAGCAGTACCAACAGGCCCTTAATGCCTCGCTATAGTTCCACAAGTACCATCATGCTGGGGAGCCTTGCTGCCACCACTACCCCCCTATAAAAGACAATATTATTTATTGCAAAATTATTTACCCAATAAACTCAGTACCCACCAGCCAGGGGTGCAGAGCAATGCACTGGGCTTCAGCCCAGGCCTGAGGTACTCAGGAGCTGGAGGATCCCTTTATTGGGCAGGGTCCCCACCTCCCCGGGATCCTTTCCTGGGCTGACTAATGTGGGGTGTTATTACTTTGAACGGGGGACCCAGTGAAAGGGTCCCTTGGCTGTGGCATTACACCCCTGCTAGTGGAGCTGTGGAGCCCGGTGCTGGTAGTGATAATATGGGGAACCCCTGCACCATTTTTTCCCATGGTTTACTACCAGCATCAGGCCAAAAGCCCAGTGCTGGTTCAGGAAATACAAGGAACCCCTACATTTTTCCCCCCATATTTTGTGAACCAGCGCCGTCTCAAAGAGCCTGGTGCTGGCAATGCTCAGGTGCAGGAACCTATGCCATGTAAAAAAAATATTTTAACACTTTATTTGCTTAATATTATAGAAATATGCAGCCTGCACGTATCTCACTGATTTGTGCAGGGTGCATGTTCGGGTGTTTGACTACGGGGAAGACAGGGAACATGGGTAGGAAATACGATCACATACACAATCAAAAAACGCGATTCAGCAAATTTTGAGTGTTTCAGCTGACAAAAGTCACCCGTGTTCCTGCGATGCTGTGTGAGAAAAGTCGAACAATCTCAGACCTAACATGATTCTTAGTAAATTTACCCCTAAGTCTGGAGACTACGATGGTCATTCCATGATTATAAGCCTACCATCATATTCTTTCCTTGAAGGTAGATCTGACATAGCCTTGAGATGTTTTGTTTAGATTATCTTGCAATAGGATGAATCCTTGACCAGCTAGGTGTAGATCAGAGGGTATTGTAGGGTGCTGCAAAATGCTGTGGTATCCAATTTTGGTTCAGGATGCCAGTTACTCTGTTCAAGTTGTCAACTCAAAATTCAGCAAAACAGTCCCAAACCATTACATTTCCTCCTTCATGTTTGACAATTGGTGTCAGAGGGGTTTATTTATTTACACTGCCAATTATATGACAATTCTACATATAGTATTTATTTTACTTTGACTTTAACTTATTTATGTTAACTCTTCCATTTGCATCTGATTATTTTCTGTTAAAGTTTATCTTGTTATAGGTTTATGCATATATCTAGTGGTCATTGGGATGCCATGAGACTCAATTTATCTATTTTCTCCTTTGTCTAAGTAGTTATAGATGTGCATGATATTTTCAACATCATGACCAGTGATTTATTTGATTATTTACAGGACACTTTTGAATGGATTGGGTTTTTAGTACACTTTATATTTGTGATGGCAATAAAATAGGAATTGCATTAGCACTTGTTTTTCTTTCCTAGTTATTAATAAGATATGTTAAGCTTGCCAAACATTCTATTATATATATATACTCCCAAGCGTAAGGCACAAAACTTTAGAAAATGGGAGTTCAAAGGACTGCATGGTCTACTGCATAAGCTCTTGTGTTTAGCAGTTTGGTAATAAACAAAAAGATATAGAAGATAAACATCTTTGGTCAGTGTCAGGAAGGGCAGAGAGCGCACAGAAAGCAAGGCAGAAACAGTAAAGTAAAAGTGACAGAGCTATTTGAGATAATGTCAGTAACTTAAAGAGAAGCTTGAACTTGGAAAGAATAAATTCAATTTTGTTAACTGACTCAAGAAAGATTGATGCACTGTGGTTCAGATTCATGGATATCAAGGTAGCAAGTTTAATTAAATAATAGAGCAAAAAAAACACCAATAAGGAAAATGCAGCTGCTATTATGCAACATAAAATGAAGTATTTGTAACAGAAGTGGCTTACTGTAAGTACACATCCAATTCCCCTTCCCCCCTTTTTTCTGCATTTTTCAAACACAGCCTGCAAAGTGATAGTTAGGAGCTGATTGGTTAGAACGTTATCTGTCTCCACTTTATCTCTCTCCAAACTTTTTTTTTACATTTTGAGTAGAATTTTCCTTAAAGAGCCAAAGTACTATACAGTCTGCATTATTTCCATTTCCCTTAAATTTAAAAGTTGCCACTGATGTTTTATTTTGCTAGAGAATAATATCTTCCCATAGAACATTATTCTGTGATGTGTGTACAGTGTACCTGCCATGTAGATTTGAAATGTATAACATTAATAATACAGAATAAGAAAAGCCTAATTGGAAAATAATCAATGCACATGACATTGTTAGAAAATCAGCTATGTAACTGTGAGTCTTCCTCTCTGTGTAATAAATTCCTTAGGCGTTATTTAAATTAGCTGTTGGTGTGGGCATAAGTCCATGTAACAGTGAGCTAGGTGATCTCTCAGATGTCACATGATGTATTTCAGGAGATCACTGAGCGTGCTTCTGCCAGTGCATGTGTTCATTACCTTATCAAAGCATGTCAATATTCATAGATGGCCAGAAGACAGCTAATTTTAAGCAGACATATAAAAAGGTGAATATAGAGCAAAATGGCTATAATGGGATGCAGTAATGATTTTGACAATAATAATGTTGACAATGAAACCATGGACATGGTTAGGTCAAACCCGACATGCCGACATGCTCATAATGTGATTTAAAGCATTTTAACAGTGTCCGCTTTAGAACTTCAAACATGATGATAATGTTTGAAATAGAGATGTGCGGTTCGGTTTTCTTGAAATATAAATTCACCCGAACTTAAGGGTTCTAAGTCGCATAGAGTCCCGGTTCAGATCACTTTGGTGTTCTGAATAGAACCAAGTCCCGGCTTGGGTCTTCTCAAAATTTGGAACTCGGATTTAAAATCCGGATCTTACGTGTTTCGGATTGCATTTAAGTCCTGCTTTCATGATTTTAGGTTCTGTGAGCTGGTCAAAGTTGACTGCAAATCAATGTTATTGATGATAAAGGAAAAAAACATGTCCAAATGAAATGATATTAGCTGTTTTTATACATTTTAAAAGAAAGCCAAACCCGAATCTGAAAAAAAAGACTTGAGGGTGGTTTTACCAAAACATGATGATTTATTTATTTATTAACATTTTCTTATATGGAGCAGCATATTCCATTACACTTTACAATTTGAATCAACATTAATAGAACAAGACTGGGTTGTAAAGACAGACATAAAGGTAAGAGGGCCCTGTTCGCAAGCTTATAATCTATAGGGAATTAGGTGTTGATACACAAGAGTAGGTGTTACAAATTGAAAATTGGTCCAGCCCGATCGCAGAGATTCTTGGTGAGCTGTATGATCCAGTCACACTGGAAAGTTGGCCTAGGGTCAGGAGGATGTGAAATTGAAGAGAGAGAAAATGTGATAAGTGTAAACTATAAGAAGGGAGTTAGATAGGGAAGCTATAAGGGTTATGTGGGCGGTTCTGGAATCTGATAAGCTTGTCTGAAGAGGTGAGTTTTCAGAGAACACTTGAATGTTTGGAGACTAGCAGAAAGTCTTATTGTGCGTGGGAGGGCATTCCACAGGGTGGGTGCAGTCTGAAAAACGTCCTGTAACCGTGCATGGGAACAAGTAATGCGCGTGGAGGAGAGACGCAGATCTTGTGCAGAGCGGTGATGTCGGGTTGGAAGATATTTTGAGATAAGTGAAGATATGTATGTTGGTGTGGTTTGGTTAATAGCTTAAGACCGGCAGCCAATAGAGGGACTGACAGAGTGGATCAGCAGACACTGAACGTTTGGTGAGAAAGATCAACCTTGCAGCTGCATTCATTATGGATTGTAGTGATGAGAGCCTTTTTTTGGGTAGACAAGTTAGGACACTATTGCAATAGTCAATGCGGGAAATAATGAGTGCATGTATTAGAGTGTTTGCGGTGTCTTGTGTAAGATATGGTCGAATTTTGGCTATGTTTTTTAAATGTATGTAACAGGATTTGGAGACAGATTGAGGACCTCATTCAGAGTCGGTCGTTGCGGCCGCAAGGTCGTACGCCACCGATGTTTGCTAAACTGCGCATGCGTAAAGTTCGCAATGCGCGTGCGCAAACTAGCTGCTACAATCAGAAATTTCTCTCTCCTTGAACACAGCCAGGTCGGTAGTTTGAGTGACAGAATGAGGCGTTTGTGGGTGGTAACAGGGGAAGGTGCTTGAAAACGGGGGACTGGAGATCCGAACGCAGGCGTGCCTAATTATGCGAACGGCATTTTATGGGAGTGCATAATTAACAAAGTAGTGTCATGGCACACGTGACATGGGTGGTTTGTACACTGACCTGATCGTAGTGCTTAAGAGAGGGTATGGTCAACCTTAAGCTCTACGACCAGCTCTGATGGTTACCGATGGTCTCGATTAATCCGTATATGGCCGGAGATGACGTGTAATGCGTACGAGAAGGGGGCATATTTTTTGTCATACGGCCGCATCCTCCCCTTGGTCGGCCAGCTAATGATCCGATCTTAAGGACGCAACTTGCGAGTGCATCATTTGCATATCCGGACCCTTTTCCCTTACGACCGTGCGGCCGCAACGACCGACTCTGAATGAGGTCCAGAATGTGGGGAACAAAAGACAGTTTAGAATAAAGGATAACACCTAGGCAGCGAGCTTGTGGGGTGGGTTTGATTGTCGAGCTGTGAACAGTAATAGAGATATCAGGTTGGTAACCACTATTGGCCGGTGGAAATATAATTAATTCTGTTTTGGATATATTAAGTTTGAGGTGGCGAGATGCCATCAAAGATGAAATGGCAGAGAGACATTCAGGGACATGGACCAGCACAGATGGTGACAAATATGGGGAGGATAGGTAGATTTGAGTATCATCTGCGTACAGATGATACTGAAAACCAAAAGAGCTGATTAGTTTCCAAGAGAGGTATAGATTGATAAAAGAAGAGGACCCATGACTGAGCCTTGCAGTACTCCAACTGATAAAGGTAGCGAAGTGGAGACAGATTCAGAAAAGCGAACAGTGAAAGAATGATTAGATAGGTAGGATGAGAACCAAGAAAGGGCTGTGTCTTGAAGACCTTGGGATTGTAGTGTTTGTATGAGAAGAGAGTGATCAACAGTGTCAAAGGCAGCAGAGAGATCAATAAGAATTTGAAGTGAGTAATGGCCTTTAGCCTTGGCATTGACCAGATCATTTACTGCCTTAGTCAGTGCTGACTCTGTGGAATGTTGGGAATGAAAGCCTGACTGAAGTGGGTCTAATAAATTGTGGGTGTTTAGAAAGTGTGTGAGGTGAGTGTAGGCAAGTCTCTCCAGTAGCTTAGAGTGGCATGGGAGCTGGGAGACAGGATGGTAATTTGAGAGAGAGTTGGAGTCACAATTTTTTATTTCAATACGGGAGTGATCACTGCATGCTTGAACAGTGATGGAAAGATACCAGTAGAGAAAGAGAGAGATTACAGATTTTAGTTAAGTGTGGGATGAGCACAGGAGACTGAGCTTTACTGATTTGTGAGGGTATAGGATCTGGAGGAGAGGTAGTGGAGTAGGAGGATGAGAAGAGTGTAGCTACTTCATCTTCATTAGTGGGGTCAAATGATGAGAACATGCCACTGGGTTCAGGTAGGGAATTGAGCAGGTCTTTGGCTGAGGAAGAGTGTACCATTTCATTTTGGATATTATCAATCTTGTCCTTGAAATAGGACGCAAGATCTTGTGCACTAATAGTAGCAGGTGGGTTTGGTGACGGAGAGGTAAGAAGTTATTTAAATGTATTAAAAAGTTGCTTGGGGTTAGAGGCTTGGGCATAGATGACCGATTGGAAATATGTTTGTTTGGCAGTGATGAACTTGGTAATGATGAATTTGAACCAAAAACCAAACTCAAAACATGGGGGTTTGCGCACATCTATAGTTTGAAGTTCTAAAGTTGGCACTGGAAAACTGCTTTAAATCACATCATTACCATGTCGGCATGCTAGGTTTAACCTAATGGTGTTCCCATTCTCATTGTCGACTTTATGGGTGACGAAAAAAACATACCAAACCCACTGTAACACACAGAAAACTTAATATATGTTTCATTGTGTGCTGTTTGTTAAGATATTTGTTGAATATGCAGTAAAAGGTTAATCATGATTTATTAAACCACACTGCATCTGTGGCTACGCACCTATTAACCTTCATTATCATTGAAAAGCCACATGACTCATGGAGTATTATTGTAAGTTGTAAAACCTGTTTTTCCGGCTGCAGTTTTACAACGTTTTACAAATGATCAAAATACAAAACGTATAGTATAGCTCAAAATATTTACTGCCACAAATAACAAATTATTTACCAAAAATATTTAGCATAATAGCACAAATCCACATTAAAGTATTGTATATAGTTTTAAGCATTAATTGTAATGCCACGAGGTAATGTATATTGATCAAAATCTCCTCTGGAGTTCAAGAGAACATATTAGTTTCAAACTGTGATAAGGGGTTTTTGCTGTAAATGATTCTAGTTAAAGAGACTGCAGTGCTGATGTGAGGGCACTATGCCAATGTAGTACTGCAATGTAATACAGTATGTTAGCAATTAGCTAGTCTGCACAGATCTGTATGAATAATACATTTTAATCTGTAACATGTTATTAAATATCTTCAAAAATGCCATCTTTTCACTGGTGGAAATGTAACTTTCTTGGCTCTCGATTTGCAGACTGGGTTCCCTGAGAAAAAAATGTGAGAATATCAACGCAGAATATGGTAAACATGTGGCTCAGATATCACTATACAAAACTGAAATATATAGAAAATAATGTGCACTAAGCATTAGAAGTTAGAGAAGAGTTCTGAGACCACCCCAACCAGTAAGGGTCATATCTGATATGGATTTTTTTATTTATTTGTACAATATAGTAAACTTTATTAAAGGGTTAGTCAGTTTATATTTAAGTAGCTGAAGTTAGTTTTAGGTTAGATCTTATTTGGCGTGTGTTGGAAGGTCTGTAAGTTATAGAGGTTAGATGTTGTAAGGTTCATTGTAGTATACATATTAAATTTAACTTTTGTTATTAGAAAAATATACATATTAAATTAAACTTTTTTTTTCAATCAATATATATGCATTGTATTTCTCACATCTATATTCACATACGTTGAAACTAACATCTCAATATCTGAATATGTGCGCCCAATAAGACCTAACCTAAAACTAACCTTGCTATTCCAGTGATCTAGAAAGGGATCACATTGGTCTGTGGCAGCCTAGAATACAGTACATACCCTACCCTCCTCCCCGGAAAAATAGCGCAGAGAACACCCCTATTATGAACTAGCTGAAGTACCTGGTGTTGCCAGGGTTTAAATATTCAAGCTAGTAAGTTAGGCATCCCAGACCAATTGCCACCCCTCTGTGAAGATTTCATCCACATCCATCCAGTGGAAGGCCCAGAACAGGCTCCCCAGGTCAAAGTTCTGCCCAGCATACACATGTGAGAGTTCTGACTGGGACCTTAACCCCTTAGTATGTCTTCTGGGAACCAATGTTACCACTCCATTAAGTTTTTATCCAAATCCATCCAGTAGAAGGCTCAGAACAGGCTTTCCGGGCAAATTTCTTCCCAGCGTACACCAACGAGAAGCCCGCCCGGGGCCTAATCTTCATGTTATTAAGTTAGGCATCCCAGACCAATTGCCACCCCTTTGTGAAGTTTTCATCCAAAACCATTCAGTGGAAGGCTCAGAACAGGTTCCCTGGGTCAAAGTTCTGCCCAGTGTACACCGACAGGAGGTCCGACTAGGACCCTAACCCCCTAAAACTTGGCCAGCATCCAACTGGACCTCCTCACGTTGGTTTTATTCCAGTCGGTGCAGGGGTGTCCGACTGTATAACCGGACAGACAAACAAACAGACCAATGAATTTTTTATATAAGATGTCGTTTTTTGTTTATTACCTATAGGGCTGCGATTTGGGTATTTTTCCAACCTGCAATCTTTAATGTGTGTTTTTCTGCATTTGTCAAGTGGTGCAATTTAGATTCTTATCTATTTATTAAGAGAAAACCAAACATGTTCATAAACCTACTGATTGGAAACTGTAGTGCTGGGTTTGCAGCCTGGGATCCATGAAAATGGTGCAATTATACTATAATTAATTATTATTATTCTTTAAATACAAAGTGCTAAAATTGTTGTGCATTGATGAGCTCATGATACACATAGGTACAATAAAGATGGTACAATTGGCCATACTTAAATGATCTTAAGAAATGTCAGGAAAAATTTATACAATCAATGCATAAGGTGGGAGATCAACAATTGTAAATGACAATGGGGCAACTGTGATTCGCTATTGTCTGATTACAGATAATAATATTAAGACCCAAATTCAATTAACTGCGATAAGCTGCTTAAGCGAAAAACGGCTTTCTGTGCAAATTTATACTTATCGGGCAAGTTTTCTCCACCACCAGAGCAGGTGAAAAGTTGTGCAAAACCCCTATTTTAATGTAAAAATGTTGAGACTTGGTGCAGAACCTCTTGGACGTCCCCCTTAATGACTAAATAGGGAGAAAAAAATTAATTAGCGTAATATGACAAATAATTACATGTCATTTTTGAGGTATTAAAAAAAGATGGAAAATAAGCTTAAAGTAGTGGATCAGGTATTTAGGGGGGCTGTATGGATGGGGATGGTGTATTTTTTTAAATTTTTAAAAGTGTCCTAAAATGACACAAAAATATACTTGCACCTATTTTAATGTACCCTTGATTTAACTGTAGCATTTATTTTGCCCAAAATAATTTTTCCACTTTAGGGATTATATCTACTAAAGTGCAGGTTTTTAGAAGTGGAGGTGTTGCCCATAGCAACCAATCAGATTCTACTTATTATTTATCTAGCACCTTCTAGAAGATAATAGCTAGATTGATTGGTTGCTATGGGCAACATCTCCACTTCTAAAAGCCCGCACTTTAGTAAATATAACCCAAATAGTAAAATGCATATAACAGCCATTTGACATAATTTAAAATGCCCAAATACTTTTATTAGAGCCACTAATACACTTCTATATTGTTTTCCTATCTCAGTTTGTCTTTTTTTGGGGTACATACAGATTTCCACATTTTCTGCTGTACTTTTCTCTGGTTAATCCACGGACAGTTTGTGGGAGAATGCCACATCACGGCTTTTGGAATTGGATTGTGCAAAAAATTGGAGCGCTCATTGGCAAACGATGGTGAAAACGAAGCAAGGGTTCCATTATCGCGGCTAAATTAATTCAGCTATTGGTTATTGGAATGTCTTTGCAGCTACCGTTTATGTACTATATTGAGGAGAGACATTGGAAGGCAGAAACATGATAGATGAATTAAGAAATATATAATGTGGGTGTGTGTAACGGCGCCTCCCTATATAGAGCTGCCTGTTACGTTTGTAAAAAACAATACCCCTACTGTATAAAATTCAGAATGCATACATAGAATATACACAAACGTCTCAAAGGTGCTATAGGTACGCAAAAGTATACAGCCTTGAGGAAGAGTTTCAAACTCGAAACGCGTTTGCAGCATTGATGTATTACCTACATCTTCACAATATCATTTGATACCCTGAGAGCCAACAGGCAACTGGGAATAGTGGATGCATATTTCCTGTTCTAACATCTAGGAGACTGAGTGGAGTTATCCGGAACTCCCCTGTTTTATGCCTACACTATTGCTACTTATCTTGGAGCTACAGTATCAAGGTGAGGGTCCATACATTACACCTATTGATGAATGCATCAATGAGGAATTGAACATTTTATCGATTGCACTTATATGGTGTTCATTACTTGAAAAAGGATTTTCTATGTTGTCCATATTCATTTACATATATTTTTTAAATTGTTATTGATAAATTCTTGCCTTAAAAAAACGCAGTGCACTATATATTTTTTGTTTGTTCTTATATTTTGGGGATTGATTGCCCATCACACAACAAGGGAAGTTTTCAATAGGAAGAAGCCCTCGTTACAACACCTGTTTGATGAACTAAAAGAAAATATCAGGATTGTTCTCTATATGAGAGAAAAAGAAAACACAAGACAGTTTTTTTTTCTCCCTAAACTGACATTACGGGAAGGCATCATTGTGACTATACTTTTGGGTAAATATAGCGCCTTTCAGACGTTTGTGTATTTTTCTATGTATGGTAGATGAATTAGTCACTATAGCAATATCAAAGCAGTCAATTGCCTATAGTCATGACTGTTCTTTACAATTGCTTTGAGTTAAAGCTCATTCCTGTACTGGGTCTGGAATATGATTTTGCTCTTGCTACAGGTATCTCAGAGGAAGCTGCAGAGCCCACCACAGGAGCAACAGCAATGACAGTTAGTAATAGCATGCCTTTACAAATTGGCGACTGCATTATATATGCGAGAAACCATTTATGTGGGAGGTGCAATGTATGAAAATCACACAGAAAGCCACAGGAAAAGACTCACTATATTAGATGCAGTTTTCATAGGCGATACTGCTGAAATCATATGAATCTTAAGTATTATGCCTGATTTAGAGTTGCTTTTAAAAGAGTAGTCAGAAAATATCTCAAGATTCATATAAAATAAAACGAAACAGAACTCATTGCAGAGGGGTTTGGTTACCTTGTGTCTGCAAGCAATTAGTGTACTACACTTAAACGTGAATGCCTCCTACATACCTGCAATCTCTTAAAGTAAAGTAAATGTGCTGTAAGTATAAGATTATTATTGAGAAAAGTTGTTCATACTGTATAGTAAGAGTGCTAAAATTGACAGGGACAAAAAATGTCCTACTCCTATATCAGAAACGAAGTCTATGGATAAGTGTGGCAGGTGTTGAGGTTCATTGAGGAAATACACATGTCAGACCTTAGCTCAAGTGTCCAAGAGCTTGGGGAGGACAGAAACATGTCTTTACATGAGGTTTGGTTTCCTAACCACAGACTAGACTGCAAATTTATGCAAACTGTAATTAAATAGAAAATGCAGTTTGTGTTAGGAAATCGCACCTGATTAAAAATGACTTTAGAAGCTGCAATTTAATGCATCCTGGCTTAAGTCTCTCTATAAGTAAATAGCTTTATACTGTCGGGATGTAGTCACTATCCCGGTGGTCGGGGTGCTGGCTCCCAAAATACCAGCGCAGGAATTCTGACAACAGTCAGAATCCCGACCACTGGCATCCCCACTGGGAAAGGTGGGTTAGGGGGAGGATTATAGTTAGGCTGCTTACCTACAGGCATCAGGATTCTGACTGTCGGGATGCCGCTGTCAGTATTCTGCCCACCAGGATCCCGTACCCAACCCATTTTGTCTATAGTCAAGACCAGTGACACCTTCAGAGGTGGGGCTGAAGCGCAGTCCAAAATTCAAATAGGGGAGCCACACCAACTGCCATCCCAAACGCTGCCAAAAATCAGCGGCCAGGACTCACTGGCAGTTGCTGTGGCTCCCCTATTTGAATTTTGGACTGCGCTGCAGCCTCACCTCTGGAACCGCCATTGGTCAAGACATATGGTAAAATTATTAAATATAAAATATTGTAAAATGTGTAAGGCTACAGACACAGTGGAATTTGCAAAACATTTTTAAACACATATTAAAACACAAGTAAAAATGCATCTGTGCTTATGTATGTGTTTAGTATGAATTTGATAAGATTCTTCGACAAAATACTAAGTTGTTGTCTTTTTCAAGCCAAATGCATGCGGAAATGCATACTGTATAAAATACATCTTAACCCCATGTTATTGCTTTTCAGCCTGTTCTAGTGAAGATAATTATACATTAGCAACTGCTTTGTGGTGTTGCAGATGCACTGAAATGGAACAAAAACAAAAGTAAAAAACAATGATTTATGTGTTAAAAATGCTTGTTAAATAAATAATTTTAATATTAATGGGAATATAATCATTAAAAGAAGAGGCTGACCCATACAGTCATAATCTATCATCTTCATTTGTATCTATACTTCATTTCTCATTGCTGTTCACATTCATGAAGACTTTGAATCAACACAGAGCGCAATAGTCTCTAGTACCCTTTTCACACCTAAATCCCGGTTCTGATACAGCTTGAAACTGTGTTTATTAAACCGGATCACAACTGATCAAACCCCTTTCATAACCGGGTCAGTCCCTTTCATAATGTACCCGTCTCTGCCCTGCAAAACTAATAGAGTCATTTAAAGTGGACATTAGAGGTTTAGAAAGATGAGTCATGAAAAGTGGGCACTTGAGCAGCTTGTAAACATAAATGGGTAGAGTAACCCGAGTCACACCTTTCACAACGCACCGTATCTGGGTTGATCCCGGGAATAACCCTGGTCATGACCTGGGTCAAGGACCCAAGACACACAATTTGGGTTGACCCTTTCACACCAAACCCAGACCCGGGTTGTCCCAGCTATAATCAAGGCCAGAGGCTCAGTGTGAAAGGGGTATTACAACGTTCACATACTAGAAATAACAGGATAAGTTTCCATTGGAGACGACAAAATGAGCGAATAACACCAGGTGGTAAATTTACTAAAGTGAGAGATTTTATAAATGGAGATATTGCCCATAGCAAAAAATCAGATTCTAACTATTATCTGGTAGCAGGTGCTAGTTAAATGTTAAGTAGAATCTGACTGGTTGCTATGAGCAACATCTCCATTTCTAAAAACTCTCACTTTACAAAATTTACCCCTCGATGTGTTTTAATAGTGGACAGATAACCTTGTGTAGAGGCCAACATCAGTTATCTTCCAAATGATTTTCAAATATGCTCTAAAATGATCCAGATCAGATCATTCTCTGGAATACTGTAAAGATATTGTCCTAATAACTTGTCATTTGGCACATTTACAGTACTACTACTGTAGATGAGAGGCCAGCATGAGCTTGCAGCATTTCCATCTTTTTTTACTTGTGATCCATTTGAAATTGAAACACAATGCAGGAGAAACAAATACTGTAGATTTGAAAACATCAACTATTAATAAATGCAGATTCCAACTCAATAGAAAATATGCCTTCTCAAGATGATCATGACTATCAAAGATGAATCTGATTTCATAAAGGAGTCATTATAATCTGCCTTATGAAGATAATGAATGATATAAACCATAAATTATTTTTACACCCTAATTCAGAATGACTACTTTCACTTTTTAGCAAGACTTATTTCTATTCTATAATCTGATTGTTAACTCACATTTACTTCTATCTGCAACAAAAGAAGATTTTCTGTTATTTGTGTTTTAAGGCTGCATTATAACCAACATAGAAGATTTTCTGTTATTTGTGTTTTAAGGCTGCATTATAACCTACATAGAAGATTTTTCTTTTTTTTTCCTCAATAAATTTTAATTGTATATATGCAAAAAAAATTATGGGGATACAGAAAAAAATAAAGGGAGATAACATGAGGGGAAGATTAAGGAGGCAAATAAATAAAAGGGTAACAGGACATCTACAGACATCAAACAAACATTAAATCTGTAATTACATAAGAAATTAGTAATTTAGGCATCTGAATCCACCAGTGGAGGCTCATTTAGGTTAACAGGGGGAAAGGGACTCCGTGGGATAGGTTGCACACATCTGCGACATATACAGTAAGTGCCATGGATACCACTTCATAATATGGGAAAAGGGAGCAAATAAGCATAATAGAATAAGCAGCTTCTCATCTCCAGTTCAAAATGGAATTGCATTTTCGCTATAACTTTTGACAAAGGGAGGTGATAGGGGCATTTCCAATGTTGAGCAATAGTAGCCCTAGAAGATATTAAAATGTGGCGAGGAAATAATGGGCAGATTTTGGAACAGTGATGGGGTACCAGTGCTAAAGAGGGATCTAGAGTTAGAGTGAGACCCAGGACATCTTGTATAAGAGTAAATACTTTCATCCAAAAAGGACGCAAAACGGCGAAGTCCGAAAAAATATGATAGATAGTATCGTCAGAGTGGTAAAAATGCCAGCAGAGTTTAGAAACTGTGGGCCATATCATATGCAGTCTAGAGGAGTCAAATTCAGTCTATTTAAAAGTTTAACATGCATTTCGGTATGGTTAGTGCGATTAAATAAGAAGAAAGAGATGAATAGACTCCCAATGTTTAAGGGTGAAAGAACATTGAAGGTCTGTTACCCATTGAAGCTGGACTGGGGATTTGGTCATCAAATCCATGGGGGACAATAATGGCTACCAATAAGATATGGCACCATGGGAGGAGGATGTAGATAATCTACTTAAAACTGGATCCAGTGGTGTCTGCATTCATTTGGGCAACCTAATGTTTAAGTTGGATATAGTAAAACCAGTCTGAGGGACCTAACTTAAACTTAACACAAAGGTCAGTAAATGATAAAATAGAGGACGGGGAAAAGAAATCTGCCACTCAATACCCAAACATATCCAGTAGGACATATGGAGATTGGGAAATTATTTGTCTAATGCTTGAAGGGAAATATTCCTAGTAGGAAGGGTAAAGTCAAAAAGAGTCAGAAGGTTCAGATTCCACACTTTGAGGATATCAAGGGCAGATTTAGAGAATAATGGAAGTTGTGGGAGAAGCAGTTGGGGTAACCAAACGAGATTGGGTAGAGGGAAAACATGAAGAAGGGTACATTCCAAGTTCACCCAAGGCTTAGAGCAAGAGGGAAGGAACCAGTCACATAATTGGGAGAGTAGGGCTGATAAAAGATTTTTCTAAGATGCCCTTTCCCCAAGGCAGAGCCCCAGGGACAACATGTGGGCATTTATTCCCAGGGCACTGATGGTTATATAACACAGTATTTTAAAATAAATTGAATTCACCTACTTTAAACAATAGTGAGAAGGAAATGAGTGTGGAGGGGATATGGGGGTTGATCAAGTTTTTGGATATTGCCAGAAGAGGAACAGGGAAGCCACAGGGAAAAACTGGCTTACATGGAAATGCTCCCAGAGCACAAGCTCTGTGTGGTGTGCTACTTAGTAAACATTTTACTAGGTGAGAGTCAAATTATGTATATGTACTAAGTTAGACTATGATAATTGAGATTGATCTTCCTTTAGGTTTAGAAGGAAATTAGTTACACATGGAAATCCATTACATTTATGTAAGGATATGTTGTATGTATGTATGGTTAAGTATTTAACCAAAGACATTTGTGACTGGTACCTGGCAGAATTGTTACACATTCAGAACAATAATATTTAACTATAAAATACTTACAGTACATTCTTCCTATTGCTTTCTAGCTGTATTTTGTTTTGTTCTTTAGTAACTGTATGTATGAGATTTGTGCCTTTTTAAATTCATCTAATTATTTAAAAATATTGCTTCAAAGTAGTCAACTTTTTATTTTTTTTACTTTCCAACACAAGAAAGAGAATGGTGTATGAAGAACATTTGAATAGAAACAGAAAGCTAATGACTAATTTAAGAAGCTAGCACAAAACCTATGGAGTATAAAACAATTAACTTTTATGGATATTTAAATTAACTTTTTCCCCTAAGGAAGCTGAGTTCAGCAGAACAAAAGGTATGATTTCATATTTTACAATCTGCAAAGCAATTCAGGAAAGAAAAGAAAATATCTTTTAAAATTACAGAGCTTTCAGAAAAACTGCTGATATTACACTATGATTTCATCAATTAATACACTAACCAATCAAGTAAAAAAAATATTGGAACTGAGATCTAGTAATAATGCTTCCATGGAAACTAAAGAAATAATAATAATAATAATAATAATAATAATAATAATAATAATAATAATACAGTACATTCAAGCTTCTTTTGTCCAAATTCTGGTTATGCAATACCCTTTCTATCTTGGTTCCTTGGTCAATAGGAACTATATAGCCAACCAACTCAAGAGGTTCAACAAATATCTGCACAGAGACTATAGTGTTGCAATCAATAACAAACGAGAACTAGGAAATTTACCTGTAGAAATTGAGAATAAGCTAAACTAGGAATAGTGTAGAATATATTAATGTAGTACAAAGGAAACACCGACAATATTGGTAGGTTTTTACACTTGTATTGTTATGTTGATATTAAACTTTTATATAGATATTGAAGTTGAACAAAAGTTATTTGTGAGATCTTATTTCTAACTTGTTATATAGTTGCACATTGAAAGACTGCATTTAAAATTAAGTGATAAACAGTAGAGTTTGATTTAAGGCATTCCATACCAATGTTTTTAGCTGCAGGGAAAATGTGTTTTCATGATTTAATGCACAATTGTTCAAATGTATTTCATTTCAGTTTATAATTTGACAACTTTCCTCCTCATCACACTTGTCATAACAAATATGCTAATATGAGATTTATTTTGTATATTTTCCAAGCAACAGCCACAAAGACATGAGACATTAGCATTGTTGACTTGCAGCGCAGGGTTCTATTTTGACCATGTATGGAGTTTGTGTGTTCTCTTTTAATTTGTGTGAGTTGCTGCCAGGTATTCAGGTTTCCTCCAACATACTTTTAGTTTAAGTAATAACTGAATAAAATGACTGAAGTGTCTGAGGTAGACCATTTACACTGTAAGCTCCATTGAGGCAAAAACTGATGAGTAAACATTTTCTGTAAAGAGCTCTGTAATATATTGGTGCTAAATAAATCATAGTTGTCCGGGATACTCTCAGATTATTATTTTTATTATTTATTATTTTTCCTTAGTGTTTCATGTAGAAAGCTGATGTTTCATATACTGTAGTGCAAGCATACAGAATAAGCAATGAGGTTCAGGGACCAATTTATCTTTTGAACCTCCTGAAGATCATAGATGAGAGGTCCAAACTAAAGCACTATAGCATGATGATGCAATTCACATTATCACAGGTCTGACTCCTGCTCTCTTTACAAGAAGGAGAGATGGATACAGGAGGGCCCTTGTCATTCTGACAGAGTAGACAAGTATGATTTATTTAGCGGGGTAAAGATATGTAAGAATAGGCTCATTGCTCTCCAGGATAAACATTTAGTAAATACATAGTCTTCTCACCAATGTTTTCTCAAGTCACAGGTATATCAGAAAGCATAACCCTTTAGGGAAATTGGGGTGGGGGTTATTTATAAGCAATGAAGATAGGCTTGCCCATAAAATTGCTAATATTTAAACTATGTACATGTAAATTTGGGATGACAACAAATATATCATTGATTTGATGCAGAATAATGTGAGAGGCCCCATAACATCAGTATTGGCATCTAGAGTATATCTAAAACAGTATTTTATTTGAAATGCGTAAACTCTTATTAGTGCTTTAATTCAATGATAAAAAGGTGGATGTACTATAGAATAGGTACTAATACCTAAACTGCTGAAGGTCCTGTATCCGGGTTAGAGTCTCCATGGTCTAGTAAGAACCTGGAATGGACTGGTTTGGTGATACAAGTGCTAGGAAAGATTGCTAATCTATACCTACTATGATGGTAGAAGAACTGAAGAACTTCCTCTTTCCAAAAAAAGGGGCTCTACTCCATGATGAGGAATAATATAATGCTATTTGTTAACATATTCAATATGCTTATGTCACAAGCAGATACTTTCACAAAAGATTAGCACTATATCTCAACTCTTTCTCCGCTAACACATTTATTCAATGGTGACACTGTACTCTACACTGTACATAATATGGATGACCTCGAAAAATTGCAGTGACCATACCAATTTACTATTGGACAGGAAAGCAACCACATTAGCTATAAATGGCTCTAAGTTATTAACAATGTTGTGACTACATTCAATCAGGGTCTTCTCTGTGACCTGAATACTCCTGAATTGCAAAGAGTACAGAAAAAATAGTGAACTATTATTGCACAGTCAATTTGTATAAAGTAGCCTTTCTAAAAGGAAAACTGCACACAGAATATATCAGATCAAAATCTATTCTGTGTACATGGTATTTCATTTATTTACCCTGGGTTACTTACCAGAAAGCAGTGTGCTACAAGAAAATGGCCACCACTCTCATGCGTCTGTTTGTGTCATAGCTGTTGCAGCAAAACAAGGAGTATTATACATCTTTGTGACTGTGTGTTGTTTCTCCCAGAGTACAGTGCATCTGGAAAGTATTCACAGCGCTTCACTTTTTCCACATTTTGTTATGTTACAGCCTTATTCCAAAATGGAATAAATACATTTTTGTCCTCAAAATTCTACACACAATACCCCATAATGACAATGTGCAAAATATTTTTTTGAGATTTTTGCAATTTTAATTAAAAAAAAACAAATAAATCACATGTACATAAGTATTCACGGCCTTTGCCATGAAGCTCAAATTTGAGCTCAGGTGCATCCTGTTTCCACTGCTCATCCTTGAGAAGTTCCTACAGCTTAATTGGAGTCTACCTGTGGTAAATTCAGTTGTTTGGACATGATTTTGAAAGGCATACACCTGTTTATATAAGGTCCCACACTTGACAGTGCATGTCAAAGCACAAACCAAGCATGAAGTCCAAGGAATTGTCTGTAGACCTCCAAGACAGGATTGTCTTGAGACAGAAATCTGGTGAAGGGTATAGAAAGATATCTGCTGCTCTGAAGGTCCCAATGAGCACAGTAGCCACCTTCATCCATAAATGGAAGAAGTTCTGAACCTCCAGGACTCTTCTTAGAGTTGGCTGGCCATCTAAACTGAGCGTTCATGGGAGAAGGGCACTAGCCAGGGAGGTGAACAAGAACCTGATGGTCACTCAGTCAGAGCTACAGCATTCCTCTGTGGAGAGAGGTGAACCTTCCAGAAAGACAACCATTACTGCAGCAATCCACCAATCAGGCCCGTATGGTAGAGTGGCCAGACGGAAGCCACTCCTTAGTAAAAAGCACATGGCAGCCCACCTGGAGTTTGCCAAAATGCACTCTCAGACCATGAGAAACAAAATTCTCTGGTCAGATGAGACAAAGATAGAACTCTTTGGCATGAATGCCAGGTGTTATGTTTGGAGGAAACCAGGCAACGCTCATCACCAGGAAAAATAGTGTTTTAAGGAAAACCAGGCCAATACCATCCCTACAGTGAAGCATGGTGGTGGCAGCATCATGCTGTGGGGATGTTTTTCAATGGCAGGAACTGGGAGACTAGTCAGGATAAAGGGAAAGATGAAAGCAGCAATATACAGAGACATCCTGGATGAAAACCTGCTCCACAGCGCTCTTGACCTCAGACTGGTTCATCCTTCAGCAGGACAACAAAACCTAAGCACACAGCCAAGATATCAAAGGAGTGTCTTCATTACAACTCTGTGAAAGTCCTTGAGTGGCCCAGCCAGAGCCTAGACTTGAATCTGATTGAACATCTCTGGAGAGATCTGAAAATGGCTGTGCATCAACGCTTCCTACCCAACCTGATGGAGCTTGAGAGGTGCTGCAAAGAGGAATGGGCAAAACTGCCCAAACATAGGTGAGCCAAGCTTGTGGCAACATATTCAAAAAGACTTGAGGCTGTAACTGCTGCCAAAGGTGCATGAACAAAGTATTGAGCAAAGGCTGTGAATACTTATGTACATGTGATTTCTTAGTTTTTTTTTTTAATTAAATTTGCAAAAATTAAAAAAAAAACTTTTAACACATTGTCATTATGGGGTATTGTGTGTAGAATTTTTAGGACAAAAATGAATTTATTCCATTTTGGAATAAGGCTGTAACATAACAAAATGTGGAAAAAGTGAAGTATGTTTCTGGCCAGTGTACTTTTTTAGTCCTTCATACACCTGAGCCACAGTCATATGTTTGCCAATGCAGGCATATGTATACATTTCAAGTCAACCAGGGGGTGATATTGTAAATGTGAAAGTACTAGTTTAAAACCTAGAGTTTTGGAATTTTGCAGACAATAGTTCCAACCAGCAGCAAATTGTTTATATTTGCATTTGGAAGTCATACTGTACATAAATGAGGATCTCTTCTCAGCTGCAATTAAAGGGGGAGGTATTGCTTTGCTGATAGCATTTTCTGAAATCAGTGGGGTGACATCCAATGTGTCTGTGTTCATAGATAGGGAAATCTTCCAGTTATACCTTCATTTTTAATTACAGATAGCAGTGTATTTGTTAGATGTTATTGGTATTGGTTAAAATCTAGGAAATTGCCATTTTGACTTCATTATTACTAGCAGTGATTAAACGTTGCTTGGAAGATCTATTGTGTGAATCTGATATCTGAAGATAGCAAGAAGCTAGCATGGAGAAAACTAACTTGTGGTCTATGAAAAGAGCATAAGCAGCTGCATCTCTCTATCTCTCTGTCTTTGAAAATGTAGCATTAGAGCAGGGGTGGGGAATATTTTTTCTGCCGGGGCAATTTTGATATATAACATTATTTGTGGGCCCAGTGCAGGCCACAACCCTCCATGTGACATCACACGAGGCGGGGCCACAATCACCAGTGATTAAAAAAAATGCCTGGAGCATCCTGACGATGCTCCGGGGAGCTGTAAGGGCAGCGGTGTAACCGTGTGAAGCATCCTAAGGACGCTCCAGGCAGTACTGCTGCATAGATTCTGGCTGCAGGATGCCATTCTAGGCACCCTGCTAGCCAGATGAGGCTAGCAAAAAAAAGCTCTGAGGTCATACCAAATGATTCCGGGGGTCTTATATGGCCCCCAGGCCTGAGGCTCCCCATCCCTGCATTAGAGGCTAGTGAGGGCTGTATGCCCCCACTGGACGGATTGGCTATAATGGAGGTTCAGCAACCACAGTGAAGTCTATACCTTTTGACCATTTCTGAAATTTCATCAGAGGAAACAGCAGACAAATGGCCTGATTTGGAGATGTACACTAATGCCGTAGCAGCTGTGCGAAAATATGCAAATGCCGCAGGCGCTGAAATTTGCCTTGAGACGCCCACCAACGGCTTTGCAAGTCCAAGTGACTGCGTACAAAGATGCAGCTCGTCGCAGATCACTCACTTATCAAACTTTCTGAGTAACGATCAGAATGGCCATGTGAAGTGAGATGTCTGAGCCATTTTGACTGCCGCCCACAAACAGTCCCTGCCTGTCAATCAGTTTGCAAATAAATCCTCACCACGAGCGAAAATGAAACTTGATGTATGCACAGTGTGATATCGGCATTGGAGTAAATCAGGCCCAAGTTGTGGAAAAACATATAATATAACTTACTTTTCTGTAATACCTCGCATATGGAACAGCCCTTAAAGGATTTTAGATTTTAACAGCAGCAATATATTATCCCAGCTACATCTGGATCACTCCCAGGGGCGTAGGGATGAAAATTTTCATGGGTGGGGGCAAAAGGACAAGGACTACTAAAGGCCTGGAGCCCCTTTTTCTCGTGTTTGGTATCTCATTTTACAGCAGTTGCAGCAGTGACTTTATACAAAGACTCCTAATCCTATGTAAATTTTCGTCAGTGTTAGACTTAAATTTTTTCATAGACATTAACCTACTTTCTATTCAGAATTCAATGACAAACTAATCTAATTTGATTGGGAGTAATTTTAAATCTGAACCAACAAATGGTTTTAATTAGCGCCAATAAGAACTAGGGGCTAGCAATAAACAGAAACCGGTCCGCAGCAATTCTAAAAAGGGTTTCTGTGACACCCTCAATTGAAAAAATAGGCAATATGAATAATATATATAGGTTGCGTGGACCTTTTTTGTACAAATTAGTCAAGAGTGTGCAATGAATACAATGTTATTATACATTTATTTCAGAAAAATAAATTAATTAAAAATAGGAAAAAAAACAAACATAAAACATAAAGAATCTATTTAAGATTATATAACGCAGCTCTAATACAAAACTTGACACAATGGACTCTCTCACACTTTTTAAACTCGGCCAATGCAATAGAGTCCGAGAACATGCAAACTCGCTCGTTTTTAATCTAAAAAAACTATCACGATTTAAACTGTCATCCAGGTGTTTTCCCATTTTGAAGATACAACTCGACCAGTGTGAGAGTTTACTGCTAAACTTTACATTTGACCCAATGTTTCTGTATATAATCCTCATGAAACACAGTGGTCAGACTGTATCGCCTTGTGCCCAATAAGAAGCATCTCATAATGTCCAGTTGACAGTACCACAGCTGCCATATAGCAATTAATAAATTAGTTATGAAGAGTCATCCACTAAAAGCCTGTAGCTTGTGTGTAAGTTCGAGGACCTTAATTGGCAGACCTTTTAATTATTCCACATGTCCACCAGTATCTCAGTAAAAAAAAACGTAAAAGTTTTCTGGACAACAAATTAGCTGCTAGCTGTTTAACGGTCTGCAGACCACCTCCAAGTTACTCACCAGTTTATCCGCTTGCCGCACATTGAAGGTAGTGGTGACAATCAGTATGAGCCATGTTTAATTATACAAGAAGATCTGTTAACATTGAGCACATTCAATGTGTGGTAAGCAGCTGATTTAGCCCGCAAGTCCACCCGCTGTCGGCGTTGACTGTTACAAGATAGGCTGAATGCGGTAGCATAAGCGGTAAGTGTAAAAATTCACCGCTCCCGATGTCAGTGAGACTGGTGCTGAGTACGGCAACTCAGTAAGGTAACTCAGAGGTGTTGTTAGCAGTCAGAGCCTTTTTAAATCTTTAGTCACTGCCTCACTGGTTATAGTATGTACTACGATAGCTAGAGATTGAGGGCCTGATTCAGATTTGGGAATAGAAGGCCTGATTTAGCAAGGATCGCTATTGGGATTACGCACGCAATTGGCTGATTGTTGTGCTCTGCGCATGAGTATGCATCACAGTGCATGAACCCTCCACTGCGATCGGGATTGTGATCGCAGTGAACATGCAGACCCATTACATAGTGATTGACAGGAAGATCCATTTGGGAATGGTAACGGAGGGATGGTCGGCAAAATGCAGGCGTATCAATGCCGTTACAGGGGCGTGCATAAATTAGCCACTGCGATGCCATATGCAGCTTGGGCTTTCACTGCATGCGATGAGATTAGCAACTCCTGAGTAAGGTCAGACCTTGTGCAAGTGTGCGCGAGGCTCCGATTGTACTCGATTTTCCCAATTGTTTCGCAGTCTTGCTAAGTATTACGGATATGTGTATGGTAAGGTGGGCGTCCTTATGTTAGACTGCGTATGGCATTGTGATTGCAATCATTACCATATCTTCGCAGTAAAACTGCGTGCATAATTGCTATTGCGCTCTCAATAACGATTCTTGCTTAATCAGGCCCAGAGTAATATATAGCATTTTACATCTGCCCCATGCTGCACTGCAGGTGGGGCAGATGTAGAATGTGCAGAGAGATTTAGATTTGGGAGGGACGTGTCCAAACTGACATCAAAATTGCACTGTAAAAATTAAAGCTGTCCAGCACTTTTGGGCTACATGCAAAAGCAGCCTGTACTTACCCCACATGCATATACATAAACATAAAATCATACTTGCCTACTCTCCAGGTTTGACTGAGAGCCTCCCAAAAATCGGGTGCCGCTCCTGGCCCCCCAGAAAGGCAGGCAAGCCTCCCGGCCCCCGGCGACCGACCCAGCCACCCCCCCCCGCAGTTACAGTGTTAATCCCCAGCAGTAGGGGGCGGTGACACCATTCGTATTTAATCGTGTTATCGTGGCCCCGCCCCCTGCTTCACAATGCCATTAATATTGGCATTGTGAAGAGGTGGCGGGGCCATGATGATGCGATTGTGCTGTCACGCCCCAAGCTCCAAATGTGCATTATTTGCCAGCCATGCCCCCTTTTTACCACGGCCCGCCTTCCGCCGAGAATGCCCTATAGCTCCCTCCCGGAAAGTATGCATATAATTGCACACCTTGCATTGCAACATGGTTTGTCCAGGAACGCAGTTACTTGCCATACAGTATCTTACTCTATTCCCTAATCTGGATCAGGACTTGGGGTATATTTAGTAAAGGGTTTTTAGAAGTGGAGATGTTACCCATAGCAACCAAACAGACTCTAGCTATTATGTACTAGAAGGTACTAGATACATGTTAAATAGAATCTGATTGGTTGTTATGGGCAACCTGCACTTGAGTAAGTAATAGTATACACTTCTGAATCTGAAACAGTATGCACTTTGTGAACACGGATCACTAAAGGCTGAATCAGATGCAGATGCACTTTGTAAGCTCAGATCACTAAAGACTGAAGGCCTGATTCAAAGACGGAGGCAAAGGAAATTACACATGCAATTGAACAATTGTTTACCATCGCGCGTGAATATAAGATGCACTGCGCATGCGAAGCGATCGTACTGCGGTCACAGATCCACATAGGAATCCATTGCAGAGTGAGTGACAGGTTATCAGGGTTTGGGGGGGTGACAGGGGTTGTCTGAGAAACGCAGGTGTGTCGGTCCCTTTAAAGCCGTTACATGGGCCTGCATAAATTAGCCACTGCAAGTGCATACGCAGCTCTGCATGTCTGAAAAGCTCTCAAGGCTGCAGCAGGTCAGATCTTCTGCAAGGCCAAGATGGCCGCTGAATTTGCGGCGATGTTACCGATATTTACACTAGTATGCATTGTCGCACGCATGTAAGAAGGCAGCAGTGGGCATCCTTATGCATGGGAGATCTTTGCTGACATTAGCATATTTTCGCTGCTGCGTTACATGCACAATCACAGCTGCAATCGCATTAGCGCCCATCTCTGAATCAGGCCCTTAGTCAGATGCAGATACTTGAACAGAGCTGGAAGCCACTGCAGCCAGTAGACTGTTCTTAGGGAGAAGAGTGTTATTCTGGCAGTGTGCTGGACACAGGAGATGGTTTAAATAGGGAACACTCAGTGTCTATTGGCCAAGCAGGTCATGTGAGCATGTTTGTTGGAATCTGGCCGACATATGTATTCATATGGGAAAAATCCAAGATGGCTGCACCCATGCTCCACTACTGCAGGAGCTGATAGTAGTTGAAATGCCAGACACACACACAGCAATGCCAACGCAGGTCTCAAGAATGCTAGAAGCGACCGTGGAAGCCACGGATGGCAGTGACGTGACCCTTCTGGACCCAGTATCTGGGGCTAAGGACCTCATTCAGAGTCGGTCGAAGCGGCCGCACGGAAGTACGGGAAAAGGGGACGGATATGCAAATGATTCCCTCGCAAGTTGCGTCCCTAAGTTCGGATCGGTAGCTGGCCGACCAAGGGGAGGAAGCGGCCAGAATTAAAAAAAATACGCCCCCTTCTCGTACGCATTGTACGTCATCTCCGGGCATATAAGGATTAATCGAGACCATCGGGAACCATTGGAACTGGTCGTAGAGCTTAAGGTTGACCATACCCTCTCTTAAGCTCTACGATCATGTCAGTGTAAAAACCTCCCATGTCACATGTGCCATGACACTACTTTGTTAATTATGCACTCCCATAAAACGTATGCACTCCCATAAAACGCCGTTCGCATAATTAGGCACGCCTGCGTTTGGATCTCCACTCCCCCGTTTTCAAGCACCTTCCCCTGTTACCACCCACAAACGCCTCATTCTGTCACTCAAACTGCCGACCTGGCTGTGTTCAAGGAGAGAGAAATTTTTGATCGTAGCGGCTAGTTTGCGCATGCGCATTACAAACTTTACGCATGCGCAGTATAGCAAACATCGTTGGCGTACGACCGTGCGGCCGCTTCGACCGACTCTGAATGAGGTCCTAAGACCCGATGTGTGACAATAGTGAAAGATTGGGAGTTGAGGGGGTCTTTGTTTTGGGAAATATAAGTTCAGTTTTAGAGGTATTATGCTTTAGGAAAAATTATGGATGGAGAAGTGGGGACCCTGACTGTAAATGGATGTAGAGGGGAGGTAGAGGTTGGTGTGGATATGGAGAAGGAGTGGTTGAGCAAGTAAGATGTGAACAGGGAGTGAACAGAGGGTGTGATTCAGCAAATAGCAGAATTGCAAAGCTGCACGCAAGCAGCTTTGCAATTCCATCCTTGCATCTGACACAGCTGCATATGTTATCCCAGTACTGCGACCGATGGTTGTGATGGTGGATGGCGCCAGCCAGCTGAGTAAGCCTCAGCTTACGCAGGCTGGCCGGCTTGCAAGGCCAGGAAACTGTGTCCGTAGATGTAGCCCCTGGCCTTGTATAGCTGGTACGCCCCCATCTACTGGAACGCCGGCTGCCCCCGCACTGATCCTTAAATGCCTCAGCCTGTCAAACGAACAGAGGCATAGCAAGGGCTCACGCATGACCCATTCTGCACATGCGCAGAACGGGTTCTGCGCATGAACAGATTCCCGATAATCAGAATTCTGTGTTCAGCATTACGATATATCATACTGAATTATCCCCAGAGTCCATTGTAGTTAAGCATTTGGTCAATTTATTTTTTATTTTTTACTTTAGCCATTATTGATATCTTCCACCCATCTACATAACATGCATCTGACGGGGGTTAAAGTCCATTTTATTGATTTATTTTCTGTGACATAGCTGCAAGTACACTACAGATATGTTCAAAATGTAACAATGGCCCTCATTCAGACCCACTCGCAAGCGGGCGCACGTACGTTAGGCATACGTACAAAAATATTTAAATTCAATGGCTCGCTCGTATTTTCGTTCGCATTTAAAATTCCTCCCTAAACTCTGACGACCCCTCCTCTAACTAACGAGCGTACGAAATAGCGAGCGTACATCCCCGAAATGGCTTGAAAGGAACGCACGCACAAGTATAAACAGGAAGTGGCCTTGTCAGATGTCGATTACCTGCTCCTTTATTCTGCCTACCTCCATCAATCGTATCATGCCAATCAATGTATCAATTAGCTTAATTGTTTGTTTTTTTTCAACACAATGCAAGAAACTTTACTCTTGTCCGTGTTTGTGTTTACCCGCAGAATACGTACGGATGAAACATTCGCTTTTATTGTTCAAAAAACATGTGAACCACAATTAAACAATTGTTCTATTGCTGTGTATCCCCGCATATTTCCCTGGGTTCATTTCTTTATTTAAATTTGCTTACGCATGTCACTGCATCAAGCCTATCATAACTCTCCAGAGATTTCTGGCCCTGTCGAACACATGACTCATACACTAACCAATAAAATTGCTCCTGTTAATTTCCAAAATACATTAGCCAATCAGTAAATTTTTACACACTTTATCAAAAATGATTTTTAAGAAAAACACCATTGCCATCATGAGAGCCTCCGCATTCACCAGGCGCGAGCTGCTGGTGCTTACGGAGGTCATGGATCGCCGGATCACCAGCCAACCTCAACCCATCACCAACCGGCAGAAGCGCTCCGCGTATGCGGAGGCACGGTCCCGCCTGCGGTCCTTCGGCTCACGCCGCAACATCGGGCAGCTGGAGCGCAGGTGGTCCGACCTGCAACGGCGAACGCCCCGCTTGCTGGCATGCTTTCGCATGCAGATCCAGGAAAGTAAGTGTTATGTATTGTGGTTTTAATGTTTGTGTTTGTGGGGCAAACTGCGTGTGCATGTTTTCCTGTCTGTCCTATTTATTATTTGTACTCATATCTGCGTGTGCATGTTTTCCTGTCTGTCCTATTTATTATTTGTACTCATATCTGCGTGTGCATGTTTTCCTGTCTGTCCTATTTATTATTTGTACTCATATCTGCGTGTGCATGTTTTCCTGTCTGTCCTATTTATTATTTGTACTCATATCTGCGTGTGCATGTTTTCCTGTCTGTCCTATTTATTATTTGTACTCATATCTGTGTGTGCATGTTTTCCTGTCTGTCCTATTTATTATTTGTACTCATATCTGCGTGTGCATGTTTTCCTGTCTGTCCTATTTATTATTTGTACTCATATCTGCGTGTGCATGTTTTCCTGTCTGTCCTATTTATTATTTGTACTCATATCTGCGTGTGCATGTTTTCCTGTCTGTCCTATTTATTATTTGTACTCATATCTGCGTGTGCATGTTTTCCCTCTATTTCTGATTTATTCATTCTACTCCTATTTGGCTTATTTTTTGGGTTGTTTTTTTTTTTTAGTTTTGGTCCCCGGATTTGTCCATAAACTAACCGCAATTTCTTTGACATATTTTAGGGGGACAGCCAAGACTCCGCCGTCACCGTCCGTCCAGACGGCGTTTCCGGCCACTATCCCCAACCCCCAGCCAACACTCCACCCCAAATCTTTCCCCTATTCCCCACTCCTCCCCATCCTTCCCAGACCCTCTCCCGGAAATGTTGGGCATCCTTCCCCTCCGTCCCACTTCCCCCTCTCCTCCACCCACCCCTCTTCCAATTACCCCCTCCCCGAAGTCCATCATAACTCCTCCCCATTCTTTGGGGAATGACGGATCCTCCGAGGAGGATCATGGAGGCATTTCCGGAGCTCCCGTTTTGGCTCCCGGTATGTTTTTATTTTGTTTTTTTTTCAAGCACAAACTGTTTGTATGTAATCATGTGTCGTGCCTTTCTTCATGTTTTTGTGGCTTGACTTTTGGTGATTTTGCAGTTTGCCTTTACCTCTTCCTGGTGATTTCAACATACACATATCATACCTGTGGGAATTTGTACCTAGGCCTTGTATTTTTGGCAGCACCCCCTTTTTTTTTTTTAGGTTTAGGAGTGATTTCGTTGTGTTTTTGTTTTTTTAATGTGGATTCCCTATTGTTGTATTAACCCACACACTTTTCTCACCCACAGAGGAACAGAGGCGTCGGCAAGAGGTGGCGGATTGTGTTGGCCAGATGCGCCAACATGTAATTGGCATTCTGGTGGCCCTCGACCGGCTGTCTGGCCTCCTTCGCCAGTAGTTTTTTTATTTTTGTTAACGTTTCAAAATAAATTTATTCAGACAAATATACGTTCTGGCTCATTTTTTAAATCCAAAACCAAGATAGTTTAGCATGACATAAGTAGACTGTTCCTGCAAGGATTTCCCTTTTTTAAAAGTTAGATTGTGTTTTGTCTTTGTATGTCAAACAGACACAAGAAACACATAACAGTAACAATGTCATTTCCCTTTTTGGGTGTAGTGTCAATTACATATTTCTACATTTTACAGGTTCCTAGTTGGTGCGCAAGCTGCTTAGGCCAATCTTACAAATCCCAAGGTTGGGCCAGGCTTCCTTTTGGTGTGGGTTGGGAAGCTGAAAACATATTTCAGTTTAGCTCAACTGGCGTCAGTACTGGATTACCCCTTAGTCAAATGTAACTTGTGTTAACCTGGTTACACTTGCTGTTAACGTCCCAAAAAAGGAAGACCATTTCACTCTCCAAACATTTATTCACAACATAACAGAGAAAACAAAGTGGTCACTCCCAAAAAAATAACACAGTGATAAATTCAAATACAACACATACCAAGAAATAATTAAATAAAAACAAAAAATCAAGAACTGGTTGACGAAGGACCATGCCAACATGATTCCACAAACATGGCGTTGCGATATGGGTTCCAGAATATATGCCCAAAAGGACCAGATCCAGGTTTGGTAAGGGTAGCAGGAAGTAGTGAGCGTTGGAGTGCCAAAGATTATGTGAACAAACAGAAGATGGTGAGAAAAAAAACACAAAATTAGATGTTCGCAAACAAACACAAACACATTAGGTATAAACACTGTAGTTTTGTTACAACTTACCTAAAAAATCTGGCCACCACATCATCGCGTATGGCCCCCCCACATACTGACCTCCGACCAACCTCGGGGGGGCCATCCTCAGGTAAGGCATCCTCTGGCTGCATTGGGACACCACTCCTTATGGCAATGTTGTGAAATATCCCACACAGGACCACAATTTTTGACACCATATCCGGCACATACATGAGCTCGCCACCAGAGCGGTGGAGGCATCTGAATCGGCCTTTTAAAAGGCCGATACAGCGCTCCACCACTTGCCTGGTGGCTGTAAGTGCGGAATTATACGCACTTTGTGGCCCTGGTGTGGGAGCCAAATAAGGAGTGAGCAGCCAGGACATGCAAGGGTATCCACTGTCTCCTGTGAAAAAAAATAGACAACATCAGGAACACTGTGTATCAAGCTTAACATTGTTATGTACTAAAGGTCTCCACTTACCCAGAAGCCACGCATCACCAGCTTGTAGGTTGGTTAATTTCTGCCATATCCCTGATTGCCGGATGACGAAGGAGTCATGAGCACTTCCTGGTAATTTAGCATTCAGGGACAGGATCTGGAGGGAGGCATCACATACCACCATTACATTCAGGGAGTGATAGTGTTTACGGTTTCTAAATATTGCCTCCAGCCGTGCTGGAGGCTGAAGTGGTATGTGAGTACCATCCACAACCCCTATGATGTGTGGGAAGCCAGCTATTTGGTAAAAATTGGCCTTGGCCACATTAAGGGCACCCATATCCAAAGGCATTTTAATAAAATGATGGAGGTGCTTGAAAAGTGCCTCCATCACTGCCCTCAGGATCCGGGAAAAGGAGGATTGGGAGATGCCCGCCACTATTCCCACCGTTGTTTGAAATGATCCTGAGGCACAGAAATGTAACACCGCCATAAATTGCGTCAGTGGTGGTATTGCTGTTGGACTGTCAATTTGCCGCTCAAGATCACTTTCTATTAATGAGAGAGTGTCTATGATGATTTTGGGAGGTAGACGGTAGCGTCTTAAAACCTCATCATCAGGCATTCCAAAAAGGGTGACACGTGTTCGAAATATCTGGGGCCTTGCATGCCTACGATGCCTACGCCTGGGACGAGTTTGAGGTTGGTCGTCTTCAGGGAGCAGGGCCAGAACAATTCGCCCCAGATCTA
This sequence comes from Taudactylus pleione, assembly GCA_031769625.1. Lineage (NCBI taxonomy): Eukaryota > Metazoa > Chordata > Amphibia > Anura > Myobatrachidae > Taudactylus > Taudactylus pleione. Next base: position 30,890,060 of record JAUIMM010000065.1, read on the forward strand.
CCTGAAATTCAAAGTTTACAATGTAAGGCTTTTGAGCCACCCCAAAAGTAACATAAAACAACTTAGCTTTATGATACCATCCATAGCTGCTTACATGCCGGGGTATTGTCATGATACGTATAAACTGTAAAAAAGCCAAAAATGAGACATCAAAAATTTAGAGGGTGATTTTATGTTTGTCAAATTGGTGCAAGCCAACACATAAAATAGGCGAAACACACATTTGGCCATCGATGAAAACGACATTGCACACCGTACGTCAAATAGGGGTCAAATGGACCCCAAAAATGGAAAAGGGAAAAGCAAAACTGGTTTACATGATGAATAAGCCTCGAAAAATGCGTTAATTAGTTCGCAAATGCAAGTCACTACACCAACAGTCAAAAATTTGTTAATTAGTTCGCAAATGCAAAAAAAATAATGGACTTACCAAAATCGAATATATAAGATTTCCCTCAAAAAGGTTTTGGGTCCGAAAGCCAAAACAAACTAAAATAGATGAAATTAGTGTTAAAAAAAAAATATAAAACAAAAAACCAGAAGTAGACACCAATTGGCCACAAATTAGACTGCACAAAACTTACCAAATCAGGAAACGATGGCAAAAAATAAACCAAAAAAATGCAAACGGAAAACCAAAACAACTGTAGCAAACCCAAAAAAATACAAACACCGCCAAATCCTCCAACCGCAAACAACCAAATCCAACCAACTTAACCGCCAACAATCCAACAACGCAACCTCGACTCCACACACACCAAGCCATAAATAGTGTTTATTTTCCCGCACAAATTAAGGATGAATCATAGGGACGCACAATCAATGATGCGGCCGCAAACTAAGGACGCATGTATAAATACGTCACGAAATCACATTTAATTTCTGGTTGATTTCATTCTGGAAGCAGAGACATGGCTTCAGACCAGGGAAACAATGGCCAAAATTCCGGCGGTAAGGCCTTCATGCATTTTGTCTCAATGATTCTTTTAAAACATAATATTGTGCAAGTTGTGAAGTGGCTAAATCTGCATATTTACCCAAATAGGTGAGGAGGATGACATGGAAGAGACTGCTGGCCCCAGTCAACCCGCCAAAGCTGCCAAAAAAAAAGGCAGCCACATTTCACAAGCAAGGAGATGGAGGTTTTGATCCAGAAGTGCGTTGACATCCTGCCCCAGGCAGCCAGGAATATGAGCCAAAGCCAGAAGTGGAGAATGTGGGAGGAGGTCGCCGTTGCTGTCAATAGGGTGGGTGATTATGTCCGTCTAGCCCGGGATGTCAAACGGCGGTAAGTAAACACTTTCCCATCCTATAAACAAACCCCATTGTAAAAAAAAGGATAATGGTTCCAATTTCATTCCACAGATGGGCAGACTTCAAATATCGTCTCAAGCAAAAACTTGCCGACAGGGCTAGGCATGCAAGGGGGACAGGTGGGGGTCCCACCCCTGTGTCATTGGAGTTGACAGACTTAGAAGAGCTGGCACAGGGGTGTGTGCAGGCTGTGGAGGTGTTTGGCGTGTCCAACATGGATACGGACATGCCAGACTTTGCGGCTCCTCATGTTGGCCAAGGTAAGTCTTGTGATGTCACCAACTCTGAAATGCTATTGTGCCAATATGTAGATTCTAATGTGAGACTTTTCGCATTTTTCCTAACAGAGACAGAGGCGGATGAGTCTGCTCCAGAGGGGAGCCTTGGCCGCAGAATTTCTGCTGGCTCTGCAGGGGAGGAACCAGTACATCCGGCTGAGGACCCTGCAGAAGCCAGTCCAGGGCGTGCCCCCTCGCAGGCAGTGGGCCTCCTCACAGAACTCAATTTTAAATCGGATTTCCATACGGAGATTCTGCAGAGGATGGACGCCAGTCTGATACGGGTGGCTGAGGCCCTGGAGCAAAATGCTGCGGCCAACGTGACCATTGCTCAGGCCCTGGCGGAAAATACCAGGGCCAACATCCGCATCGCCGATGCCCTGGAGCAGCTCATTCGCCAGCACATGGTGGAGCCGACCTCCCTTCCTGCCGGAACATCCGGATCCTCCACCTCTGGCACAACATCAGCCAATCCTCCAAATGTGCCTAGCCCTGTGCCTAGTCCAGAGGCCACAACATCTGCCTCTGGACAGGCCAGCCCGATGGCATCCCGGACCCGGTCTGGCGCCCACCCTCACCCAGCCAAACGGGCGAGAAAACGGTGACAGCAATGGCGACTTTTCCCACACTCCTTCTGTGCTTGGCTCATATTCCTTTCTGGTCAAAACTTCCCTCTCCTTTCTTGTGAAATTTTTTTAAATTTGGTATTTACGTTTATGTTACCAGTTATGGCTTTTTTTTTTTTTTAACAAATATCTTTGCCACAAAAAAAAGCCAACAAAATATTAGGCCAATTTGTTTGTGTTTAAACAATAAATTTAAAACCAAAAACTGACATTGTATTGTGACATTATTGTACAAATGGGTTACATTTAATCCTGGCCCTAAAGGCAAAAACTGACCCTCTTAAAAAAAAAAAAAGGCCTCTTTAAGGAACGTTTAAAAAATCACATAGCGATGCAAATTCCACAGTAAACCAAAAAAAAGGGGAGCTAATTAAAACATGATGACATTATTGTTACAATAGGCCATAACCAACAAATTGTGGCCAAAATAAAACACCAAAAATGTACGCTAATTGATTGTGTAATCATGACATTAGCAGCTCTGATTTCCACCTGCGTACGCTTTTGTGCTATCCCAATAAACTGCTTTCCAAACACATACCAAGCCGGTTTTCAATCCAACACTAATTACTTTACTGACCAGCCGCGATTAATCGCAGCACCATCCTTGAGTCCCGGCACGGAGGAGAAGGCCATCGCCAATGTGGTCGAGTAATCCTGACCCTAAGCTGTGCGAGCATTTTGAAGGGAAAGCGGATGTTCCAGTGACGTATGAGACGGTCCGAACACATTTGACGTTCGCATCTGCTAATGTATGTACGCCCCAAAAACGCCTCGCCACGCCTGCGTTTTTTCATCTCCACCCCCGTCAACACCCAAAAACGCCCTGTTCTGTCAATCACATTTGACATGTCACTTCCTGTACGCTATTTTAGGAACGAGAGAAAAAAAACTCGCAATCTGCCGTACGCACATGCGCAGTGTAACACCGACGCATGCGCGGTTAGTCAACATCGGAACGCAACGAGCGTACTGTTGTTAACGTGCGGCTCTGAATGAGGGCCAATGTTTTTTTCATTCAATTTAGCAAAAGAACCTCAGATAAAATGTTCTTTGTTGAACAGGTTTTTTTGCAGCATTTTGTAATTTTGTCAGGATATAGAGAATTTGTTCTATAAAATATTGACAGGTTTGACAAATATTGCTACTTTAATGCGATAGAGCAGAAAACTCAATATGAGCCAAACGACTTAAATTTACCACTACAGTAGGCATTTTGTTGAATTGGCAGCACATTTAATATCTGCAATGCTTCACCTCATCTTGATTTAGATGAAACCGTCAAGCTAAGAAATATCACATATCATAATTAGGCTACTATTGCATTTTAGCAGAAATACAGTCTCTTAATAATATGTTGTATTATTGGGCAATGTTTTGCTACATTATCTGTCATCAATTCCAAAATTTTCATTTGGTAAACCTTTTATGTATGCCATTATGCTCAAATATATCTCCATGTAACTATCTTGTTGCCACAGTGCACCAGAGCCTGGTTCCTATTTACTGGGTGTGGTGATGCTGGTACTCCAGGGCTGAGGTAGTCTGGTCACGGAAGGTGCCAGATGGCACCTGCTGCAGAAGTTTCCCTCGCTGCCAGCAGTCTGTCTATCGGCTGCTCCATAATCACCTCTTCTTCCGTTGGCTGTGGCCGGCTTTAATTACAGATGACTGTGGCTCACATAGTGGCATATACGTAAAGTACCACTCTGTTTGAAATGTAAAGAGCCAGGCATGCCAAATATGATGTCACTCTTGGCACCATATTCAAACCTTCTCCTATGATAGGAAGTCTCTTAGCACTATTCGATGCCAGAGTATTAGACTCGCATCTTGTATTCAAGCAGCTATTCTGTGCAATCACACATGTTCTGATCTGATCCATCAACGATTATCCTTGCCTGCTCCTTTGGTAGTGCTCCTTGTGACTTTCTGGTTCAGACCTTGGCTAGTCTCTTAACCTGTTTCTGCCTGTCCCCTGGTTCCATGTTGCACACCTGGATCTGACCCATTTCTGTTGACTACGCTCCAGTACACTGAGTCACAGCGACCAGTCTTACTGTCTGCCTTCATACCAACCAGCCAGTACATAGGAACCCAATCAGAGGGCTACAGCCTGCAAATCACAAACCCCTTTGTTGAGTTCTAAGGCCACTAATATGTAAGACACCGCATCTCTGTAGTGGGTACACACCAACACTAAATTGTACGGTCAGCATCCATACCATCCCAGCTAGAGTTGTGACACTTGTACTCTATTACTTTGTGTACATCTATGGGTCTGTGCTTTATCTCAAGGTCATTGAAGCATACTTCTCTTGTTAACTGTCCTCTGACCCCTTACATTATTCATACTTGTATAGTTTATGACCCAAGTATTTATTTAATTTCTAAACATTGAAGAACAGATGTGTCCCTTTGTTGTATGTATGCCATATGGTACTAGATGCCCTGAGGGTCTGAGATGCTCCAAAAGGAGCAGCACACCATATTTTTCTTGAAATCTTGCATCTCATGCGCATCTCATACACAGAAAAACTTTAATGGCAAAGAAATTGGTTTTACACATGTACAAGTCACAGACAAAGAACAATAGAACTTGGCATGAGGAAAAGCCATGGCCGCTTGCATCGGAGCCCTTTTTATGCAGATTCAGACTCAGGGCCTGATTCAACAGTGCACGCTGAATCAGATTCGTGACGTTCGGGAATCTGCGCAGGCACATAATCCATTCTGCGCATGTGCAGATTGGGTCTGTGATCCCGCTCATAGACTGGCAGCAGACTGACAATGATTGACAGTCTGCTGCCATTTGGGGGAGGCAATGCCCTCCGTTCCCCAAAACGGAGGCGTATCACCGCTGTTGGGGTGGGGAGGAAGCCAGGAACTCTGTCGGCTGACGGAAACTTCCTTGCTTCTTCATCTCAACTTCGGCACCCGGCTGCGGGACCCCATGGGTCACCTTAGATGGCCAATGTCCCGCAAAGTATCAGATGCTGCTTTGGACAACACAGCTCAGATACATAATTGGCACATACAGAATTGCAAAGCTGCTTGCGAACAGCTTTGTAATGCTGAATCAGGCCCTCAGTCACATACAGTTGCACTGTACAAATGCTGCACTGATGTCAGCCAGCTGCCCAATCGCAGTGTCACATGTGTGATTTGGGCAAATCTTGTAAATAAAGACAATGCTCATGCAGTGTCATTAAAGCATAACAGCATACTTTTCCCGGTATGTCCGGGTAACTCACAAATTTTGAGGAGCTCTCATATAGGCTACAAAGCAGACCAGCCTACCAATTTGTGCACTTCCCTTATGAAATGGGCAGCCCAAAGGTTTGATTATGCTGTACAGAGCTGTAATTAGACTTTTTGGTGCCCTGTGCCAGAAAGGGCATTGGCGCCCCCCTCATTTTTCAAAGGGACATAATGCACCCAAGAAAGGGCAATGGCTTTATGGGGAAGGGCCAGGGAAGAGATAGGAGAGGCCAGGAGATGCTGGGGATGAAATAAGAGGAAGCTACTAGCAAGAATGATAATAAACAGAAATCTGACAGGCCCAAACAGCTCCCCCTGACCTGTGGTGCCCTGTGTGATGGCACCGGCCGCACTACGCTAGCTACGACCCTGATGCTGTATGCCATGGATTGCTCCATCATTGCCCAGCTTCCTGAATCACCACATTAAGCAGCAGGGGGGTGGGACCATGATGATGCAACTCTCACTCTGATACATTCCTGAGGGCATTTTTACTCTGTCGCTAATTATGCATTAAAGAGATGAAGGGAAAGATGTATCAAGTTTCGGAGAGAGATAAAGTTGACAAGTTGCCCAATGCATTAATCAGCTTTTGTCATTTAACTAGCAAAGTTTTTGAAATGTAAAGTTGATTGGTTGCTTTGGACAACTACATAATCACTCTTCAAGGGCCTAATTCTGAGGTGGACACAATGCCAATGTTTGCAAAGTTGAGCATTGCTCAGAGAGACCCAGTGTTACTGCTGATCAATGAAGCCAGAAAGACATGCAGCCTAAATACATGAAGCCTAAAGTCATAGCCTAGTGTCTCTGGTATACTGTTAGGGGCTTTTTGCTGTGTATGAGATGCAATTCCACTTGCATCCTACACTGCTACCCACATACAGTCAACAGCTGGTGACCTGTATTCTCCGCTCCATGTGAACAGTCTATGTATGCATAACTGTGAGTACAGCTGTACATTTTCGTTGACTCAGGGCATCAGCTGGTGTGTACCTACACTCTGCCATACCACCGCCAGTTGTACACGCATATCCCAACAGAACCCCATTTCATCAGGATTTGCAATGACCTTCTAAGGTAATTACTGCACCCCAAGGAAGCCAGGAAAATGTATCCTTAACATAATGGATCCACTAGAACTCTAATCTTTGGGAAAAATACATTCATACAGTAGCTGTTAAATTCATTATGTTGATGGAACTTTTGCACTCATCTGTGTGTGGAGAAGATGACAAATGGTGATTCATCACATCATATCACCTTTCTACGATGCTCAGTGTGATTCATTTATGCAATGTCCAACTATTAAATTCAGTTTTATGCAGTTCTTGTAAGATCACTTTTAATAAACTGGTTGTTTGAACTACAGGTTTAAAGTATTGGCAGAACCTATGGTGTTGATAGGTTTCAGTGTTGTGCGATGAAGGTCAGTCCACACAGCAGAATGCTCAACCAGGATTATGGTTTATTAACTGTCAGATAACAGGATGCAGGGTAACATTGGGTATGCACACATACACTGATACAAGCAGAACCGGGCAGGAGATTATGAAGCTAATGCTAGTGGAGTGCGCTTATAGTTGCACAAACTTGTATGTGCACTCAGTGGTGGCAGTTGCCCTTTTACAGTAGGTCACGGTGGCACAGAGGTACTGTAGTGCCTCCAACTGTGTAAACCAGTATCCAGTGCAGCAAAATGCCCAATGGGCACATCCTCAGTGTTGGACTGGGGCATGAAGGGCCCACCAGGAATGCAGTGGTAGGGGCCCAATTTTAAGGGGTGTGGCCAGCCTCCACAGAAGCACTTCACCAACTATTAGAGCAGATATGCAAAGAACAGGGGCACTTTTGTAGAGGAGGGTGCAGGGTTGTGTAGGGACTATAAACTTTGGGCTAGTCTTGGTGTAGTTTACATATAAACAAACCAAGCACCCAAGTTCACCGACGATCCTGCTCCACCAAATTGCTGAACCCTAGATGAGGAAGTGGTGCCATCAGGCAGTGGGTCCCACTAGGGATTTTTCCTGTACACCTGTGGGCCAGTCAAACCATACACATCCTGTCTCAACGGAGGACAGAGAGAAAGTGCGCAGATGGGCAGAACATGCACAGCAGCGCACTTGGGTCGGAGGTAGCACTGTGATGTCAATGCACCTCCATCTAAGCATAGAGGACCTCATTCAGAGTCGGTCGTTGCGGCCGCACGGTCATACGCCACCGATGTTCGCTAACCTGAGCATGCGTAAAGTTCACAATTCGCGTGCGCAAACTAGCTGCTACGATCAGAAATTTCTCTCTCCTTGAACACAGCCAGGTCGGTAGTTTGAGTGACAGAATGAGGCGTTTGTGGGTGGTAACAGGGGAAGGTGCTTGAAAACGGGGGAGTGGAGATCCGAACGCAGGCGTGCCTAATTATGCGAACGGCGTTTTATGGTAGTGCATAATTAGCAAAGTAATGTCATGGCACACGTGACATGGGTGGTTTGTATACTGACCTGATCGTAGTGCTTAAGAGAGGGTATGGTCAACCTTAAGCTCTACGACCAGTTCCGATGGTTACCGATGGTCTCGATTAATCCTTATATGGCCGGAGATGATGTGTAATGCGTACGAGAAGGGGGCATATTTTTTGTCTTGCGGCCGCATCCTCCCCTTGGTCGGCCAGCCAACGATCCGATCTTAAGGACGCAACTTGCGAGTGCATCATTTAAATATCCGGCCCCTTTTCCCTTACGACCGTGCGGCCGCAACGACCGACTCTGAATGAGGTCCAGAGTCTCAGATCTGACAGTGAGGGAAAGACAGTGCAAAGCATAGTCCCTCCTAACAAAAAGTTGCCGCCAATTGACCTGCAGTTATATTTTTATACATGATCCTGACCATGGGCTGTAATAATCTTTATTAACACCTGTGTGGAATTACGATATGATTTCAATATTTTTAGTGTACCTAATTTATCCAGGTATTGCCATATTTTTGACCACTACATGTATGTCTATATTTATATATTTTTAATATAGTGACACTGAGTATTCAGCGGTGTACAAAATCGTAAATGTACATGGAGCAATACAGTATACAATAATAAGAGCTAGATACAAGTGTAGTACTTGGAGAAACATTAGAAAGTGTTCCTTGCATATTATATGTGGAACACAAGGGCCTAGGGGCCTATTTATTAAATCAAATTCACTTTTTTTGCATGGTTTCAGTAACTATTAAATATATTATTAGATATTTCCTGCGATAAACTAATTGCAGATTAGTCTCCTTTTTTTATATGGGGATTGCAGTTTGGTTCTACTTACCAAGCTCTGAAAAGCTAAGCTATCTGGAGATTGGCACTGATAGGTAATGTCATCTGGCATTAGCTATTGTAGCTCATGGACTGCGGTATCACTGGAGAGGGATTTCTGATCCCTCTCTGGTAGCTGCCAGCATCTAAGAAGTTGTGTTTTTTTTGCTGAAAAACTTCACATTGGGAAAGTGTTTCAGCGGGACAGTGCCTTTTTGGAATATCTGTCCCTGTAAGCAAATATTGTAAATAACTCTATAATCCAGAGCTAAACAATACCTAATGGATTGTTATTTACTGGTGAAAAAAACTGACAAGTAATAAGTAGGCCTCTAAGTGCCTAGTAGGAGTCAAGACCTCTTAGGAGCTATTTGAATGCTTCTCTCAGCAACAGGTGCTTGAAATGAGTTTTGAAGGGAGGATGGGAAATACTGTAAGTATTGAAGGATAGAGTCTTCCGTAAATAAGCAACACACTTTATTCAATCATAATTGCTCTGACAGCTATCATTTGCCTATGAATTAGGTAATTCAAGGTTGCTGATTTGTTTGCTTTTAAAATGCTAAAGACTTCTCTTTTCAGAAAACAAGAGAATACAAATCACCAGTTTATGAAGGATGCATTCAGTATCTGTGAAATAAGAACATTCAATATGCAAAGTTATGTAAGCAGGGTCACAAAAGCCTTTGAGATCATCTTGAATACAATCTTTCTTGAATCAGCTGTGCAGGAAATGTTGAAGAAATACATTTGTTTGTATCTGTAAAAATTGCAAAAAAATATATACCAACTGTGTACAGTACACATCATTTTCTAAACACTGTTATAAAATAACACAGTATGAATATAGGTAACACCACATTTGCTGTGCCCCAGCTTCATACAGCAAAAATCACATAATGTGTATCCCAAAGATCATCATACAGAGGCATGAAAGAAGAGAAAAATCATTGTGTACAGAAAATAATAATAGGATAAAAAGTAGGTCAAGTCGTGACTCACCCAGTCTTTAGGCTGACCAGGGCTTCCTGCACCCCTTTCTGATTAAATTTGACCATGTACTGATGCATTTCAGGATAGTTGTTTCTAATGTTTCTTTCAGTGCTTCCATTAGGGACTGTACCAAACCGAAATGGGGGAGAATATTCGTATGACCGTTGAAACTAAAGATGAACATATAAAACAGAAAATACAACAATTAAGGCATTTCTTATATACGATACTAATATGACATATAGGTCCTGATTCAGAGGTGTACTCAATGCTGATATTTACTCAGGCTGAGTGTTTGCCATTGCGCATACATGTTCTGCGCATGCACAGTGATCGAATTGCGATTGCGCTCACATAGAGGATTCATCACTTGCAAAGTGAGTGACAGGTAGTCAGTGTTTGGAGGTAACAGGGGTCAGTTAGAAAAACTCAGGCGTGTCGGACCGCTTAAACACTGTTTTCAGGGCATCCATAAACTGGCCAATGCGTTCTTCCCCACAGCACGAGAGCCCTTTATCTGCCTGGTGACCCGTTGTGTCTGCGACAGGTTAGACTTACTAAGAAGGCTCATGGCCACCTGATCTGCTATCGATGTTTCCAGTTTTATGCGTGAGCCGCTGATGTGAGATGCTTTCAGTGGTCATCTCTAAGCAAAGGATGGCGAGTGAGTCATTAGCATATTTATGCTATTGCGATCTCTGAGAGATCACAACTGCAATGACATTTGCATCCATCTCTGAATCAGGCCCATAGTCCACTCCAAACAAACTATGGGAGAGATTTATCAAAGCCTGGAGAGAAATAAAGTACTGTACTAACTAGGGATGTGCAGGCTCGGTTCTACTCGGTTCCGTTCGGTTCTTTTTACCGGATCTTATTGGGTTTCAGCTGTCACGAGTTTTGGATAGCCAATAAGATTCGGTAAAAAGAACCGAACGGAACCGAGTAGAACCGAGCCTGCACATCCCTAGTACTAACCAATCAGCTTGTAACTGTCATTTTATAGGCTGTGTTTGAAAAATGACAGTTAGGAGCTGATTGCCTGGTACTGTATCCCTCTCCATTTTATCTTTCTCCAAGCTTTCATAATCTCCCCCTGTGTAATAAAGATAATATTGAGTTATTAATTCAAAACTTCAGATCTTAAAAACTATTTAATAGGAATGAGCTCTGACTAGATGGTATTTAGCAAATTTTGGTCTTATTTTGGGGGAGATGTATCAAACCTTTAAGAGAGATAAGTGCCCATAGCAACCCATGAGCGTTTAACTGTCATTACATAGACTGCGCTAGATAAATGATACTGTGCCTAGAAGAAGATTTGATACATCTCCCCTTTTATGAGGTTTATTCATGAATCAGACTTTTTCTTGCACAAAAAAATATTTTATTTTGCAACTTATCGTAGAAAACAAAAATATTATTTTTCCTATGTAACAAGCTTACCAAGACAGAGCCTTCATAAAACACTGTACTTGTGAAGGCAGAGAAGGCTTTCACTGCTACAGTAGCTTATGGAAAATCTCAATCTTCCTGGCAACCTCCATTGTGGAAAATGTTAATGTGCACCGAAGATACAGAGACACTAGAATTGAAGCGCAAGCCAGGGATTTGGCTGAGCATAATTAAACCCCTACATAGATTAAATTTAGACCACCTTTAAGACTTTTTGGTTGTTGCTTTAAATTGGGTTTGAAAATGTGATTGACAATTTGGGTAGCCATTGGTGGTGAGAGGGGCCTGTTGTTTTTTCCTTTTTGTAAGGAGCTGTTTGCTGGCCACTTTCCATCTTTTTCTAGACGTTCAGAATCCCAGCATCCTGACACCAGTCAGAATCCCGGCACCAGTATCCTGACAGCTGACATCCCAACGGTAAGTATTGGGGTTATTGGGAGGGTAGGGTTAGGCACTAGGGGGAAGGTTAGGGTTAGGCTGTGCGGAGGGAGGGTTAGGGTCAGGCTGCAGGGAGGAAGGTTAGGTTTAGGCTGTGGGGAGCGAGGGTTAGCTTTAGGAATAGGGGTAGGGTACTTACTGGCAGGTGTTGGTATTCTAACCCAGTTGGGTTGCTGCCGTTTGGATTCTCACCACCAGAATCCTGAGCGGCAGCATCCTGTACCCAACCTGCATATACTTTTTAAGACACCTTACTTACAGGTACCTTATCCTAAGAGCTATTTATTTTATCTTAATCAATGTATTACTAATTTCATCTGAGTTGCATCTTAGGAAATGATTTCAAGGTTATCCTAAATTTTTACTATGAGATAATGCTGACTATATCCACTTTTTTTATATAAAATTTTTCCATTGTTACAGCTGTGAGAATGTAATTATTTTATTTTACCATATAAGAAAAAGAGCAGGATTGTAAATTAAAGTGTAACAGCTGCAAAATACAAATTTCGTTGCTTACATTTTTCTATTTTATTTGCACATTTTGCACATGTTCAGCGATACTTTACTTATTATAATGATGTTCACACACTAATTTCATGGAAACATTTTTCATTTCCCTTTATCTGTTGTTTATAATGGAGTTGGGTTGGAAAAGATCAGGGCTATGTAATAAGTAAATACAGATAATAATTGAGGAAAATGATGCAACATTGAAAGCTGAAATAACACATTACAAGGCTCATGCTGAGTTTGAATACAAGCATCAAACAGTGCAGAAGTAATATCCGTTCACTAAAAAAATGCAATTGTGTGTATATACAAAGGTGGACAAATCACAAGGTGCAGGCAGCCCTGCATTATTAGTACATATGTCAGGATTACATCAGGCATATATCAGATACATTTATTTCCAGATTTTAAACTTTGGGTTTTTTTATCGTAAAATAAACACCTGCTATTATGTTTGAGTAAAATAAATCAAAAATGATTTATGTATACTGCAGCTATGTGTAGAGAAAAATCTTGTTAAATACACTCACTCAATTATAAATTATATCCAAGATTAAGCACACACTGTACCAACTTCAGTAAATCTACAATTACCCAATCAGGATCAATTAGCTACTGTAGTGCTTGAAAAAATCATCATCATCATCAATGTGCCCTCATCTGATATGGCTCTGAAAGGCATATATGTGCCAGTATGCATCTGTTAGAAATTATGTGAAATGATGGCGATTACGTAGCGCTGGCACAGGGCAATTTTTCCTCCCCCCAAACATGTGACATCAAACTGAAGGGGCAACTACCAGCACCAGGAAAAAGAGCACTGCCAAGAGCATCCCTAGGATTACTCTGGGTGGCTCTACAGACTGCAAGCTGAATGCTCATAGCATCCTTTGAGCGCAGATGCCATAAGTCAGCACTAGTGCTAGCACCAGGACCATGCACCACTTGTGCACCCATACCTATGACCTTGTGAACATATCCTTATTGTCAAATTAATTTAGCCATGACTTTTCTATGAATTGATTAAGATGGCTGAAAAAGTCACAGCCACTACTTTTCCCCATTCAATTACAAGTCCACATTAGGTTAACAAGGCTGTCAATGGGAGTTAACATGGCATTTAGTTCATAGCCCCTGAGTAGGCATAAAGTAGGGGAAACAAATTGTTTTAAGTTAAAAATGTTGGGACTTGTCGTAGGACCTCTGGTACCCCCCCCCCCCCCCCTCCTCTCTTCCATCAATGCTTAATTATGATCTTGGAGGCTTTTAAATAGTATCATTTGGCCAATAATTACATGTGTCACTTTTCAGGTAATTTTCTGTAAAAAGCTCAAAAGGGGGTGAAAAACAATATGTGGCATTGTTTGGATGGGAAATTAGTTTTTGAACTTGGAGTTATAAGTGTTTTTTCCTAATATTTTTTAGACTAATAACCACATCCAAATCACATTACAGGCATCCGAATACCTGCATAAGTTTGAGGAAAGATAAGCAACCTGTTTTTATTATGGAAGATTGCTAGTTTTTCATGTAAAGGGTTAAGGGAGTAAAGTGGGTGTAGCTGGGAGGTTGTCAATCAAAATAGTAGCCTATGGTTGTTTAGTAAGGGGCTAGGCCTCTACTAGTCTAATAAATAGCCTGGGAGAGGAGCCATCTTCTTCTTTCCAGTTTTTTCATCCCCACCCACCCATCAGGCTAATCTGGTTTGTATGCAATTTTTTTATTTTTGTTGGACTGTGCAAATTTTATTTTTTAGTCCTTCCAACAGGTACTGGTGCAGCATGGCAGGAAACAGTGCTCCTGGGTGGCCTATTATTGGCGTAAGAGTGCCTAGTTAGCATTTTCCTTTTGATAGCGGCAAGTTGATCATCTATCTTAGGGGGGACCTGACCTTCATCTTAGGGAGGGGTCAAGGCTGTGCCAATTAAGGGAGAGTGGTACTGCCTCAGGCCAGTTTACGTTGGGTGGGGATCCATCCCTTCTTATTTAGTCATATACGATTGCTGGGCTGTAGCATCGGAGTACTGCTTTCTTAATGCCACCATCATTACAAATACAATCTGATAAATAAATTTCGGCTGGGTACTCTTTTAATGCCACATAATTGTTTGAGTGTTTATTTCTAGTTAGTGGTTAAGTTATTTAGCATAATGTAAGGATTAAAAACAATGGGTGTCTTAAAACATGTACAGGTAATTTGGATATATTTGTTGAAAAACATTTTTGCTTTAATTTTTCCACTCAGACATTTGACACATTGTAAGACCCTCACATACTTTGCTGATGGCCACTCACAGCCTTCTATATTTTTATCCAATCTTATTACCCACTACGGCCCTAACTGTGTGGAGTTTGTATATTCTCCCTGTGCTTGCGTGGGTTTCCTCCGGGTTCTCCGGTTTCCTCCCACACTCCAAAAAATATACTGGTAGGTTAATTGGCTCCTAACAAAATTACCCCTATTGTGTGTATGTGCGTGTGCATGTGGTAGGGAATATAGATTGTAAGCTCCACTGGGGCAGGGACTGATGTGAATGGCCGAATATTCTCTGTAAAAGCGCTGCGGAATATGTGTGCGCTATATAAATAACTGGTAATAAATAATAAATAATAATAAATTAGTAAATTTTTGGGGGCTTGGGATGATTTTTGTTTATGCACTTCCCCCAGGTCATACCATGTAGAATTACTATGCGACAAAGTCACGAGTGTGACAAATAGGCTTTTACAATTGAATTGTGTGATTTGCAGAAGTGTGCTCAATTAAGATAGTCCACAAATTGTGTGGTAATCTAACCCGAAACTTCAGCAGATGGAACTCACGGCTACTTGAATTTACCCTTTAGTGTACTTGGCCTACATTAGTCCAACCCTTCCCTCTGCTGTCCTGTCTCTCTTTATTCACAAGTGTCAGATACTGTACAAGTAATTCATCATGCAAACAAATGGATGCAACTTGTTTTGTGGTCATATTCCAATTGTGTCAGCCCTTATGTGGATAGTTCAATTCCCCATTTACAGACATGAATCATTATCAAAGATTTTTGGAATCACATAATTTATTTTTCAACTTTTTGCTCTATTGTGATCTATATTATTTCTTCACAGAAAGCATAAGGCAAAATGCAGAAAGTCCAATTGTTAATGTCTGAATCTGCCTGCCACACTGTGGGCTGGTATAAGTTTCAGGCGGTGTAGATGAGTATTGATTATTGGACTGCTGTTACAAGTTTGTGCTGCCCTGAAACTACAGACAGGTGAGCAACATTTAATGTGAAACATACAATATTTTACTTTAATTGTGGTTGCCCACCATATAGGACCATAATTCTAAAAGTGACCAAAATTAATTTATTTATTTTATAAAAAAAACACCTTTAATTATTAAAATGGAAGAAGAGATGGTGGTGCAACTGCTCACAGTTTACACAAAATGTTTTTGTAGCTGGCAGGGTTTAAAGTATGACCCCTGTCAGTTATAAGTCAATGGTAAATTCTTCTGTCTTTGTAATAAAAAGATAAACTTCAAGACGATGCAACTGCTCAGGCCCAGAGTCCTAGTATCCTCTCAATAAAAGTTTTCTTGCGCTGGAAGATTGTGATTGGCTGGTTATTAGCTGAAGTCCCGGTCAGTTCAGGTCATATAGTCATAAGATGGCAGGCATCATAGCATGCAGTTGCATCAGCAAAAACAAAACAATTTCCCACTACATTACAACAAAGAAAGAACATTATGTTACATTAAAATGATGAACAAGGTGTTTTAGTTAGTGTTTTATTCAATAAACTTTATTTATTTTTAACATACTATACACTAACACCCAAGTTCCTATACTTCCTTACACCAGACCTCTATAAATCTATTATACTGTAGCATAGTTACCCTATTAGGAAAAGGCAGCAGGGAATTACAACCAGGACTGATCAGTTAGAAACCAGTACATTGTTTATTTAAAAATGTGTGTTTTTGTTTTGGTTTTGTTTGTTGTTATTGTGGAACTATGTACACTGGACTCCAGAAAGTAACTGCATACAATACAGCTTATCTGCTGACAAACACATACCTTTTTGTCACTAAGTCCAGTCACTTGATCAACAAATTCCTCTTGGATCATAAATGCAGCCAGGTTGGCAGTGTAACTTGCCAGAAAGATCACAGCGAAGAAAGCCCAAATTGACACAATGATTTTACTTGTTGTGCCTTTTGGATTTTGTACAGGCACTGAATTATTGAAGACCAAACCCCAGAGGAGCCAGACAGCCTTTCCAATTGTAAAAGAGGGTCCATGTGGTGCTAATAAAAAAAAACAAAGAAGCAAACAATTTTAACATCAATACAGTGTAAAATTTAAATGGTGCTGATGAATTGAATATAATACTATTTGAACATATTTCATAATTATACATTTATGGAAATTGGAAATTTATTTTTTCTTTTATCTCCACCATGAGGAAATGTTCCTTTTGACTTTCAGTAGTAAAAACCACAATCCATTACTTTGGTATTGTTTTATGCATTCGACTTTTACCCCTCTCTCTGTCTCTTCTCCCTCTGTGTCTTCACCCTCTCCCCCACTTCACTATTTGTCTTAGTCTTTCTTTCTTTTCTTTCTTTTCTTTCTTTTCTTTCTTTTCTTTCTTTTCTTTCCTTTCTTTTCTTTTCTTTCTAAAGCTGGCCACACACTAGACCAACTTTCATCCAACCATCCAACTAGTTGTCTGGTTGGTATGAAAATCTAGTAAGGAATGGGAGTAAATGATGATCAACAATTTGTTCCTAAATGCCAGAAAACAGATGAAAATGGTCGTTCAGACAAGTTGGAACAAATTGTTTAGATCAAACATTTAACAAACAACAGTTTTTGTCCATTTTCCGGCGTTTGGGAGCAAATTGCTGATTGTCATTTGCTTTCATACCTTACCAGATGTTCATTCTAACCAATCAACTAGTTGGCTGGTTGGATGTAAGTTGGTCTAGTGTGTGGCCAGCTTTAGTCTTTCTTGACACAGGATGAAGACTTTTGGAGGATGGCCTTTTGTCAAGAAGGGCAGAGGGAAAGGTGAGCACTACCATCAGTCCTGTGTAATGCCAACAGTAAAGCATCCTGAGACCATTCATGTGTGGGGTTGCTTTTCAGCCAAGGGAGTGTGCTCACTCACAATTTTGCCTAAGAACACAGCCATAAATAAAGAATGGTACCAAAACATCTTGCAAGAGCAACTTCTCCCATCAATCCAAGAACAGTTTGGTGACAAGCAATGCCTTTTCCAGCATGATTGAGCACCTTGCCATAAGGCAAAAGTGATAATTAGGTGGCTCTGGGAACAAAACATCAAAATTTTGGGTCCATGGCCAGGAAACTCCCCAGACCTTAATCCCATTGAGAACTTGCGGTCAATCCTCAAGAGGCGGATGGACAAACAAAAACCCACAATTCTGACAAACTCCAAGCATTGATTAGGCAACAATGGGTGGCCATCAGTCAGTATGTGGCCTAGAAGTTGATTGACAGCAAGCCAGGGCGAATTGCAGAGGTCTTGAAAAAGAAGGGTCAACACTGCAAATATTGAATCTTTGCATAAACTTAATGTAAATTGACACTTTGACACTTATGAAATGATTGTAATCTTACTTCATTATACCATAGTAACATCTGACAAAAAGGTCTAAAAACACTGAAGCAGCAAACTTTGTGAAAACCAATACTTGTGTCATTCTCAAAACTTTTGGCCATGGATGTACATTGCACTTGACATAGGTGAGTATTCTATACAGTATATTGGACATGACTTTGCATAGGTTGCTGTAATAGATTATGAGCCTGGTGACACAGCACAACTTTATGCTAATGCCACAGTCGATGGTATTTCTACAGAGACTGACTGCTGTACAAATCCACCACTGTACATATTAAGACTCACCATTGACAAATCGGTCACATCATTGGTCGCACCATCAAACATTGCACACACTCTATGGAGGTGCAGATTTTCCATCTGAACATTGCCATCTGTGTCTGAGCAATTACTTTTTAAGACACAGTCACTGACCGCGACAAGTCTGTGATTCCCCCATACTCTGGCATAGTGCCAGCATATTTGGTATCTTCTGTGCGTGCGCTATATTTCAAGATGTTTTCTTAGCAATATGGCACCAGTGGATGCCTGGTCAGATTCATTTATATAAACCACAGAGGCCCTGTTCATGATGTTAATTATCGGGGTCCGAAAGGACCCCTATAATTAACATTCTAACTCACCGCAGCTGCTGGAGCAATTCATTATTGCTCCAGTGTGGCGAAAGCTGGTGCAAAATCAGCTATCCCCACGAGAGGCTTCACTTCTCCTTTTCAGAGCAGTGAATCTTTTCACTGATCCTTTCGGAGCAGTGATGGGAGTGCGCATGTGTGACCTACAGGTCACGCTTGCGCACAAGTTCCCCGAAGGAGCCAAACAGGGGCGGACAGGGGCAGAGGGATACAAAGGGATCCCTCTTCGCAACCCGGGACTACTTCCCATAGGGAAGGAGCAGGTTGCGAGCCCAGAGCAGGAGCATTCGCCATCTGAAGATGGCGAATGCTTCCGCAATCAAGCTCTGAATATATTATATTTTTGGAGCTTGATGAATTCTGTCCACATACTAGTATATGGGGACAGCGGGCCATTCCGCAAGAGAAAGGTAAGCAGGAAAACTCTGTGATATCTTCTGCTTTACCTTCGTGATGAATGGCCTGGTAACTTAATTTTTACAATTGCAGGTGAAAATGTTCATTTCCACCTGCTTTTGTAAAAATTAAGTGATGATGAATAGGCCCCTAGGCCCAGATTTATCAACAAGTGTTATTCTTGTTATCACTCATCACTAATCTTAAGTGGTAGTCCAACCAATCAGCTCATAACTGTCATGTGTTTGAAAAATAACAGTTAAGAGCTGATTGGTCAGAGCACCATTTAAGAATATCTCATTGATAAATCTGTGCCACAGTGTTTTTGAAAAATTACAGTTGTGAGCTGTTTGGTTGGTACTTTAGCTTTCTCTACTTTATGTCTCTCCAGGGCTTGATACATCTACCCCTGTATTTTTAATCAA
Organism: Taudactylus pleione; assembly: GCA_031769625.1. Taxonomy (NCBI): domain Eukaryota; kingdom Metazoa; phylum Chordata; class Amphibia; order Anura; family Myobatrachidae; genus Taudactylus; species Taudactylus pleione. The sequence goes on from JAUIMM010000065.1 coordinate 30,909,326, forward strand.
ACAGGATTCTAATCAGATAATTCTAATACATATTATTTAACATAATGGTGAATCCAATGATAACAGCATGTTATCAAAAGTTATTGCTATCTACAGCAGTTGGTGGAACTACAGTACAGTTGGTGGAACTGCAGGCAATGAGGCCACATGGGACCTAGATGAGCCCAGTCCCCAGGATCACTTCCATTCTGAGACCTTCACTTTTTGAGAGCAGAGCTGGGGTCTCGGTAGACTGGAGTTTCTTGTAATGAGACCTGCTGATGGAGTGTTCCACTCCGATTCCTAGTTTTTACATGCAAATAACAACTAGTAGAATCAGGGGTTTAACTAGCATTTGCATGACCTCATAGCAAAACGTTCTTGTCACATGGTGGGAGTGGAGGGTCATGATGTTTATCTGCACGCGTTATTGCGGCCCCATCTCTTGTCTTCTGAGTTTGCATGAGAGCCAAGAGATTGCAGTGGAGCCCATTTGGGATTACCGTTTCAACTTCATCACAGTAGAACATTTTAAAGCAAACATATCACTTACATGACTGAAACCAATTTTAGCAACAAGTTACAGCAACAACAAAAGGCCTGTAATAAGGACATGCCTGCAGGAATATGGTTATGAGAGAGTATGAGATCACAAGGGACATCCACCCTTAATAACAGTTTGCTTTTAATGCCACATTGAATTTGCCAATTTAACATTAGCAAGAGTTAGCTCTATCAGGTTCCAAATGCATTAGGAAGGAACTGTTTACTGCTTAAATGCATCATTGCTTAAAAAAGTAACCATTAGGATAAAGGATTAAAATTACTAGTGCAAAATAAAAGATTACCATGCAAATTCAGGGTATTCCTACTTTTACTGCAAAAGGCTACAACGGTATATAAATGTTTCATTTCATAACCACAAATCTTGGCTGTATACTGTATAGGATAAACGATACCCTAAATTCTGTGTGCTTCCTTTTCAGACGGAAACATTATATATTGTTATAATTATTGGATTATCGGACCCGATAATTATAATTTATATTCGCTGCTTATTGGGGATATAAGAAATTATGGATTTCCAGAATGTATTAAAATACACATGCTGGAACAGGGGCTCTGAGAGTTGCAATCAGTGCAATGTGTATAAGTAAAGTGATCGCTAATGTAATAACTTTACTTCCAGAGTCATCAGACCACACATTTATGAGCAGTCATTGCCGGGAAGAGTCCTACTGTACCAATCCCATGCCTGGTAACTATACAGATACTAACTCCAATGCTTAACATTCTGGAGCTTAAAATATATTTGACATTTAAGCATTGACCATTTTGACATGATCAGAATGTTGACAATGTGTTTTAAATGTAAATCATTTCCTAACTGTAAACATAACCCCTAACACTACTGTAACCTTAACCACTAACCCTAAAGGCACACATCCACTAAAATACCTCAAAATGACTGCACGATTACGACATTGTAAATTGTAATCATGCAAGCGTTTGTCAGTCTGTGACATGCCTACACTGTACGAGCAGTTGTTCAGTGAAGGCACATCAATCATCTGCAAGCATGCTGAACCTGACATTATCGTCAGGTTGTACAACATATTTGTACGATGATAGATGTCTAAACAACCAGTGGCAGCACGCATTGCTGGTCATTTATTACTTTTTTTTAAACTATCTGTAAATGATTTTCAAAAAAGTATTGAACGATTGAACGATAATGATATCGTTATCGTCCAATCACTAAATTTAATCGTCTAGGGAATGTGTGCCTTAAGCCTAACCCCTAAACTTAAGCCTAACCAAACCATAACATTCTGCACCTGTCCACATTTTCCAGGAGTCAACATTTTAACCATGTCAACTTCATAATTGTCGACATACCGGGGTTGGCATTACGAATGTTGACTTTGTTTTGTGGTAAGCAGGACTACAGTATGACACACCAGGCACATAAAAGCTGGTGCAGAGTTGAATGCAATTGTGTTCCAACACCCAGGCATATACTATAGTTCACATTTTTATCTATGTACATAATATAATATTTTGAATCTTGTGATTTTAACAGTTAGTACAGGAAGTATTTATTAAACATGTGTTAACATATATATTACTAGATGATGGTGCGCTAATCTTATGAGTAATTCTGACACATCTTGAGAGATACCTGCTTTCATGACACTACTTCTTGCAGGAAAATATCTGACCTCAGACGGAGGTCTTAATATATGAAGAGGGAGTCGTGCAGTTACAAACGGAGATTGTTCTTCATCATCTGGAGTGCGCAAGTGGCTGGAGAAAGGCTGACTGAATTATTACTTTCACAACCATCCAAGTCAGGATTGTTTGAGCCGCGTGTGCCTGCAAACCGGGATATCCCAGCTTATGCACACCGAAGGAACATTAGTGCAAGTGTATCCCTAATCTATATAATTTGAGAGGTCTAATCCATGAGATTGCACAAAGGACCCTTTGTTTACAAGTCTGGTGAGAGCTGTGTGACTTAATTTTAAATATACAATTGATTCTGTTAAGTGAAGGAATCCTTAACAATATGGACTCAGGGCCTGATTCAGACCCGGTCGCTCTGACAGAGCGCTCGCTCTGAATCAGGGCCGGGTTTTTTTTTTTTTGGAGCAGCCTCTTGGCCGCTCACATAGCTGTGGGTGACCACCCACAGCTATTGCGAGCGGCCAGGATGATGGTCGCGATGGTCAAGACCACCGCGACCATCGGGCTTACGACGAGACCCTTGTGGTAGGGTCTCGTGGCCGCTAGTCCCAGAGAGCTTTTGGCTCTAACAGATTAATTATTAGCTACACTACCTGACAACCTGTCCATGATCAGGTTAATAAAGAAGATATGTTTCTAATTAAGGTAAAAAAATATATTCAGAGGCTTTGTTAAATCCCAACTGATTTATTATGGACAATCTATGTGCAGTATATAAGGGATTTTTTGGTCAATATATCATTGTATTATTAAAACAACAGTATTAAAATTTCCTTTTTATGCTGCAGTGTATTCTGTATATGCAGCTGTACATGTAGACTACCTTGTACAGGAGAGCCGAAGAAGGTTGGGAAGACAGGCAATACGTTGACAGGTACAACAGGTACAAAAGGTCGACAGGTAAAAAAGGTCGACATGCTTGAAGATTGACAGGTACATAAGGTTGACATGGTCATAATGTCAACATTGGAATAGTTGACATGTTGATATGTTTTTTTTTCTATCCCTAATCTTCACCCTAACCCTCCCCTTGGTGCCTAACCCTCCCTCCTAGTGCCTAAACTTAACTGTCAGAGTAAGTGCCTAACCCTAACCATCCCTCCTAGTGCCTAACCCTAGCCATCGGGGTAAGTGCCTAACCCTAACCATTCCTTCGAGAGCCTAACCATCCCTTCTAGAGCCTAACTCTCCTGGAAGTGCATAACCCTAACCCTAAAAAAAAATGTGGCAGCCATTTGTTTGTCGACCATTCCAATGTCGACCTTTTGACCATGTCAACCTTTTGTACCTGTCGATCTTCATCCATCTGCATTTCCTTATCACATTGCAGCTGTCGAAAAATAGTCTGTTGGCTTCATGTACCTGTCGATCTTTTGTACCTGTCGAATCTATTGCCTGTTGAACATTTGGTGTCTACCTAGACGCTGCAACCTTTTCGTTGTCGATCTATTGACTGCCATCTGGCCCCTTGCAGTTGCTGTGTTCAGCTGCAATGTAATAAGGACATGCAGATGCAAGTTAAGAACATCCCTTTGAGATAGGTCTTACTTTGAGTTACATAATCTTGAAAAACATTAACTACAGTATGAGGAGTAACTTATAAAGTGACAAACTGTGTGCAGGTTTTAAAGTTCATGATGATGATTTTTGCATCTGTCGCAAGTTATATTGTTGTATCTTAAGATTTGTGCAATTTACAATACAGAACAGAACATTTACAAACATCTTTGCTCATGTGCAGGTGCAGCATGTTACCTCTATATCAGGACCACCATGTGCAATGAAGAGGAGGACTGCAGCAATTAGTAATCACATGAAGGAGACAGTACAAAAGCTGCATCAGTGTGAAGTGTGATTTACAGAAGCACATGATAAGGGACAACAGTGAAGAGAATCAATGTTATATTTTTGTTTAATTCCTTTGGTATAATGGATACCCTTGTTCATTATGTTAGGGACTCCTGTTTATTATACTGGTATCACTTTTGTGGCAAATTTCCATGCAGTTGGGAAGAGCACTAGAATTTTCAGTTTTTACCAGCCTGGTTTTCTTAACAGGAGGGGACCCAAATTTACAATTTCACCAGTCAAAATTCTGTAGTGCTGTAGTTGAGTGAGGTTTTAGTCAGAAGGGGGAAAGCCCTTTTTAAAGACTTTATTTATTTATTAGTAGACTGATCCCAGCATATATCGGGACAACCCACCCCGGACCCACTATAATCACCCCATTGCTGGCGCAATGGTCCTTCTCTATTCCTCTCTTCTTCATATTTCTGCAGTTCCTGTCACTGCAGTGGGAGGTGTACCCCCACTCTCATTGCACCTTATGGAGTCAGAACAGATCACCATTGATTATTATATAGACTTACACCATACACTGTATATGGAAAGTGTTATTTTAATTATGAATTAATGACAGTACTTTCAACACTGCTGGTCATGTGAATCCATTATTGGCACTGAAATCTATGGGTGGTGGGTGGATTTACAGTATTTGGTTATTGCTGCAAGATCAGCAATAATCGTATTGTTGGGCACCATTGCTTTTGCAAATTTTGGGCAAATTGGGATCAAGTGGCAGATCTGAATGGGCAAATCTTTGAAACTCTGTGGAATTTCGGAATCAGACAAATCATTTTGCTCATCAACAAATAATCAGAATCAAATGAATCAAACTGATTGATAGTATAGAGTGAAGCCTGGAAGACACTGCACCACTGTCAGAAACAGTAAACTGCTGGGTTTGGGAGAATCATTTTATCTGATACAGTATGTAAAGTATTTGAATTAAATGCACCGAGTGCCTGGTGAACAGATAATAACGGAACATACTGACTGATGAATCCTCTTTGGCTGTGTGTCAAAGACAGATGGAACTACTCTTTACCTGTCACACATTACAATTCAGATTCAGTATGTTCCAGGAACACAAAATGAACCTGACCAGCTAAATATAAATAAATCGATTTACTGTATTTCTAAACTCCACAAACAAGGGATGACATTTAAGATAATGGCAGCCTCATTGACCCCTTGTCAAATAATCCCTTAATGAGAGTGAAACATGTAGTTACTTGAGAACAAAAGGAAAAAGTTACATTAAATGAGGGGTGGGGGCTGTAAACAGTAGAGAAAGGAGGATTTGTACATTTATACATCATGTAGAGGGTTTGGAGAAGAAATATGTAATACTGTAATATGATGCCAATGAGAGTTGTATAAAGCCACAAAATGTCTCTGTGTTTAAGCTTCAGCTCAAAATTTTTGGTGAAATAAGTTTATTTTGCTGGAAAATTATAATTCACTTTGATTCTCGGGATCCCAGCTTAATTCCTCTCCATGCATATTCTATCAGTTAGTTAAAACTCTGATGGAGAAACATGCAGCACAATGCAGCAAGTGAATGCTAAATGTGTTAAAAATGTTATTTTCTTTTTATTGCAGGTGTAGCACAATCGGGTGGTGGCTGAGTGTAAGACCATCTCCCTCTGATAAAGTAACAGTCACCTTAGTTACATCTTTTCTCTACAGGGTAGTTCTTGGGTTCATCAAACACATTTGAGACATCATATAATTAATCCCCAGAGCTGACACTCTCACTAATTGCCACTTTCAGTAGCTCATTCAGAGTCGGTCGTGAGCGCTGAGCGCTCACAACCGACTCGGTGTTGCCCCACAGCGCATGCGTGAGACCTGGCTAACGACGGGTGCTCCATCATTAGGGGTCTCGTAGCAGACGGGGCAAGCTGTCGATGCTGAGTGACAGCTTGCCCCGTTTGCTGGGGGGGCCGGGGGCGTGCCCGGCCAAACAGAGGAGTTCCAGTCAGAACGCTTTCCATTTGGGGGCGGCCCCACTGACATCATTGCTGATGTCAGTGGGGAACTTCCTGCTCAAACAGAGCAGGAAGCTCCCTGGGGCTTACGAGTGCCCAGACCCTACCCTAGGGTCTGGTCGTAAAGCCCGATGGTTGCGATGATCTGGACCATCGCAACCATCAGCCATGTCAGTCATTAGAGCTGTGGGTGTTAACCCACAGGTTACCAATCAACAACGAGGCGGCTGTTCAGGATGCAAGCGGCCGCCCTGATTCAGAGCGACCGCTTGCATCTAACGACCGCCTCTGAATGAGGCCCTCAGTTCTTTTAGGTGGACAGACTTGGCTTGCACACCTAGACAACAAATTGATAGAACATAATGAGCAGAGAGATGCTGCCATCGAATTCCACATATTTGCTGCCTGTGGTCTAGCGTTTGGGATGCTAGTTTATATACCGCAGCAGTCACATGACACATATGGCTGAATGTACTGCTGCATGTCTGTGTTCATTGGGTCATGGTAGTTTAGAAGTCAAGGAGGGATTATTCTCATTGCCAGTGATAGTTTCATCTACAGCGATTGCTGCTGTACCTGTGCTCCTGGATCACTTCCGTATATTGCTTTATTAACTTCACCTTGGCTTTATTTATTTAACTACAGTTGTATGCTGCCTGACTACAATTGTATGCTGACCTTTTAAATTGTTTATGGATTTCTCTATGTTTGTCTAACTCATATACAGTATGTGATTGATTTTCTTCAATTACATTGCGGTTCCTGTCAGAACATTATTTGTTGTACACTGGGCAATATATTATTATATTGTTCAAATTTTGACCAAAACATTTATTATTGCCACACAGCTGCCTACAGATCCAAGTATTATATGGATAAAAGCCATTGTCTATTCTAGATGTTAGTTTCTGTATGTGGGAAGTTACACATTGTCCACAGTGTGCACAAAGATGTGACTAAACAAAGAAAGCTACTGTATGTGTCACAATTTGATAAAGAGGAAACTGTCAACATATATTCCCGTATTTAATGTGTTTGATTCTTATCTTCAAAATAATAACAGTTTTGAAATAAACAAAGTTATGCTTGACAACATTCTGACAAGGTCGGCATACCGAGAGGGCGTGGCATTAGGGAGGCGCGGCAAGGGATATTACCCGGAATTAGGAGCAGAGTGGGGGGCATAACCACGTGATTTCACATATTTGGTACCGTCCTCGATAGACAATGCTGAAATTACCGGCATTGCAAAACAGGGAGCGGGGTCATGATGATGCGATTCAGCGTAAATCGTGTCATCTGCCCAACCACTGTGGGAGTTTGTGTGGAAGTTGCGGGGTGGTCTGGGGGTGCTGCGGCTGGCCGGGGGACTTGCCTGTTTTACCAGGAAGGCAAGGGCGCCACCCAATTTTCTGGAGGATCCCGGCCATTTCGGCAGAGTAGGCAAGTATGAACAAAGTTTGTCACAGTTCTTTTGGGCATGGGCATAACTACCATAGGTGCAAGGAGTGCAGCTGCTGTGGGTACCTAGGTGCAAGGGGTGCAGCTGTTATTGGACCCAGAGCTGAGGGGGGCCCATCTTCTTTGTCAAAGTTACATGTGTTGTATACATGTTTCACCATTGGGTGGTACTTAGGGACCCTAACAAACTTTTGATATGGGCCTTCAAATATCTAGTTACACCCCTGATTTTGGAAAAAAACTTATTTTTACAAAGGATGTCATTGTCTATATAGAAAATACGGGCTTGTGATTTCCCAAATACCCCTGAAAGATTCCCTTTAGTGTATAGCAATAGTAAAACTCCCAGGTTGCTGCTAGTAAGATTAGCCACTCACTAGGTGGTTTACATGTTACACATAAGAACAGAATTATTACTGTGCTGTTATTGGGGTTATAAAAAAAATTGGTAGAAAATCTGCATTTGGCTATAAGTAGAAGGGAGGCTTCTTGTAAGATTTAAAAAAAAACATAATATATTTATTGCTTCACAATAGACAAATCTTCAGATATAAATAAAAACAATTGGCAAACAAAATACAATATAATATCAAAAACAGAAGTTGTAAGGTATCGAGAAAATATTATTATGTGATATTATTACATGCACATCTATATAGACTATTGTTCCCTCAAGCAGCTCTCAATCATGTTGTAAAAAGAGCAGCTGTATACATAATCCATTTAGTTTGTGTAAAAATCCATATGGAGCATTGCAATTATGGGTAGAAAAGGAGAGAGCATATTTGGAGCTCTACAGTGGTTTTTTTGTACCCCCAGACAAGGACATAAGTAGATGTGTGTGAGCAGTATGGCCGCATAGAGCCCTGTGGATGGCACCGCTGCTCACCCAAGGCTCCTGCTGCCAGAATCTATGCAGTAGGGCTGCCTGGAGCATCCTTAGTATGCTCCGGATATTGCTGTAATTTTCATAATTTGTAGCCCCGCCCCCTCTGTGTGATGTCATATGTAGGGGCGTAACCTGCACAGGCACCACAAGCCATAGTTATGGCTCTGCTCCCAGATGAGTACTGCTAGTCCCACAAAGTTGTAAACCACGAACAGTTCTGATTGGCTCCTACATAAATCTCTCCTCCCATACCAGCTTAGATCCTGATTCAGAGTAGTATGCCATGCCAATGTTTTCACTGTTGAGAGATGATCGGCCGTCTACAGTATACATGCTTCTAAATCGCACTGTGCATGCATCAAAGGTTCATTACCCTAGTCACACACAGCAAGAATTTATTTGTAGTGTGATTGGCAGTCTGGGAGCATTTGGGGTGGTAACGGAGAGTGTAGACTAAAAATGCAGGCGTGCCACGACCATTTCTGGGGCGTGTCACATCCTGCGTCTATGATCTTGTACACAGAAAATTTGGCTCCAGAGCCTCAGTTACCACAGCCAGTTGGCATGCCCATAGAGTTACCCAGAACTGCTAACATTGAACGATTTGCAACTGATGCTTCTTTAGACATAGACGCTTGGATTTGCAAAGGTGCCAGTGGGCGTCTTAAATATATCCTGGCGGCTGCCACATTTCTATATTTTCGCACAGCAGCTGCTTACAGGATCACAGCTGTGGTGGCAATAGTGTACAACTCTGAATGAGCCCCTTAGTCCACAATGCCGAGTGAGTCTGCAGGCTGAGTGTTCCCGGCAGTGCATATTATTTAAACAGCTGTAGGAAATTTGTACTAATTCATAGGGTACCACTTGGAGATGATTAATTAAAGGGCTGTACACATACTAACCACACAACAACTCTCCTGGTTGTTGTGTGTGGCTCCCGAATTTATGGGTAGCCCCATGTACCCCCTGAAAGAGTATCCTGATCTCCCACATCCCGCCTACTTCTTAGTGAGGTGGGCAGGATGGGAAATAATTGCAGGGAATTGCGGCTCCATATGGAGGGGGTGGGATTGAATGAGGCAAAAAGTGACATTTACTCCCTAATGACATAGGAACCCCGCCCCCTGAAGTGTCCTGCTGTGTCTCTCCTGTCCGGGCATCTACCAGAGCGGAGATATTAAAAGTCAGTACGTATGGCTCTTCACGGTTAATTATACTGTGTTTAGCCATGTAATATGGCTAAACCCGTCTAAAGTCCTGGTTAGGGTGCCCAATACCAGGATTTATTGCACATTTCTGCTCGCCTCCTCAGGAGGGGGCAAGCAGAAATTACAGCGCCAGTTGCTGCTTGCGCCCTAATGGAACAACAATTGAATTGCGTTTTTTGTGAAAACTTCCAACCTCCAGAGAAAACAATTGAATCGCTCAGAGTGTTATTTAAAAAAACCTACACAATCTTTTGGACTACAAAAGATTGTAAGTCAGTGTGTGAAGAGTAAAATCGGATTAGTCAGAGGCCACTGATAAGTCAAAACTCAGGGCCTGATTCAGAGCCGCTCGTAAGCGGCCGCTCGTTCACTCCAAGCGATGTTTGCCCAACTGCGCATGCGTACGGATTGTTATACGCATGCACGAACCAGTCAGTGCGGCCGAAATTCATGTGCTCACAAAATAGCGAATGCCTGATAATTTGAGTGACAGAAAGAGGCGTATGTGGGTGGTAACAGGGGAAGGTGCTTGAAAATTGGGAGTGGAGATCCGATCGCAGGCGTGCTTAAAGGTCAAAACGGGCGTTTTATGGGTGTGCATAATTAAAACAGCAGCGTCATTGAGCACGTCACTGGGTTATTTTATAGCCAGAACTGCTCGCAAAATTGTGGTAGCAAAAACCAACCACAAGAAGAGCGAGCAGTTCATACCCTGGTCGATGTACTCGATTAATCAAATAAATAGCGGACATGACGTAGGATGCGAGTGGCCATGGGGCGTAGTTTCCCAAAAAACGACCGCAAGTTTTGTTCGCTCGTTCAGACCTAGAGGCGTGAACAGACCGCAAAGAGCGAACGGTTCATTTGAATAGCCACCCCTTTTTTTTGAACGAACGACCGCAAATAGCGACCGGCTCTGAATCAGGCCCTCAGATCACAAATTGCATTCACAGTCACAAATAGTAGCAGACAGACTGTACAGTATATATTTTGACTAAGAACAATAAGTGCCAGAGCTGCTGCAAGCTCCTTTTACAAAGCTTTAACATATGACATTTGATGATTGGCTTCTTTACGTTCCATGCACTCTGAATGGTGTAATTCTCTGTGGGGCATAAATTAGTACATCTACACTGAATCTCAAATTGATTTGCACATGTCTTGTGTAAACCAGAGTTTGGCAAAGTGGGACCCTGTAAGACTAATTCATTGTTACATTGTGCCACTTGCAGTAAATTATCCACATTGAAATTCAGCAACTCTGGTTTGAACACCAAGGGAAATCTGTGAAGAAGCATACTGAATATCTCTTCAGAAAATAAGTTTAGAATATAATTACTGTAAGTTAGAGATGTGCGATTCGGTTCTCCAGGAATCCGAATCCACCTGAATTTTGTGAATCCGGGTAAATCTGAGTCGCGGCTCTAATCTTCTATGGAGATCCGTGTAAATCAGGGTTGCGGTTCTGATCTTTTTGCGGTTCGGAATTTGGATTTTAAATACAAATTTTAGGTTTTGGATTGCATAATTTACATGATTTTAGCTGTTTTTAAAACTTTTTATCAATTTTTTTATTTAAAAAAAACAGATCCAAAACCAGAACCAAAACACTTGAGGGTGGTTTTGCAAAACCAAATCCAGATCCAAAACCTTGAAGGAGATAAAGATCCAAAACCAAAACATGGGGGTTGGCGCACATCCCTACTGTAAGTACAGTACACTTTGCATTGAATGTTGGTAAAATTTTGTGGAAAGCTACTCAGTGGTAATTATGGGCCTGCACGCAATCCGCACGCACTGCCGATGTTCACATAGTTGAACGATTATTAGCAACTGCTCATGCTTGAAAATGTTTGAAAACCCTACGGCACATATGCAGCACAGAGCATATGCAAAAAGATGCTGTTGTGAAAGTGACTGGGGCTGAAAAGTGATGGGCATTCCTGGCCAGTGATTGGGAGGTGGCTAGTAGTGCACCCAAAAAAAGGTCTGTCTCATGGGTGTGTTGCGGGCATGTCAGTGAAAGCGGCTATGCTCCCAGATGCACAGACGCATCCATAGGAGGTCATAGTCCTTGGTGAAACTGCACCTACCATAGGGTTGGTGCACGTGTCAATGGTGTGAGTGATGGTGCACTGATGGTGGCGTCTAAAGAATCACAGGTGGTATTACAGCATGCAGAGATGAAGAAAGTAGGCATCTCAGTCCTTGCACATTCAGACGTATGTTTGTACACCAGGGGGGGACTGATACCAGTATTTGCATATTATCACAGCTGCGACTTCGGCAACAGATGTTAGAGCAGCTGCAGCTTCGAGGTCTCGATCAGGCCCTATGTTCAATAGTTCATAATTACAGATGAACAAAATTGCAACATTATTTGCAGATCAAGTTTTGCTATGGGACAGGTTGTTTATTCGCAGAAGTAAAAATTTCCAATGACCCAAATTTCATGTTCCTCTCTTGCTTCACCGTCCACATCAATTAAGCCATTTTCCTGCATTTTGGACTTTTTCACCCCAAAAATGACATGTCATTATTGGCCAAATTAAGCTAAAAACTTATTTTTACTAATTAGCCATTAAAGAGGATGCCCTCATGGTTCTGAAACAAGTTCTGACATGTTTACCTTGAAATAGGATTTTTCTCCAACTTTTCACCTGCTCAGAAGGTGGTGAAAACTTTTTGCGACTTTATGCTATGGAGAATTTGCAACTGTGAAAACTGTGGCTAATAGGATAGCTCGATATGTGCAAATTAGCACCATAAGGAGTTTTTTAGAAAAAAGCAGCTTATTGCGACAAATTGAATTGTCCCGTTAGTCTTTGAATAGAGCTAGTACAGTATGATGGTCAGTATAATCTGCTGTTTGAGTCAGGGAAGATTGGAGACACTTAAGGCCAACATTTTCCAGTGGAACATTATGCATTTTGCTAGCAAAACATGACAGATAATTATTAAAATAAACATTATTCTTATCCCTCTTATTGCAAATTTTGTCCATCTCTATTCATAATAAATATAAGAAAGAAGCCACCTCCTTTATTTCTTGCACTCATATCTCTGTAAACCTGTCTTCATTAGATGATTTGGGCCTCAGAACTAGAGAGCAAATTTGCACCTGCACATATTGTACTTTGTTTAAAATTACTGTACTTGTATGCATAAAAATACTGGGCAACTTTATTTTTACACTGCATTTTGAAGTTGAGTTAGTATGTGCCACACTCTCAATTTATAATCCGTTCACATATTTGTTGTACTTGCCCCCATGCAGCTCGTCCTGGTTGTGTCTTTTTTTTTTTACTTATTTTTTTATTCATTTTGAAGGGCTTGAAATTAAAACAATACAGTAGATAAAGGTGTCAACAGAATATCATGAGGAACAAAAGAATATGTTCAAATATGACACCAAAGAGTAGATGAAGACAAAAAAACTAACAAAACAGTATACGTACAAGCGTCAATGATACATTAATAAAAATAAATTCTTCTAAGTTTTCCAACGAATTAAACATGCTGCACCATGGAACATTTGGTGCACCATGATAACATAAGAGGAAAGAGAAAGAATGGATTAATAGTAGCAACACAGGCCACAAGTGCAAAAGGCTTTCTAACTAAGTGAGTGCATCAAAATATATTTTAAAAAGAATTAAAACTTGAATATTATGTATGTTACATGCTATCACATTATGCCACAGTATGGTTCAGAAACAATGGTATTGGGAGACATAGTAGGTGTAGAAAATCAGGTTGGAGCCTGTGGCAATTGAAAATCAGGGGAAGCCCCTGCAGGACCTCAGGACCTCAGAAAGCAAGTAGCTTGTGCTCTTGAAGGAGTAACAATCTTAATCATTTGCAGCATGGGGCAGGTTCATGCGCAGATTCATCTTCAAGCTAATGGAACATTGCTATTGGCAGGGCAATCTAAAAATCCTGCAGTAATAGGATGGAGAGAATGCCAGGAATGCCACTGCCAACCACTATCTAGGTGCCACAGATGATGAGTATACAGTAGTAGGATACTTACTTATAATCTCTGGTGACACAGCAGACTGGAAAAATATAAACCATGGAGTGAGGAATGAAGAATGGTTCCCTACAGATCAGCATGTACAGATCATTCCAGGGTCCAGTGAGTTACAAGATAAGGAATATGGAGAGAGCTCTGCATTTGCACTTGGAATCAGGTTTCACGGAGACTGCTGTGCAAAACTGTATGAGGCAGATGTAGCCAAGCAACGGCACTGTGGTGCAAGGCAATTTGGGCAAACAGTCAAGCCAACAGGGCATTAGCCTTAGAATGGGTTATCTCTCTCCTGACACCAATTATAACTCATTGAGGTATTTTTTTAGGTCCATAGATGTTACACCATGCTTTATTTGTGATATTAGCTGCCCAATAAAGTTTACCTCCATATAAAATAATAGTATGTTCCTGTAAGCGTGTATATCATTGAATATTTGTAGTGCAATTGATTGTACGAGCATGAGTCATAAAAATAGGCTAATTTCTGCTTTTAGTAACTAATCAATACTATCCACATATTATTCATAATAGTTAAGTCAGTATTAGCTACTAGCTGGGATACCTGGCATTGCCCGGGTTGAAGACTGGACCTTGAAGTACACCTGCAGCCTACATTTTTTACATTGTACTCATCTATAACCTGGATAACTATGGAAATTAGGAGTAAATGACAGTGCATGCAGGCGTATTCTCATACCATTTGGATTGGGGTATATAAGGAGCAGAATGACTTACAGAACAGAAATCAGTATAACTTCCAAAATCACTTTAGTTTCAGAAATCACTGTAGAACAGAGAGGGTGATTCAGCTGTGGATGGATATGCTATCGCAGCAGATAAAATGGTAGCAGCTGTGATAGCTGTAATATGGTAATGCGGCAGGAGGCATTACATTTGCTGCATGCATTACTGATCCGAGCTGCATCCAAGTGGTCACACAAGCTAGCTATCGCAGATGAGTGAAAGATGCCAGGAAACTTCCGTCAGTTGACAGAGATCTTGGCTGCTTTACCCCCCCCCACCAACGGTGGTGCCATGCCTCTGTTATGGGAAACTGGGGGCATTATCACCCCTTTTCCCTCCTCAGAAGCAGCAGCAGACTATCAATCACTAACAGTCAGCTGCCAGACTGCGTGCGGGATCACAGACCCACACTGTACATGTGCAGCATGGGTCAGGTGCATGCGTGGATTCCCAATAATCAGGAATCTGCATGACAGGAATCATGCAGCTGAATCACCTCCTGAAATCATTCTGCAGACCAACATTGAAGACCATGTCTAGCAGGGCTGCCGTCAGGCGGGGAATGCCAGGACTGAGGTGGGACCATACACAGTGGCATTATGTGGCTGCGATCAGTCTCCCCTGCTGTTTGTAATCTCCGTAGGCTAAGCTTTGCCAGGATCAAAGATTGTGGATTGATTATGCAGTCTGCAACAGTCTGAATTTATCAAGTGGAATGTATCAAGTGCTAAGCTGCTCATGAGCCTGCCAGAGTGTGACAGTGTGTGTATGAAGCCAGCCCCTCAGCCACAGAAGCTGTGTTATTTAAGAGAGTCCCAGTTTTAAAATATTCAAATGCTTAAATAAGCTTGAGAAGATATAAGCACACTGATTTGTATTTGGTACAGTACTAGTTAGAGCTGGTGTTTGTTGATAGTTTATAATTGGTAGAGGTCAGTTGCCAATCATTATCCATTAGCCTATTAGCTGCCCCATCGAGGCCGGGTTTAGCAGTAGTATATTAGGGCTGGAGGAGTCAACTTCCTCTTTCCAGTTTGTGATCCCACCCACCCGGCATATTGAGAAATAGGTTTGTACCAATATTTATTTGTTGGGAGAAATTGGTTTGTACCAATATGTATGCAATTTTTTCAGCAGGCGAGACGCAGCAGGCGGAAAGCAGTGCTCCTCTGTGGCTCAATTAAGCACAGCAGAAGTTGGCTAGCATTCCCCCTTTGAGATAGGTGAGTTGGATACTACTTTAGGGGAGAACCAGGTCTTCATCCTAGGGAAGGACCTGCACTGTGCTAGTTAAGGGGAGGTGGTACTACCAAGGATGGCTTGCGCACGGGGCAAAAAACTCAACCCCATTTTTGGTAAAGCAAACAATTATTATGAGCTGTAGACCGAGGTAGCACTGCTTTTTCGCCACCAGGATTAATTAATTCAATTCTAATTTGATCTAAATAAATATGGCTGTGACCTCTTTTTCCAATTCTATACAGTTGTCTGTGTCTTATTTATTAGTTAAGTTAAGCTTAAGAGTGGTGTTAAAAATAACAAAACTATGGGTGACTTATGGGTTTGTGCGACAGTGTGTGGTTCTGACGAGGTTCAAACCAAAGCAAAAACCTAATCCTGGTCAAACTAAACCACGTCAAATTTGGGTGAGCTAGCTACAAAACTCTTGGCATGTATAAAGGAGAAATTGACAGCCAGACAAACACACTTTCTCACTTATTATATAGATATTACAGAAACTGAAGGGTTAATGTCAATACAATATTGGGTATAAGGCAAGCAATGAATTTGATATTAAGATAAAATGTATTTTTTAATATAAAGTGCAATAAGCACAAGTTGTCATGCAAACCATTGCATCCTATCAGATTAAGTCTTATACTTTTCTATCAAGTTTTAATAAATGTTAGCTAAAATCTGTTTGTGTTACTATATATTATTACAGTATATAATTTTTTAACATTTTATTAATCAAACCTCATTCCGGTATGAAGTATTGCATACTGTGACTAAATCATAGAGATGCACATTCTCTTGTTTTGCTTCTGTTATGAGACTTATAATTTCCAGAATAACAAAAATCCTAAAACTAGAAATCTCCTCTGAAAATGTCAGTCTAAAGAAACACCACTTTGGAAGCTGAACCATTGCCACCAATATTCATGTTCTTATATTCTATTCAGCTATAGGACAGAATAGTTATTTGCTTAGTAAACATTTCCACCAACCTACGGTTAACTGAAAAGTTCATGTCTGTGTGGACATATGGCATTTTCTCTACTTTAATGACTGCATTATAATGTGTTACATACATTCTGGGTAACCTTTACCATAAAGCAAGAAATGTTTGTTGTGCCATGTATGCATCAAATTCTGACATTATATGTTTCCTGGAATTATATTTTCTGAAAACACAAAAAGTGGACATAAAGCATAGTACACATGAGCAGGTTTCTATGCCCTTTATAAGTCCCTTTCTTTTCCCCGTAGGTGGATGTCAGTATTCTAGGGATCATTGATCCCTATGGGAGAGCATAACTTCTGCACGCATTGTCCTACACATTTACACATAATGCAGGACATACCCTTTTCTGCTACATAATCATCCTTCTGCTCTGTGTAAAGGCACCAATGTCATAAGGCCGATCTATTTCTTACAGATAGCACTGACCCCTAGTGTGCTAGTTTTTCTCCATCTACAAAAAGATCAATGGGATCCACTTTGTCATAAAATTATTACTTGCAAAATATATACGTGCACTCTAAGTGACAGGACTTTAACTGTAATTTTTCTATTTATACTATAACAGCTTAACCTACAGTTTTCCAAACTCCGCCTTTACAGTCCAGGCTTTAAGGATATCCATACTTAAGCACTGGTGACTTAATTAGTACCTCAGTCAATTTGATTTAACCATCTGGACTCAAGCATGGAAATCCTTAAAACCTGGACTGTAATAGTGGATTTTGGGAAACTCGAGCCTAAAGCTACTGTAGCTACACACTGTCAGATTTTTTTTGATCGGGATGAGGAACGGGACGATTTTTCAGAAAATTGAAAGCCCAAATATCTGTGCTACACATTATGCAATTTTTCCATAGAAGCTACCGATTTTTCACCACACCACACTCATTTTAAATATGTCCACCCACAAGGAGGATGACATAGTGACAGGAGAACGTAGGAAATATGGGCAGATTATTGAAAATGCTCACACATTGCTTGATATCGGTAAATTGAGGCCGAGATTTTTGTTCTTGACTGACAGATCAAATAATCAAAGAATGCGTTTGTGGATGTTTTCTAACTGTTTTATTGGTGAAACGCTGAAACAATCGTTCATACACACTATACAAAAAATCAGGCCGATCACCCTATTTATCGCAAATCGGCCCAATACTTGTATAGTGTGTAGGTAGCTTTAGTCTGATCAGAGGTTGATCCATTATTGTGAAAACAAATAAAACATGTATATTTGAGCGGTAATATGCATGCTAGTATCTTCTTAAATCCATACGTTTCTCCTTAAATGTTTCATATAGAATAATTTAAAGTGGCCCTGTCACCCACAGTCAGTGCTGCCATCAGCAATATTGAGGGTAAGTATAAATGAAACCGACAGGGCCCCCACCTGCTCCTCATCCCTCACCCTCCCATTGCACCAGGGGTATCATGTGCAGCAGCATAAATGTTGTTAAATAAGAGAAAATGATGAAGTGTCATTTTGTGGGGTGACGCCTAGACAGACTGGGCCCTTACTGCTGTGACCATCTCGACCCCGTGCAATGATGGCTGCTCTTGGAGAGGATATTGACACTAAAATTCTCACACACTTGTACTGAACCGAGTGTAAACGTCTACATAAAATGTAAATACTCTGCCACCTACATATTACACAGTGAATAAGCATACTGTACAGTATATAAGAGATACACACCACTGTTTGAAAGTGTACTGAGTATATAGTAATATATGATACTTATTAATATTCTGTGAAAAAAACTGTGTATACAAACACAGATCCAACAAACTGGGCAAAAACGTATTTATCTTTACAGAGGTACACTTCCAAAAATTGTAACCCAGGTTACGACTAGGTAGACACATGGGACCTAATTTAGAGGTGGACGCTGTGCCGATGTGTTTTGCACTGAGCATGCATCTCAGTCGTACTGTACATGTGTTGCGATGGTTTGCAGATGGCTGTCAAAGAGAATATTTCAACTCGGAGTGATTGACAGTCAGTGTTCATTTATGGGACATTCTGAGCAGCCATAAGGTTGCTCAGAAATTTGATGGTTGGACCGATGTGCAACCGATGGTGTGTCTTTGCACACAAGTGGGCGATTAGAGACACAGCCAGTGGGTGTCTCTGTACAAATGACAGTGGCTGCGGCATTAGCAGAATTTATCAGTACCGCTGAGTACAAAGATGCAGTTATGACGAGATTAGCATCCAAGTCAGAATCATGCCGATGATACTGACATTACCAACATGTCTCTCTCCCATATTCACTCACTCCTCTGTGCATAGAAAAAGGGTTGGGACTACCCCTCACAATGATACAGTCCATCATAGCCAGTTACATTGTTCAATGTCATTATGCTGCCCCACACTGATATATCTATGTTCTGTAACACAGAAACAAAACTTGCAGTGGCGCACCGTCCCCCTCCCCCAGAATAGGTGTTGACAACATGCACCCCATCCCCTCCTTGGCCTGAAGAATCAATATGTGTTATTTAAAAAATAAAGTCAATTATCATGAAAAGAACACTGAAGAAGCCGCTGATTGTTCCTTTGGCGGAGAAAGGCGTAGAAGACTCAGGTCCGTAGCTAGGGTAGTGCGGCCGGTGCCATCACACAGGGCACCACAGGTCAGGGGGTGCTGTTTGGGCCTGTCAAATCTCTGTTTATTATCATTCTCACTTATAGCTTCCTCTTATTTCATCCCCAGCATCTCCTGGCCTCCCCTATCTCTTCCCTGGCCCTTCTCCATGAGGCCATTCCCCTTTTTTGGGTACATTATGTCCCTTTGAAAAATGAGGGGGGCGCCAATGCTCTTTCTGGCACAGGGCACCAAAAAGTCTAGTTACGGCTCTGAGAAGACTATTGTGGTGACAAGCCGCTAGTGTGATCACACTATACGTGTCAGCAACCCCACCCTGCACCAGTGCCCAGTTATACAGCTTTGGATTTTACATACGGACTAAAACCTGAGCACAAAGGATGAGACATCGAGCATTAACCGTGAGTGCACCAATAAATAAATAAATATTACTGACATGATTAGCTCTCCTCTCTATGAACTCTGGAGGAACTCATATAAATGAGCATATCCCACTGAAAATTTGATACATTTTATCATACAACACTGTCAGTCCTTGTGGCATTTATATTCAGGATGATTTTCTAAAAACGTTTAGTATATAAATATTTTTTATATTTTTTTCAAAAACCCTTTTTTTGGGGAGTCTGCTACATAAAGACATCTGGAAATACTGGTGTTCAAAGACCACAATAACCACCTTGGTCTTGGGGAAGAAAAATATTCCTGATCACGGATTCCTAATATTGGATATATGGACATTTTTTTAATGTTGCAAAAACGAGAAGTTTCTATAGTGTTTCAAATTGTTTCAATAAGTATTATATGGTAACAAATATAGATACAGCTGACAGTCATCATTGCATGAATACCTGCTACATTTAACTTGCCTTATAATAGAATGGATATGTCATAGACTAGCTTTACAAGATTATCTAGATCTTATGAATGAGTTTTATCAGTATACAATTGGGAAGCCGGCTGCCTTAATAACGGCAGCCGGCTTCCCGACTGTCATATCCCGGCGAGGGATGAAATGCTGGGCGTCTACAGACGCCTGACATTTCCCCAACACCGGGAGACTGGCGTCCGGCATCCCGAACGAAGGGATGCCGGGCGCCTCGAGCAGACTGCTGTGGGGGGAAGGGTTAGGTTTAGGGCACCCGGGGGGGACTTAGGGTGAGGCACTCCTGCCGGGAGGGTTCGGGTTAGGCTAGGGTGAGGGAGGGTAAGGCACCCAGGGGGGGGGATTTAGGGTTAGGCACCCCCCTGGGGGATTTAGGATTAGGCAGCGGGGAAGGGGGGTTAGGGTTATGCACTTAGAGGGGGGGATTAGGGTTGGGCACTTGGAGGGGAGATAAGGGTTAGGCACCCCTAAGGAGGGTTAGGGTTAGGGGGTTAGGTTAGGTTAGTTAGTACTTACCGATCCACGATCGGGATTTCCAGCGCTGTCGGGCTTCCGCTGCCGGGAACTCTGCTGTTGTCGGCCAGGCGCTGCCGGGAATCGAACCGCTGGCAGCGATACCGATTCCGTTTTATGTCATCGGGTTATCATGGTAATATATACCTTTTTTAAAAATATTTTATGATTAAATTGTTGTCAAACATTTAGATGGCGCTTCATAATTCTATTTTATTTCTTTCTCAATTATCATGATTCTACCAGCCCCCTGCCATTGTATTCCGATCACCCCCAGATGGTGGCCCTGCCAAGAGCAAGTTTGAATGGTAATGAATACTTCAAATTTCCTCTTAAGCCCTTTTCCAAAATGCTTGGAATTAAATGAAAGAAAACTGATATTTTTTAAAATTCATTTCCAAACCATGTACTGTAGGACGTTTTTGCATTATTGCCTACAATCACAATAAAACTGCAAATTAAACATTAACTATAAAAAATAAAAATACACTTTTTTTCAAATATAAGCTGTACAGTAGTATTTTTGTAACATGAAGTAATGAATAGTTTGTTGTAACTTTTCCAGGTTGTTATCTCTTAACTATCTTCCCTTTGCTAAGTTCATTGCTTGAATCATTTGGTTTCTCAGCTCTCAAGCATGTTCCTTAGGAAAGTGTGATCTAATATCTGAGGTACTAGTCCTCAGAGCTCACATTGTGGCATAGGAAGAAGGGGGGGAAAGAGATTTTGCAATGTGCATGTTGAAAAGAGAGAATTTGTAAAGTCTCTCTGCTAACTATATCATGTAGGACATTTATCAAGCAGTGATTTTGTCAAAGCTTTTCTGTGGGTTTTTTTTGTGTTTTTCAACCTGCCAGACTTGTTAAAAGAAAAACCGCAGGGAAATTTCTGCTAATGTACCATTATGCTACTAATATGCAATAAATTGCCATCCCAATTTATTACACATTACAAAAACAAGCCATGGGATTTATTAAGCTGTGATTTCTCAAACCATAGGAAAAAAGAAGTATGAGTGTTCCTATATTACTTTTATTTAATTATAGTGCCTTTGTATATTTTAAATGTCATAATAGTGCCCTTATACATATAATTTTAAATAACAGCGAACCCTATAGATAAAAATGCATATAATTGTGCCCTTGTATATATAATTGTAAATTATGGTGCCTCCCTAGATATAATTGTACATTTAAGTATCCCCTTGCTTTATGATCTACAGTAATTTGTTGCCTACTTATTATCCCCTAAAATTTTCTATAGTGTAGTGGTTAACATATGTAATCACATACAATCGTCTTCATTTCTTGCTATAATTTTATATTTTACATTACTACACCGGTTTTCACCTTAAAGGCTTGTGGTTATAACTACACTTCTTGTGATTTAGGGATTTAAAAGTGTCACTCATCACCCGAGACCTGAGTTTTTTTAGTCAAAGGGATAATATATTGGACAGCTTGAAATCACCAAAAATCTTGCAGCATAATAAATCTCTTCCTCCATAATATGTTATTTTGATTACCAATAAAATTACTTTACACTTAGCAAATAGTAAATCATAGCAGCTGGAAGAAAAAATAACTAGGTAACATAGACCAAAACAAAGTGTCTTCTTACTGGAGATGTATGGTTCAATTTTCTGGAAAACAAACATACATCAACTTTGGGGTTACACGTCAAACCGTGTCCTGGCTCAGATCACTTTTGGGATTCTGAGTAGAACAGAGTCCAGGCTCGGATATGCTGTAATTTTGGGACCTCTACTTTAAAAAATAAATCTCTGGTTTTGGATTACATGTAAGCAGGTCCTAATTACAAAAACATTTTAGCTATTTTTATACATTTTATAGAAATACAAAACCAAAACTGAATCTGAACCAAAACACTTGAGGGTGATTTTGCCAATAGCAAAAACCCTTAACATTTGAGAGTGGTTTTGCCAAAACCAAAACCAAAACATGGGGGTCAGCGAGCATCTTTATTTCTTACAGGTAACCACAGTAATTAATGTAAATGTAACCCCCTTATTCTCTCTAAAAGGACATCAGGTTACATACTCCCATGTAATCTATATTACCCATCCTTAACCCGACGTTAAGCAGTGAACCTATCCGGATCAGTGCCTCCACCTAAGTATCAGTAGTCAGTCAGGGCCTGCTTGGGAAAACCCTATTATGTAAATGTAAGCATAAGTAATAATAATAAAGGTAAGTAGACTTGCAGTTTAATATAGATGATTATCATCCTTACATCATATACAGTACAAGCTATAACAATTAATAATTACCTACATTACCATATACCTAGGTATTAGGTTTTTTTTTATATACTAATAGATAGATATTATAATGAGCATACTTCCAGTGTCCTGTTATAGTGAAACATGCAAACATACATAACAGATACAAATATATTACTATGTCCTAACACTAACAAATATTCATATTTCTTATATTGACAATAGTCTCTATAAAAGGAGAGAAGTAGTCCTATGAGCAGAGCAATAGTCTCTGGTAATTAAGAAGTGTCTGTGCCAGTTCTCCCTATTGCAAGGTGAGTAATAGTGCAGTGGCGTAACTAGGGTATTTGTAGCCCAGGGCAAATTGAAAAATGGAGTCACTTAAAAATGGGGCATGCCAACATGACACACACCCCTTTATCATCACTCTGAACATTCCTTTCCATATGCACCTTAACCCCAGTAGAGCCCCTCATACAGTACCCCCAGTATGCAATGTCCCCAGTTTTGGTCACTCTTATGCAGGTCCATAGTAGTGCCCTTTATACAGTACCTCCAGTAGTGGTCCCCCTTATGCAGCCCCCCATTAGTTTCCCTTATACAGTACCCCCAGTATGCAATGCCCCCCAGTAGTGGTCCCCCTAATGCAGCCCCTCATTAGTTACCCTTACTCATTGCCCCCAGTAGTGGTTCCCCCTTATGCAGTGCCCCATGTAGTGGTCCCCCCTATGAAGTGCCCCCAGTAGTGGTCCCCCTTATGCAGTGCCCCTTATATAGTGCCCCCAGTAGCAGTCCCCCCAATGCAGTGCCCCCAGTAGTGGTACCCCATATGCAGTGCTCTTTATATAGTGCCCCCAGCAGTAGTCCCCCCAGTAGTGGTCCCCCTTATGCAGGCCCCCAGCAGGGGTCCCCCCTATCCAGTTCTACTTGTAGTGGTCCTCCCTAGTTAGTGCCCCCAGTAGTGGTCCCAAAGTAGTAAGCCCCTTATATAGTGACCACAGTAGTAGTTTCCCTTGTGCCCCTAGTAGTAAGCCCCTTATATAGTGCCCCCAGTAGTAGTTTCCCCCTCTCGATGCAGTGCACCCAGTAGTAGCACCCCCAGTTGTAGTCCCCAGTAGAGGTCCCTCCCAGTAATGGTGCCCCCAGCAGTAGCCCCCCCCCCCCCCGATGCAGTGCCCCCCTCCCATAGTGCATACACACAAGTTAAAAAAATATAAAAAATACACATCAGTCTTCCCGGGCTGGCACGCTCTGCATTATGGGAGAGACGTCATGACCTCTCTCCCATTACCCACTGCAGGAGCCGGAAGCGGAGCTCATGAGTGAGCTCCAGCCCGGCTCTTGTAGTGGGCGCTGCAGCAGTCAATGAGACTCTGTGTGACTCTCATTGGCTGCTGGTTAACACACATATCACTGCCGCACGACAGTGATGTGTGTGCAGAGAAGCAGCAGCAGCCAATGAGAGACTGTCTGACTCTCATTGGCTGCTGGTTAACACACACATCGCTGCAGTGCTGGCGGCGATCTGTGTGTTAAAATGCACAGCCTGAGCCCACCTCCCACCCTCCTCCTAGCGCTATTGGGTAAGCGCTCAGTGGGAGGGAAGGGGCTCGGCTGTGAAGCACAGGTGTGGGTGCAGGGAAGCCTAAGCGCCGGTCCTGTGTAAATGTGTAGCACTGACCGCACACACTGCGGTCGGTGCTACACTGCCTAACTAGGACGGGGTGGGCTGGACCGTGGTTGGCGGTGGCCCCCCAACCACGCGGCCTGTCCTACCACGCCCAGGGCAGATTCCACGCTCGCCCTGCCCTAGTTATGCCACTGTAATAGTGTTGCTCGATTAAATCCAGTATGTTTTGAAATCTACTCTATTCAGACCATGCAATCCTCTAGGTTAGAGTATAAAGACACTGAATCATACACCAAGTGATGATAATAGTCCCGAAACTATCAGCGTCTCTCCTTAACTGTCAAATAAGATACAGCTCAGCCGAGTTAGCCAAGCAGAATCCAATGCTGGATTTGCTATGTAGCAGAATGCTGATATAGCAATCCCCTAGCTTGCAGAACACTTAAATGATGCACTAGGTATCCATTCTTAGAATCCTAGTATAAACTTAGCCTTTCTCCAATATTTCAACTCTGTAGTTTGAAGCTTTTCAGCAGTAGACAACTCAAACTCTCCTGTTTAATAGCTGATGCTAGTAAAGCTGTGCTCATTTGTATTTTCCTCCATCTCAAAACTTGTAGTATCTGCACAGGACAACTGCCATAACCCCTTTGCCTTTGGCTTTACTCCACTGTATTTCTACTTACTTTACTCAGCTGGTCACTCCGAACAATATATGCCCCTTATTACTTTGATGGCTACAACCGTCACCTTAGTGAGTTGATACTCTGATTTTGGGTAGAGGCTGTTTTAGCACTAATTATATATGGTATCATATATGGTTCTCATTAATCCATAAGATGACGTCTTTAGTAATGGTGTGAGCGCATTTGACACTACTCAGTATGGGTCAGTGCTACTACTGCTAGCTTGTGTCCCCAAACGTTGCTTTCCACTGTATGGATTACACCTTATGCTTGCGCACCTCTGCTGTGGCTCCTAATCGGAATTGTGCTGATGATGGATATGGCTGAAAGGTAAGATTACTGGCTATCAGTGCCATCTCCTTCATCTCCTGTCAGCCAGACTCTGCCCTCGACTGCATCTGCTGCAGCGACCCTGGTCACCTCAGCCCACACCTGCCGCTCTGCCGATGATGCTCTCCACCTGTCAGAGGTATCCCCGCCAGGACCACCTCCTGGCCGCTGTCCCCTCCAGTGTCAGTAGGGCAGAGTTAGTACCGCTGCCCCCTCAGTATCCACTGCTCCAGACTAGCTCTCTCCAGCTCTGCCCCCCTGCGTCCCGCAGCACATCGCCGCTCATCGGCTGCCTGGGACACAGAAGGGCAGGATCAGAGGAGAGAGATCTGCAGACTCGCCATCAGTTGCTACTATCAGCTCTTATTAATCTCTCTCTGAACTTGGCCTTTCTTTCCCTGACAGGAACCCAAGCACTCCCAGCCATATCACTCCGCCCCTTTTTTCTCCAGTGCATCCAACACACTGTAGCACATCCTCACCACAGAGAAAAAAATGGACCACATAAATCGATATGTAAATTAAATACATATATCATGAATTACAATACTCCATTATAACTACATGACACACATTTACATTTTACCTCATGAATTGTGACTACATGTGTATATATATATATATATATATATATATACACATATATATATATATAATATATATTATATATATATATATTTATATATATTACCTCATAAATTGTACATTTATAAATATTACATAGATTTATAAGTACAGTACTTATTTTAACACTTAACCAGTGTTAAATAAAATAAAATTAACATCAATTGTTCATGGAGTTGCAGCTTTAAAAGGCAAAAAATAAGGCTAAAAATTACACTAGTTCAAATTCAGGAAAAGGACAGCATTAATATATATCAAAAGACAACATAAACCATATTACATATGTGCCATATCTACAGTAGTACAAAAAAACACACACACAAAAATAACATAGATTACAATAAACACTGAAACAGTAGTTCATTAGAATACTCCAAGGAGAATAAGGAATAAATAACTACTTTGTATTACAGATGTGCCCAGCTAGTTTGTTGCTCCATACGCTATGTAGTGCACCACGCAAGGCACAAAACACACCATGCCATGAGTCGCGCCACACAGAAAGTTTCGTAATGTAGCACAGTGCTGGAAATAAGTCGTAACATGTAATACAGCTTTTTGTCCACCAGGTGTCACTATTCCTAAACTACATAGCACATACATCTGATTTCCAATGCATGTTCTGTATCACCGCCCGATGATTGGCTGACAGAAGCGCTGATTCGGTACACTATACAGTACTGTAGTACAGCGCTTTCCACATGAAATCGCGAATGTATAATAAAGTGGTAGATGAATGTCTAATAAAGTTTGAAATCATTAAGCTCTGTATTACACACTGACTGTGCAGTTGAAATTGCACACTTGCGCCAATGTAAGTACTGTCGGCACTGTCCGAGACTTAGACATTGTAGTGATTTAATTACTTTAGGAACTACTGTAGTAATGGGATGAGGCATGTGGTCTAGGGGGCTAATGCCTAGTCTCACTGCTTCTCCAATTTTCTTGTCCCGTGGGTTCGAGACTTGAAAATATAAATATGTATATTTTTTAAAACTTCACTTATTTAGTATTCAATACATGTGTAGTGCATGCCCAGTGGGTCACATACTTTAGAGCGCAAACTTGCATCAATGTCGGCGCTGTCCCAGACTAGCACACTATAGTGACCAGTAACTGGTAGTGGTCTCTGTTTGAGAGAGAGGTCTCTCCATTACAAACTGACTGTACGTTTAAAGCACAAACTTCCATCAATGTATGCAGGGATGGCGCTGTGGTGGCTGTCAGCCAGTTCTGAGGGGTTACAAATTGGATCTCTGGTGCATACCCAGTGGAGGGGTTGCAATGGGATTTCTGGCACATGACCAGTGGAGCCAAGCCATACAGTATGCCATGTAGCGCTACAGTATGCCAGCCATGGCATATGGAAGATCACAGCACTGCACATGCACAGTGCTTCGGGAGTCAAATGCAGCGAAAGTGGAATGTCTATTACAGTACATACTTTAGAGCGCAAACTTGCATCAATGTCAGCGCTGTCCCAGACTAGGAGACTATAGTGACCAGTAACTGATAGTTGGCTCTGTTTGAGAAAGAGGTCTCTCCATTATAAACTGACTGTGCATTTTAAAGCGCAAACTTGCATCAATGTCGATGCTGTCCCAGACTTGGACACTATAGTGATTTCTTGACTTCAGTAACTGGTAGTGTGTTCTGTTTGAGAGAGAGGTCTCTGCATTACAAGATGACTGTTTGTTTAAAGCACAAACTTCCTTCAATGTCTGCAGAGTTGGCGCTGTGGTGGCTCTCAGCCAGCTCCAAGGGGTTACAAATTGGATCTCTGGTGCATGCCCAGTGGAGGGGTTGCAATGGGATTTCTGGCACATGACCAGTGGAGCCAAGCCATACAGTATGCCATGTAGCACTACAGTATGCCAGCCATGGCGTATGGAAGATCACAGCACTGTGCATGCCCAGTGCTTTGGGAGTCAAATGCAGCGAAAGTGGGATGTCTGTATTACAGTGCATACTTTAGAGTGCAAACTTGCGTCATTGTCGGCGCTGTCACAGACTATTACACTATAGTGACCAGTAATTGCCAGTGGGCTCTGTTTGAGATTGAGGTCTCTCCATTACAAACTGACTGTGCGTTTAAAGTGCAAACTTGCATCAACGTCGATGCTGTCCCAGACTTGGACACTGTACGACAAGTCTCTACCAGAATAACAACACAAACCGATACAGTACACTGTAGTACAAAAACTACTGTAGTCTGTGAAGCTGGCATTGTGCCCAACATCAGTACTGTATGTTAAAAAAATATAGAGTACAGTATATAATACATAACTATAGAAGGTACTGACAAGTGGTGCAACCTCACACAGAGGCTCTGTGGTGGCACTGTCGCTACCCCACAAGCTGTGCTTTTGCCTTGCATGGTGCCAGGATCGACACCCTGCTGCCAGAATTGCTGCCCTTTGCATACTGTACTTTGGATGCTATAGGCACATCCTGGTGTTTAAAATTTGCAATACTGCACTGTAGTTTAGAGGGTATACAAACACTTAATCTGTCTGTGATGTCGTAATGTCAGACTTAAAGGGGGCAGGGCCAGCACAGATAAACAGTGTCTAAGCGACATAGATTTGGTCGACAGGCATAAGGTGGACTAGGAAAAATGGTTGACTGTGACTCATGATCACACACAGTATTTGCCAACATGGCAATAGATAACAATGAATGAAATGTTGCCAAAATATTTTTGATGACCAAATATAGTATGGTGTATCAACTTGCCTTGTGTTACTGTAGGTTTACTATACAAACAAGCTATGTCGACCAGTAGTGTGTCGCCCTCTAGTCCTTGTAGATCTAATGACCCTGTCAATCAAATCTCTGCCAGTCATGTGAGTGTGTAGTAACAACTGTCAGTCATTGTCAGATATCCAACACTCTACAGTGCAGTGTACTGTACAGTATAACACAGTAGTTCATTGTATTTATTACTGTATTGTACTATACACTGTAATTCATGTAATTGTACAGCAATACTGTACTTATTGCATCGGAGATGCCTCCTGATGCACCAGAGCCGAGTAGCATCTCGGCGCAACAAGTCCGACCACCACCTTTGAAGTGACCTGATGGTCCGGTGGCGGCCATATTTTCTTAAGATGGCCCTGCTCGCTCTCCTGTATGCGAGCTCTTTCTCTTGGTTGGTGGAGAATGTTTGGTCTCTCCACTTGACCAAGAGAGAGAGCTCGCCAGCAGAATACCTCCTCGCACTAGTCGCCATCTTGACACAATACACACATACAGTGTGACGCATGATACTCAATCATTACACAGGTGCATCACTCGTAATGGCAGGCATCTGTGGTGGTTAGAATGCAAAGCACTGTGGGTATCCCGGGATTGAAGCCTGGAAGGCTACAATTTTTCATTTTTTTATTATTTTTATTTTGGTGTAAATCTTCACAACATGATTACACAGAAATCACTTGGTGGTGTGTGAATTCTGTAATTTATACCAACATATACAGGTATCGATGCACACACAGCATTGAATAAATATCGAGCAATTAAAGTTCAATATTATTAAGTACTGTAAGTTTACTCCAGTACAGTAGACTCTCCTAAACTTCCCACCACCTGCCATTTCTACTGTATGCTACTCTATGCCACCCAGCTGTATTTTACATAAAACCACAATGCACTAGACATTGTATTGTTTGTATTGTATAGTATTGTGTAGCATAGTGCTACATGAGATCCCTTTGCAGCCACCACAGCGCAAACATTGATGCAAGTTTGCACTTTGAAATGCACAATCAGTTTGTACTACAGAGACCTCTCTCTCATACAGAGCCCACTACAGTTACTGAAGTCATAAATACACTATAGTGTCCAAGTCTAGGGCAGCACCGACATTGACGCAAGTTTGCGCTTTGAAACGCACAATCAGTTTGTACTACAGAGACCTCTCTCTCATACAGAGCCCACTACAGTTACTGAAGTCATGAATACACTATAGTGTCCAAGTCTGGGACAGCACAGAAAGTGTCGCAAGTGTGCAAATGCAACCGCACAGTGAGTATGTAATACAGACAACTGGGCATGTAAAATTGTGAGACAGTGCTGACATTGACACATTCATAGTGGAACATTAGCAGTCCTAGCAGATGGGGATGGTGTCCTTGGCAATGGTCACCATTCATAGCCTTTTCAGGACCCAAGGGCAGAGCTGACTGCTTACAGTTAATGGTGACCAGAGCGTCCTTTATTATGGTAATGAAAGTCCCTTGATTGCTTTGGGGGAAGGGACCTGATGCACTGTGTGTGACTCCCCACCCACTGGGCATTCACAGTGCTGTGATCTTTCATACGCCATGGCATAGCGCTACATGGCATATGGCTTGGCTCCACTGGCATGCGCCAGAGATCCCATTATAACCTAAGCCATGGCATAGTGCTAAATGAGATCCCTTTGCAGCCACCATAGCGCAAACATTGAAAGTTTGCACTTTGAAACGCACAATCAGTTTGTACTACAGAGACCTCTCCCTCATACAGAGGCCACTACAGTTACTGAAGTCATGAAATCACTATAGTGTCCAAGTCTGGGACAGTGCAGAGAGTGGCGCAAGTGTGCAAATGCAACCGCACAGTCAGTATGTACAGTAATACAGACAACTGGGCATGTAAAAGTGTGGGACAGTGCTGACATTGACACATTCATAGTGGAACATTAGCTGTCCTAGCAGATGGGGATGGTGTCCTTGGCAATGGTCACCATTCATAGCCTTTTCAGGATCCAAGGGCAAAGCTGACTGCTTACAGTTAATGGCTAACAGAGTGCCCTTTATTATGGTAATGAAAGTCTCTTGTTTGCTTTGGGGGAAGGGACCTGATGCATTGTGTGTGACTCCCCACCCACTGGGCATGCGCAATGCTGTGATCTTCCATACGCCATGGCATAGCACTACATGGCGTATGGCTTGGCTCCACTGGGCATGTGCCAGAAAACCCATTGTAACTTAAGCCATGGCATAGTGCTAAATGAGATCCCTTTGCAGCCACCACAGCGCAAACATTGCCGCAAGTTTGTGCTTTGAAACGCACAATCAGTTTGTACTACAGAGACCTCTCTCTCACACAGATAACACTACAGTTACTGAAGTCATGAATACACTATAGAGTCCAAGTCTAGGACAGCACCGAGATTGACGCAAGTTTGCACTTTGAAACACACAATCAGTTTGTACTACAGAGACCTCTCTCTCATACAGAGCCCACTACAGTTACTGAAGTCATAAATACACTATAGAGTCCAAGTCTAGGACAGCACCGACATTGACGCAAGTTTGCACTTTGAAACACACAGTCAGTTTGTACTACAGAGACCTCTCTCTCACACAGAGCACACTACAGTTACTGAAGTCATGAATACACTATAGTTTCCAAGTCTAGGACAGCACCGACATTGACGCAAGTTAGCGCTTTGAAACGCACAATCAGTTTGCAATACAGAGACCAATCTCTAGTTTCAATATTGTGTCCAGAGCCGACAGTGTAAAAAAAATATTATTTTCCAGGGCTCAAACATGGAACAAGCATTGTTGTAAAGCGATCACCTAACCATTAGCCCTGAAGCCAGCTACAGTAGAGTACAGGTATACTAGCTGACTCATCCATGTGTACTCCATCCACCTGCTGCTGTTTTTAACAATAAAAAAATGTGTCTTCCTTTCCAAATAATATACAGTACTAGTACAGTACATACACTGTATACAGTACACAGTACCCCACCATTAGAGAATAATTCATCCCATCTCATTGAAAGCTGTGAGTGCATCTCATTAATCTACAGTATCGGTTATACTGTGATAACAACTCGGGCAACTACACTACTGTACAATTATGTACAATATGTGTACCATTCTAAGAGCTTACTGTATGTACTGTATGTGATATTAAAAATATTGGTTGTGCGAACATGCAAATACTGTACAAGTCCATGAATGTGATATCCATCCAATTTAACAGTATGGTATTCAGTACAAATTACAACAGTGGAGCACTCGCCAACCAGCGGTTAAGTGCTGTATTACATGCCGTAGCGTATCCTTCGTTGAAGAATATCACGGTACGCCACAGGTCCAGCCATCACGTAACATTCCATGGCACGACTCAGAACCCTGAATGGCGCGTCATGAACAACAAATTAGCTGGGCACATCTGTACATGGGAAAATGAAGCACAATGATTTCTACTGGTTTAGAACACACTGAGCACAAATTGTTCAACAAATTAGGCCTGGGTTCAATTAGCAGCAAAAAGTCGGAATCAGCAAAAAAGTATCGCCAATTGTGACTTTTTGCCAGGCAAAAACTTATCTCCGTATTCAATTCGGTCGGCTTTTCGCGTACGTGAAAACGCATTGCAATGTAATAGGCGAAAAAGTTTAACCTATGAATAGCAGGCAGAAAAAAGTGCAGAATTGCGGTTTTGGGATGCAAAGGTGTGGAAACCACTCTGCACCCTTGGGACAGCCCCCTAAAGGATAACTACGTAAAAAAATACTAAAAAAAAAATGAGGAACACCCCAAAAAATTACTTTACAAAATGGGGGCGAAAAAGTAGAAAGTGGAGAAATAGACTTTTGGGGGGTCTGCAAGTATGGGGGAGGTGTTTCTTGGATTGCAGGTGCTTGCTGCAGTTGCGTTTTGGCGTCACTTAAAAGTTCACTTCAGCAATTTTAAACCAGGCTTGCACCCATTTTCAAGTAAAAAATACTGCTTAATGCTATTCTTCACCACTTGTTTAAAGATGCTATATAGAGGCAATTTAAAGCAATTAACTACCCCAAATAGCTTCAGGGGGGCTATTTGGGGACATCTACACTGATCCTCATGATAGTGCATCTTTTGGGGGGTGTTAGGCTGATTTCCCCATTTTTGACAGCACTCTTCCCCGGTTTGCGTTTCGCCAGGATGCATTTTCGCATTCTTTCGAATTGAATAGGCCGAATAGCGGGGGCGCGCACAAATAGTTTTCGTGTCCAAAACATGCGATGTAGGCGAAAAGTCCGGTATGCAAAAAACTATCACGGGTGCGAAACTAATTGAATACGGCCCTTAGTTACTTTTAAGTCTTCTATAGTACATCAAACTTTGGAAAGCAAATGAGACAAAACTTTTACATCAGTGGATGAGGACAGGAAGCAAAACACTATAATGAGTCAGCTAAACAATGTGTACATGTTTAAATATGAGACTGTAAAATTCTTACCTTTCCCTTGTGCTAAGTTCCTGTTATAGCCTACTGGACTAAAGTACTCAAATATAAACACAGCCATTGCGGACACAAGGAGAAGCATCACAAACATCATCACCCAGACAGAAGCACTAAACGGCTCTGCAGCAAGATGGGAACAGAGAAGAAAAACAGACAATTTATTAAACTGACAGCTGAAAAAATGCGGATTAACATCAAATTTTTATTTGTACAGTTAAGATTCTGAATGCCTAGAGCTAGTAGCAAACCATGTGTGTCATCTGTATGTCATACTGTTGAACCTGTGACTTATTTTAAATAATTAAATATAATACCCCTTGACTTAAAGTGGCTCTAGTTGAGGCTATTTTTAGTTCTTTTCTTCTAACCGGACTCACATTATGCCTCCCCTGCCTACTTTTATCTATTTTACTTTACCCCAGTCCTCAATACCACACTCCTTCCACCAGTTTATTCAATAAGAGGGAAACTTGGGTGCATTGTTAGGTAATGACTCCTAATTTTTAAATGTATTTTTCAATATTTCAAGCAGAGTCCTGTAAATTGCAGACATCTTATCCAGAAAACCCTAAATAATATTTTGCACCAATCATCCAAGGTAATAAATTAAAAATCTTTATTAAGAAGGACAATTACATGGAATACTATGGCATAAGATGGCAACGCTGCTTTCAAACTCATTATTTTTATAATTTGTTGAATAGTTTATACTATTTCATTGAGTATAAACTAAAATCAGGGCATTGCTAAGCTATATTAGGAATCCTTTTAAGCTTAAAAGAAGTTCTAGACCAGATATGGAGTGAGGGAAGATCATTATACCATCTTAATCCACCAGCAGCCAATCATAGGTTTGCTTTCATTATTGGGAGTTGCATAAGATGGATGAAAGCAAATACATGACTGGTCGCAGTGGGCTAAATATGTAAACGTATCCATTCTTCCCCAGGTTATTAGACACAACTTACCTAAAAAAGCAGATGGAGAAACGGTGCCATTGCTACGTGATACCATAACACTAATTCCAGTTTCGACAAATGGAACTGAAAAATCAACAACCTCCGAACGCTCTTCATTGATTGTGAGTGAACCCACTGCCATAACTGCTCGTTTATAAACCACCTGGTCCATTAATGAAAATGGTGGAAAACAAAAAGCACAAACGTGTCAGGTACGGTCCTCAGACGTAAAACACAGAAAATGTATTTTAACAAGTTCTTACTAAGGAGCTCTTTTACCTAACTGAACTTACTTCACCAATCATTCCATTCCAAACGTTATTGATTTTTTTGCCATGCTTCCCATTGGTTACGAGGTAAAGATCGTATGTGAATTTCACAGTCTTTGAAAGCTTCTTCAAAATATCTATGCAGAATCCTTTACAGCACTTTTTCACATATGTCCCTTCAGTTGTTGAATTACTGCAACAATAGACACACTTGTATGAAACCAAGCATACAATTCATGAACAAAGTCTGGCATAGACCCAATATGTTCCTAGGTATGTATGTTTTAGGTTGATATGAAAATATGCATCAATTTACTTTTTCAGCTACTGTAGGAATAATATGTAAGTTCAGTCATTTAAATTAGGCCTCAATATTTTCACACTGCAGGGAGAGCCCTGCCCCTCTCCAGCCTAGAGTGAACATACCTAGAAGCTCAGTCTGTGCATTGGTCTTGCCAGCTGTTAGATTCTACCACTTTCTAGTTGTGTGGTTTGAAATGTATTTACACATTTTCTAATATAAAAAGACAACTACAAGTTTAATATTTGTACTACCACTTGATTAATTTGAACATTTTTTCCTCACTGTATGTCACCTTAACTCATGGAAGTAATTGTCCTAACTTCACCTATCTGATTGTCACCTCACCCCATGAAAGGATCACCCTATCAGCACTTAGATGGAGCAAAAGACATTTCATTGAAGCTAGTGACTGAGCAAATCTCCTAGGTGAGGTAAAAAAAACACCAACACGGTCATCAAACCTTTAAATTCATTACAATATCTCATGTTGCAATACAGCAGCACATTTAAATAACCATTTACAGTATCAGAAGCATTATTGTGGATATCCTGCTTTCTCCTTAGAATACCTAAATCTACCCATTCCCTGGCAGCTCTGTCCTGTATAAGTAGGAACATATGCTCCTCTTGTAGCCAACACCATATCACCTTGCTGTTCTATGCACAATCAAATGAAAACTGACAAAATGTTGCACGATATCACAATAGTTTGTATATGTTTATAGTTTTCACCATGTGTGATCCCTACACGCTCTCACTGTTCTGACAGCTTATTCTAGAACAAGGTAAAGATATAGATACAATCATTAAATAAACTATACCTCTCATTCACACATGTAATAGGAGCACACAGTTCTGAATAACTTGGATACAACTGATTGGTGTTTACGCAAGAATAGACGATTATCTGAAAAGTAAATCAGTTGCTGAATTACACTTATTGTTTGGAAAGTGTATCAATTTAAACTTTCAAAAAGAATATTAGTAGAGTTTTCAAGTTTCCCAGCATAAGGGCTGATTGATAGGGAACAAATGGGAGCATTACAGCTTTAGTAGAAGTAACACATAAGCACTGTATACCAGAACTGCAACCAACCACAAATATGATATCTAAGTCCTATTCAAAAATATATTTGCATTGTAAACATTTCTTTACCATAGAACCAAGAATATCTTTCATGTTCCTACTCTTTTAACATGCAGATATGTGAAAGCTAAATGCACAACACATATATTAATCCTACTGGTGTGTTACATTTCCCTTTCCTTTAGCCTTATGTTTTTAACACACAATTTTCTATATTGAATTAATCAGTTTTTTCAAGCAACACTGACAGAATACTTAAAGCAAAACATTAATTCTGAATGATTTTTGTATCTTTTCTATTTTTACATATACTTACTTTAACCTGATGTATTTTCGACATGGCACAGTATTCCTTACACATGTTCCTGTCAGATAATCCATGTTCTCAACAATGACAAATGGCGCCTCTTCCAAAGTAACAATGCTGAGATGGTTGTCATCAGGTTCTATATCCAGAGCTCCTGTGATCCTAGGCCATACAGGATATTTCGCTTCCAGACTCTTGTTCTCCCACTTTGCCACCTGTTACAAGGAATAAACATGCTTCCATGAGTAATTAGTAATGTACCCTACCAGACAAAGCATTGCCATTTTTAATAGCTACACAAATTGATAACAGTTCAGAGTCAGACTAGCACATCACCCATCAGTGGGCATTTAACTTGAAAAGGTTTTATGAGTAACAGCTTATTAATATTACTGTACAAATATATATTTTCATTTCACTTTTTGTCAAAACAGCATTAATTTAATATCAAATTGCTTTATTCCAGTGAAAGAGCTTAACGATCAGAATTCACAACACTTGTCTGTCAGACACATGTGTACGTTGACTTAATTAAACAGCTTGTTATACTCATTAAATTGAGAAGTGTCAGTGCCTTAAGT
Source organism: Taudactylus pleione (assembly GCA_031769625.1). Taxonomy (NCBI): domain Eukaryota; kingdom Metazoa; phylum Chordata; class Amphibia; order Anura; family Myobatrachidae; genus Taudactylus; species Taudactylus pleione. Next base: position 30,946,228 of record JAUIMM010000065.1, read on the forward strand.
GAAATACCTGAAGAAAAATCTTATGGCATTTTCATACTCATTTGTCCTGTTCTTATTCACCACGCAGCCATCTAATAAAGGAAAGCTCCCTGAACAAACTACTGTCCCAACTTTACAATCTAGTTGGGAAATGTAACACAGAACTGAACTACCAGATCCCGCTGTTTCACGTTAGTAGAAAACAGAGAAAATTACCATAAAAGGATCAATCCAATTAGGTGCGATGGGTGGCGAGTTGCCATAGGAATGGCATAGAAATGCTAGCACCACCCGGCATGGTAATTTGACCCCCTCGTGGCCCAATCTCACTCCAGAATCACACATTTTTCATTGCAGCCCTATGGGCTTGCGAACAGTGATATACCAGTCTGGAGGTACCATAAGTGGGCCTACAGCAGCATTTACTCGCGGATTTTTGGATTGACACAAAAATGTTGTCGCTTTTATAGGTCCTTACTTTACAGGTAAAATTAATGTTTGATAAATAAATAAATACTGTACCATGGCATGACAAGAACATCCAACAATGATTTTCAATGATTGTCTAATAAAAACACCACGAGGATCATGTTGCATCGATATGTATTTGCATTTACTACAAGCTAATGTATTTTGTTTGTCACTTTCATGTAGTTCTGTCTGCAGAAGCGCTGAAATACAGTTGTCAGACACAAAATGATTGCATGGCATTGACTAAAGATTGCTAGATGTAGATCCAGTCAAACCTCAGTTTTTTTTCCCCTGACTCGTGTCAACATGTACTTGATATGTCTATTGCTGTAATTTTAGTAGATTGACGCAGAGATTCTATCACCAGCTGCGGAATAAAAGAGACTCTGACATTTTCATTACTAAAACTACAGTGTCTTTATGTTCTACTGCCACTCAGCTTGTTCTGCAATGTAATGAAGAAAATTAAAAAAAAAAATCATACTGCTAACTTACTCTGGAATCTGAATAAGTTCCTTGAGATTTTGACTGACTTAACATAAGCAAGCATAGCCAAAATGTCATACTACTAGATGCTTCACTTGCAACGGAATCGGCATGAATGACCGGCTGGATCCCGTCACAACACATTAAGTACTGTGGGAATACTGGATAAAATGAAGGTGTATGTAGCACTAACTAGCTTTGACTACATTTGAATGATTACATAATAACGCTGCACAATGTATTTTCTGATGTATTACAGCACATGTTAAAATGGGTTAATTTTAGACACTTCTATGCACTATTTAATGTTGCTGCCTACTGATTTCAGCAAAGATTAGTAGGCTAAGGAAGAGAGTTCTGTAAGTGAAGTTCCCTTAGTGCAACAATTAATAAGATACAATGGGGCTCATGTCATTTTTAATGTACAATGTTGTATTTGTGTAAAACATATGCCTACTGTGCATATGTACGAGAAATACAGTATATGCATACATCTGAATGCCTGTATGCAGATTGTGGTGCATTTTTACATTTATGACTGGTGGAGGCGGAGGAAAGTGGCAGGTACAGTAAGAGTGAGTTCACTTATCAACAGCACAGGTACAACTGGATGCAGATGCAGAGTCACCTGTCCCAAAGTGTAACTGTTGCATGTGCTGTAGGGAATTGGTATGAAATACCTACAGTCTGGATCCTGGCGGTTAGAATCCTAATGCCAGGATCCTGACAAGGTTAACATACTGACACTTGTTGGTCGGTATGCTAACCCTCCCCCTCCCCTAACCCTCCCTCCCTGGTACCTGAACCTAACCCCCCCAGTGCCTAAGCCTAGCCCTCCCCCTTAGTGCCTAACCCTAACTCTCCCCCTATTGCCTAACCCCTAACACTAAACCTAACCCTCCACCAAACCCCATTACTTACCTTCGGCATCCCGGTGGTCGGGATGCCAGCAGCAGGATTCTGACCGGCGTCGGTATTCTGGCACCAGTAATCTAAGCATCGGCATCCTGACCGCTGACTGCAGAGATGCCGAATGCATACCCTCCACACTGCCTGCGAACGAAACACAGACTGCCTCTTACCTTGCTGAGGCTATGTGTGGCCATTTATGGCAGACCAGCAGAGGCCATCTCTATTTCTGCTCTACTAACCTCACCCTCTCTATATCCTCAATTGGTTGACCTATTCTTCCATGAGGACTCAATAAAGGCAACATCTGGTCTTGCAAATAGGTTTAATGCTGTATAAAAGTCCTCAGCACTGTGATAGGGAAGGAGAGGAGGGATAACAGTGTGGTTGCAGGACATATACAGTTTAGCATAGAGAAAGTAAAGGGACCTCTATTCCTGCTGGAGGGAAATGAGAACTTGCTGCAGTCTGGCTCTTTCTTCTAAGTACTCCAGTCACCAATCTGCTGATCTTTTGGGAGGTCCCAAGTTCCTGTTACATAGCCTTTAAGCAATGGATATGGCAGCCCTGAGTGTTGAGGATAAAAGGCTGCGTGTATGGTGCAGTTTAGAAGAGTCATATTGAACAGATAAGAGAGTGTGGTTGTTTGTGGAGGTGTCTGAGCAGACAGCCAGTGCTCCCTATGGACATGGTTCTCTGGTTGCTAAAGGCAGAAATGTGCTTGGTATTGCCCACCTGGTTGAGGGGACATTATGCTCATTACCTAAAGGGGCAGGGGCATCAAGAGCCACCTGGCTAAAGACCATGCCAAGTGAGTGACTGGAAGGTACAGTAGGCAATCAACCTTCACAGAGTTGCTTTGTATTATTTTATGTATTGTTCTTTGTGTTATCTGGATGGTTTCTTTTAAATATTTTAGTCTTCAGACACTATCATGAGGCTGTACTATTTTCATGTGAAGGAGTGCCTACTTTGAGCGTCTAGAGATGCTGGTCCCTCCTCCGCTGTACTGGGCAACTTACAAATATTTGTAGATCTTTCCCCAGCTACATTAAATAAAAGAAGATCCTTTTTCAACATCACATCAGCTTTACGTCAAGCTCAAATTCCATATAGATGGGGATTTCCAACGAAACTTATTGTCACTCATGAGGGTTCTACAAAAGTGCTAGGCTCCTTGGAAGATGGCAATAAAGCACTAGATCTCTGGAAGATTCAACGCACATCAACGGCTCGCATTTCTACAATTATTTCAGATTGGGTTACAGCGGGCAAAAAAGGATGACTGTTTTTCTGCCTCTACTGCCTCACCCCAACTTAGTTACTTACAAACTGTTCAGATAAAGATTAATGTAATTATACTTATTTTATTTGTTTCCAAGGTCGTTTGTTGCAATATGTGTTTGTATTGCCGTTTTCTATGTTTATTATATTCATGATAGGCTTATTTTCTCTATTTCAAGAAATATATGCCGTTTTGGCTATGTATGGTGTGGTGTCTTATCTTACTGTTAAGTGTTATGCGCTTTTTTGGTTCCTAGGTGGTGGGAACAATGTCACTACCCTCATTGTTCTACTATTTTCACCACTTTGTTTTGTGGCCCCTCTGACTCCCGCCATGGAGTCATTTATGTTTATGTCTCTTTTCACCCTTCCCCCCCCCCATGTGTCCTTTCCCTTCCCCTATCCTGTTTGCAGGCTATGTGATGTTTACTTGTATTATATTTTTCTATGTCAGTGCTGATCGACTCAGTAAATATAGGATGTTTTTGATTGATATTTGCATCGTTATAGATTTGTCAAGATGGTGAATTTCATGTCTATTAATGTTAAGGGTTTAAACTCCCCTCAGAAACGCAGAATCGCCCTTCGCTGTTTTAGAACTCACAAAATGGATATTATTGCGATTCAAGAAACCCATTTTGCCAAAGATGCCTCTCCATCCTTTTCCGACCCTTACTACCCGTCTGGTTATTTTGCCTCTGGTCCCACCAAGAGAGGTGGAGTGGCAATCCTTTTTCATCGCAACTGTAACTTTGTGTTAAAATCCCAAGTAGCTGACCCTTTGTGCAGATATCTTGTTCTGTTAGGGGAATTGGAGGGGAAAACTGTAACAATAGCATTGGTTTATGCCCCAAATACTGGTCAAATGTCTTTTATTAGGAAGTTTTTTAGAGTTACCCATAAAGTATGTTCAGGCAAGATTATTTTGCTCGGAGACTTTTAATCTGGTTCCAGATCCTCGAATGGATAAATCTAGTGTTGCGGGTGGTGGTCCTTTTGCTGGTAATTCTGGGGCCTCGGAGGTTTTTAGTCGGTTGTTCCTGGAGTATGGTCTATGTGATGTTTGGCGGGCTTTGCACCCTACGACCCATGATTACACCTTTCTCTCCCGTGCATGGATCGTATTCCAGGTTCGAACTCGCCCTCATGGATAAATGGTCACTACAACAGGTTAGGGGTTCAAACATTCTCCCTATTACATGGTCTGACCATGCCCCCTTGACACTCCAGTGGGACTGTGGTGGGTCTATTCCTCTCAACAGACCGTGGAGATTTATTAATTTCCTTCTAACCTCTATAGAGGCAATACAGGCCATCCACTCTGCTCTCTCAGAATATCTCCAGTATAATAAGCCTGCAGATACTACTCCCTTTAACTTTTGGTGTGCCCTTAAAGCGGTTCTTAGAGGAGCCGTTATACAGGTAACATCTAGACTCAAGCATCAAGAAGCTCAAAAACAAAAGGAATTTTAGGATAGACTTCGAACCCTAGAAGTTCAACATAAATCTGACCCCTCCAATTCCACTCTTTTACAAGAAATTTTAAAAGTTAGAGACAAACTAGAAGTCTATACTTTGAAAAAGATTAAATCTACTATTGATAGGATGAATCAAAAATTTTACATTGATGGTAATAGGGCATCTCGCCTCCTAGCCTGGAAACTGAGAGGAAAAGTGGCTTGCGCCTCATTCAAGGCCTTGTATAATTGCTCAGGAGCCAAACTGACCAATCCATTATATATTTCTAATATTTTTGCAGAATATTATTCTTGTCTCTATAATCTGAAAGATGAGGTAAATACAGTTCAACCTACATCAGAGACTATTTCAGCTTTCCTCTCGAACCTTTCACTAACCTCACTTGCTGATCACTCTTTAGACTTTCTAAATACTCCCTGGATGGAGGGGGAGGTGAGAGATGCCGTCAAGTCCTTGAAACGTGATAAAGCTCCTGGACCTGATGGCTTCTCTAACAATTTTTATAAGGAGTTTCAGGTAGATCTTATCCCTGCACTGATGCAGGTATTCGAAGAGGGGACCAACTCCGGCTCATTCCCTCCTGAAATGCTTGAGGCCCGTATCATTACCATTCTCAAACCAGGCAAGGACCACACGTATCTGCAAAATTATAGGCCCATAGCCCTACTAAATTCCGACATTAAATTATATGCAAAATTAGTCGCCAATAGATTAAATCTGCTGCTCCCAGACTTAATCAACCCTGATCAGGTAGGCTTTGTTTTGGGTCGTCAAGCTCCAGACAATACACGAAGAGCTTTGAATATTATATAGCATTTTACACGAGTAGCGAACCCACTCCTGGCGCTGTCATTAGATCCCAAAAAGGCCTTTGATAGGCTACATTGGGGCTATATGAAGGCTGTATTATCCAAATTTGGTTTTTCAGGTCGTGTTTTAGACGCTATTCTTGCACTGTATAGTTTACCTGGGGCACGAGTATACTGTAACGGCTTCCTGTCATCTTTGTTCTCTATAAGTAATGGCACCAGACAGGGTTGCCCCCTATCCCCTTTAATTTTCATTTTAGCAATAGAACCTTTAGCAGAACACATCCGTACCAACCCTCTTCTTCATGGTCCCTCTATAAATAGGTCTCAACATAAAATTTGCCTGTTTGCGGACGACATCCTTTTGTTTGTTACGCTTCCAGAAACTTCTCTCCCAATTTTACAACAATTACTTTATAATTATTCTGCGGCTTCATATTATAAATTAAGCACATTCAAAATGGAAGTATTAGCACTAAATGTCCCACCCCAGCTCCTGTATTCCCTTAAATCCCAATATAATTATAATTGGCAACCACTGTCTCTCCGTTATTTGGGTATTTCTTTGTTGGCTAATGAAGACAAGCTTCTTGAATATAATTATGGCCCCCTTTTAAACCAATTTATTGCCTTCACAAAAGATTGGATGAACCATGAGGTCTCATGGATGGGCAGAATGGCGGCCATCAAGATGACCCTTCTCCCTAAACTCATGTACTTATTTAGGTCAATACCTAGGACCCTCCCTTCTTCATGGTTAAATATATTTTATGCGGTGCTGAACAAATATATCTGGAATAATAAGAGAGCCAGACTCGCTAAGAAATAATTAATGATGTCTATATCATCTGGGGGCTTGGCGTACCCCAATCTAGCACTCTATCAAACGGCATGCTTGGTTGATCAGCTTAGTGACTGGTCGAATGTTCTTAACCCTAAACCCTGGGTCAGGCTAGAGAGTGATATGTTAGGCAAATTCCCCCTTTGTTATTTACTCTGGATTCCAACCAATTTTAGAGTTTCTTTCAAATCTATGTCCAGGGCAACAATAGCTTCTCTCAAAGCGTGGGATAGCCTGTCTCTCCTTCTACAATTTAACCTGCCTTCTCTCCACCTCTCTATTCATGGTTTATCTTTTTTAATCCCAAATTTAAACACTGTCTTCCTGGTACCTCAGGGGTATCCGTACTCTCCGAGACTTCTTTTTGAATAATAACCTTCTTTCCTTCACCCAATTACAGGCTAGCTTTGCCATTCCCTCTAAAGATTTCTACAAATTTCTTCAAGTCATACATTGGATACAGTCCTTTCCGCATTTAGCAGGCAAAATTTGGCCTGCTCAATCTAATTTGTGTTGGTGTGCATGTGGCCAAATAGGTGAGATAGTCCATATTGTTTGGAGTTGCCCTGCTATACGCCCCCTTTGGTTGGAGGTGGAAGATTTGATCCTGAAGGTCACGGGTTTGCGGCTATCTCTGACCCCCTCTACTGCTCTTTTACATTTATTTCAGGATGATGTTCCTACCCACCATAGATATTTTATTAGCCATGTATTTATTGCTACCAAGGCAGCTATTGCCCAGTTTTGGTAGCAGGATAAACCCCCCCCCATCCTTGATTAAGTCCAAAATAAATTATAGTTTCCGGATGGAAACTTTACATTGCTCTTACTCTTCTTCTGCTAACTCACCAATGATTAAGTGGTTCAGCTGGCAGGAATTTATAATGACGAACTCATGTCTTTCAATAACCACACATTGATATGTCAAAGTTTGGATGTGTTCTATATTTTGGTTTGTATAATGGGAGTTCTGGAGTGTTTTTTAATGTCTGTGTAGGTCATCCACTGACTTTGTTTAGATTTTTAGTTATATGTGATATTTTGATTGACAATTGCCTGTTTTTCCTCCCTTGTTATATTTTTCCCCTTTCTCTTTTTTCTGTATCATCCCTTTTTATTTTCTATGTCTTTACAAAAACAAAATTGAAAATTCAATAAAAATTATTGTTTAAAAAAAATATATATTTTAGTCTTAAAATGTTTAAACCTGAAGTAGTGTAACCTATAAAATCTTCAGTAATTTTAAGGAAAAAAGAAAGAAAGTATCTTCAGTGCTGTGATATGAGATCATGTTAGTATTTTAGTAAGTAGACCTTGTAGTGGTCTTTTCCCAAAACCTATTTCATAAAATAAGGCTTATGCAATAGCCTGTGAAATGCAGACATGGATGCGATTCTGCAGAGTCTACCAGTATTTTTATAGTGGCAATGATTTAAAAGGCGAAACCAACTTTTCCAATTTCTTCAGTTTCAACCACTGGTTCCACTTTCTCCTCCATGTTAGTGTCACTTCTACTTTTGTCTATGGCTCTTTTCTTAGTCTCCATGTTTTGTATGCGACCCTATCTCTTCATTTAAGCCCACCATATCCCTAATTTGTGCATCTCTGTCTCCTTATTGCATGTGTCTGTCCCTATCATGCTTTACCTTTGTTTGTCTGACTCTTTATCAAAGGTTATATGTGCATTAATGTATCCTTATCTGTGTATGTTTTTGATAAATTGTGGTAACAATTGATATTTTGTCAGATCTTTATTTTATTCAATACAAATCTAATGTCAGTGTCAGTCTACCTGGCCATTTTGATAACACTAGTTTGGGATAGTATGTATAGTATCTAATTCATTTTAATTTCAATGTTTCTCTTCTGGTAAATGTCGCTTGAGACTACTGTTATTAAAATAGGGACTACCAACTCCATGCTTATTGAATAGTCTTTGCAAATGGGGTTTCCACAAAGTACAGTATAATGCTATTTATGCAACAATAAAAAAGCCCTTTCACCAACAAAAATGCTTAGTGATTTACACCATTTCATAAATTAGACCCTCTTTTCTATAAAATAAACCATCTTTAAAGGATTTAACCAGTCAGTTGCTGATAACAGTCAAGATACTACTCTCTATCATGTACTGGAGTGGTTTTCAAACTCGGTCCTTAGGACCTGAAATAATTCACGATTTGCAGGTCACCTAGCAGGTGCACAGGTGTATTCATTACCCATAGAAACATTTAAAATGTGGACCTAATTATTTCACTTGATTGCTTCTATGAGGAGACCTTGAAAACATGAACTATTTGGAGTCCTGAGTACCGAGTTTGAAAACTTACGAAGTACTGTATATGACACTTCATTGTATTATTATACTGTGTACAAATAATGTGGTATATAAATATAAGCAGATAAAGTTTACATACTCATCTCTTATTTAGTTATATTCAGCAATAGGTTTCAGAAGTAATTTTTGGGAAGCCTTATTTGTCTAAATCAAAGACACCAAAGGGTATATTTACTAAAGTGTGGATTTATAGAAGTGGAGATGTTGCCCATAGCAACCAATCAGATTCTACTTATAATTTATCTAGCACCTTCTAGAAGATAATAGCTAGAATCTGAGCGGTTGCTATGGGCAACATCTCGTCTTCTATAAATCCACACTTTAGTAAATATACCCACAAGATTGAAGAATGTATAGTGACATGAGCAAAACACTGTAGGGCACCATCAATCAGCATGGTCCCAAGTGAGGCTAACATGTGTGGCATGAATTCACCTTTTATTCCCTTGAGAATATGGGTGATGTTTCCCTAAACTACATACTGTATGTTAATACTTTACTTTAATAAGCAACAGGGGGCATTATTGACTCAGTTATGAATAATACATATTAATTTGCTTGTCTATCTATGTGAATGTCAAGGCCACCAGCTGGTTTTATGTATAACTACTTTTCCAAGCATTCAGCATGTTTAACCTCAACAACATCTTGTCTGTGCATGGCAGTACGTGACCAGAACAAGTGACCTTTGCTCTACATACAACACATTTTATTAATACACTATCTATCTAATTGTTAACATCAGGCAAAAGTCACATAAATCAAACGCTAACCTTACTGGTTACATCACCCTACCCACCCTCTGAGGATTATTTACATACTAGCCACATGGGAGACTACAATTCTCCTAGGTACAAGACAAAAATCTCAGTTTTATTAGCCAGACATTTGGAAAAATTCACAGATACTGGTTCCAGCACAGACCTATGTGTGAGGAACACATACATGGGAGCTCAGCTTCAAACTCCCCAGGACATGTATGGAAATATATACATTTTGGTAAAGCATGTACATTTATTCTAAAGCTGCAGTATGTTCTTTAAGACATAACATTATAAAAGAAGAAAAATAAATGTTATTTACATATTGTAATTGTTAATTGTAAGAAAAGAAGGGCAGGGAATGTTTTGCAAAAATAAAAACAGAAAGGAAAAAAACACTAAATACATTCTCATATTTTTTTATTTTGCTTTTTATTGTATTGGATCATTATTTGTATTACTATTTATCATTTAATATACGGTATGTACAAATTTGACTCCAGGAGAGATTAAAATAATTGAAAAAATATTGGAGCATTTATAATGTGTCATCTTCCTCTGAATTTAGTGAGAATTGAACTATTTGCTAACAGAAGAGTCAATCAATTATTGACTATTTTCCTGCAGACTCGAAGGTCACTGTTTTCTGACATGAACGTGTCAAAAGAATATCTCAATTATTCTCAGAGTGCAAAAGCAGTCAGTGTTCTGTTTTGTAGACAGAGTTCTTACATTATAATCTGTTTATTTCTAGCTTGTAGGAGTTGATGTGTTGGAGGTTTTGTTTTCATTAAATAAAAAAAAACAATCTCATTATATCCTTACTAATCCAGAAAATGTGCATGTTTGATTGTTAATGCTACACTCAGCTCTTCTTTTATTTTCTGCTGGGTTATTTTTTCAAAATATACTAATGTTTTATTCCTAATAAAGAAACTGTTAAACAGGAACTCAGTATACAACTGTATGCACCCAGCTTTAGATGGCCTTCCTCTGCAGCTAATGCACAGCTATCAGGTGACAGTCTTGTTTAGAGATGTTTCTATTTGAACAGCTTGGAGAATCATGTTAACTAAGGGCCAGTAGGAATTATTGATGCTAGAACCACTGGGGTCTCAGCTATAGGACTACCTTGCTTCTATGTCTTGGGAGAAGAGATGAAGAAAATGTTATTTTAATACAGTCCCCTTTTTAATTGGAATAAAAATTACATTCTGGGTTGCAAAGTAACTTTATGTTATAACATATATACATTACACTGGACTAATATAGATTCACGAGAGGCAATGTGGGTACACTTCAATGTTATTCTTCCTTTTGCCATCTTTAGTAAATATCTGTAAACTTACCTTAATTATATAGTATAGCGTAAAAATACAGCAAAATATTTCTATGTATACAGATATGCCCAGCTATGTTGTTGCCGCTGGCGCGGTGATTCGTGGCACACATAGCGCAAGATGCGCACCCACAAGCAGATATGCGCACTGCTTATGCAACCGCGCTGCCATAGGAAAGCATTGTGCGATCACAGTGCGCACCATAGCGTACCGTATGCAGGCACGGGGAATTGCATGGCGCGATGCGTGCGCACGTTTGTGTCGCGATCAGCCACAATGTAACTGTGTGCATCTGTAGAATGATTAATAAATCAACAGTTTCAGAATGGGATCACTGCCCTACTTTACCCTGTGACTATAACCAGATTATACTTTACTATTTCAGATGTGTGTTATGTAAACTAATTTAGTGGCTTGTCAGTTTTCATTTTCTCTTAAACATAGTTTCCACTTGTAAAAGAAAATGCATGCAGCAAAGCCCTTTAACTGCTTTTTTCAAGTGGCAAGTAGCCGTGACTTCTAATCCTGGATAATACCCTACCTAAAGTTTGAAATGTATTTGTAGAACAACTAAGTTATTATATAACAGCTGGAGGTTATGCTGTATAAACAGTGCCATCTGCTGAGAAATTATTGAAATACATGTGTATAATACTGTATGATGACTTTAAAATGACATGCAGAAATAAATACATTTCATAACACAGATAAGCTATACATTTTAATATTGAAAAGCAATAATCTTGCTTTGGACAAGATAAAACACTACCAATTGGTGAATAAAGAGTCTAGTTATATCTCTATCTATCTCTTCAAAATTATGAGCACTGCTATGATATTTTCAGTCATGTAGGAAGGGCACTCCACATTCAGGTAGTAGGTGGTTATGTAAAAAAAGAATGGAAGTTGAGCATAATTTTATATTGGAATGATTCTCAGCAACTGCTTGCAATGAAGGAATCAGCTGTGTATTGGGGAAGCCTTGTGTTGATCTAGACACAGACTTATTTCTGCAGCATCAAATAAGTTGCCTATTTTGTTCCATATACAATTTTTGATTTGTATGGGATTTACATTTCCTCCATGCATTGCTGACCTGTTTAAACTTCAAAAGTAGGCACTGCTACCTGTGTGGTAATAATATCTGTTGTGTCTGCATTTTTATGATTTTTATGTGTTAGTAAATGTGTGATTTAGCCCCTGATACACTACATCAATGTTGATCGATATTTATAGTTGATAAATCGATTAATATTGACCATTAGTAAATTTGCTCCTAAGTGAGAGTAGGTGTGCACTTCTGTGTGTGTTGGGCAGACCAAATTCCTCTCCCATTTACACCTCTCATCTCATCTCCCTTCACTCTCCTGTCCGCCCTCTTCGTTCAACAAATGCACGCCGCCTCTCATGCCAATTGATTACTTCCTCCCACTCCCGCCTCCAAGATTTTGCCCGCGCTGCTCCCCACCTTTGGAACTCTCTCCCGCTTCCCATCAGACTCTCCACCTCTCTTCAATCCTTCAAACGGGCTCTCAAGACCCACTATTTCATCAAAGCCTTCCAGCTCTCATCTTAACTTGCTGCTATATACTACTTCCTGTCTGCCTACCCCATCTGTTTCACCCCTGTTTGCCTGTCCCACCCCCTTAGAATGTAAGCTCCTATGAGCAGGGCCCTCTACCCTCTTGTGCTTCTCCTTACTCTACCTTCATCTACTTCTTACTCTCTACCAGGGCACCAAACACTTGGTTGCTTTGCATTGTTGCATATCTGGGTGTTATGTTCGCGAATGTAACAATGTATATTATTTATGTTCTGTAATGTATTGTATTGTATTGTACTGTACTGTACTGTAAGTCACTGTAAATCAACCTATTTGTTTATTTACTTTGTCAGGCGCTGCGGAACACTTGTGGCGCCATATAAATAAACGATAATAAAAATAATAATAATAATAATAATACACCAACATAAACCTCTTTAGATGGTGTTACCCAAAAGAAGCCTATGGGCTTCTTTTCAGGATGCCCCCTGAGAGGGATCCAATCGGAAGCCTTCCAGCTCCCCCCCATAGTGCCTGTCCTTCTGCACATGCACAGAAGGACACCATAGGGACTTCTGAGTCATAACCCTGGAAGTCCCTCTATCACAAAGATCATCTCTTACCAGGAGAGCTGTCCTTTGCAATTTTCTAGGTACATACTGCAGACCCTCCAACATGACCCATTCCATTAAGTAAAAAATGCTCTGCTCCTGGTATTACCTCTTAATTTATGATTGCATAAAACACCTGTCTCATCAATTACCTAGTTCAACACAGGTGACTGCTGTCACATTCTGCTCAAATTGTGTGACTTACATTACCATTTGCTGCAGGTCAGGATTTATGCCTGACCTTGTTTGAGAACCATGCACTGACATCACCATCATGCACTATGATGGTGATGTCTCCAGTGGGGTGATGTCTCCAGTGGGAGTGCTCCAGCCTCAGCTGACCTCAGCAGCCTATCAGGGACTTGCAGCAGTTTCATATCCCATGTGAGAACTCCCACTGGTGCCAGAGCAAAGAGTTACTTCCTAGTATTAAGTTCTATCCTGTGTCTCCTTTGTGCAGAAAACCATCACTGCTACCTGGCTATATATCTACAGTTTCTGTGTCCTGATTTGTGTGCTGCTGTATTCCAGTTTAGTAATCACAAGCTGTTCCAGTGAACTTAGGCCCTGATTCAGAGCCGGACGCTCTGACAGAGCGCTCACTCTGAATCAGGGCCAACCAATGCTCCTCTTTGGAGCGGCCTCCTGGCCGCTCGCATAGCTGTGGGTAATCACCCACAGCTATAGCGAGTGACCAAAATGATAGTCGTGATGGTCAAGAGGTAGGGTCTCGCTGCCGCAAGCCCAGAAGTGCTTTTGGCTCTATCAGAGCCAAAAGCACTCCAACTGACATCACTAGTGATGTCAGTGGGGCCAGACCCAGACGGTAGGTGTTCCCATGGGAACGCCTCCGTCTGGGCAGCCACGCCCCTGGCACGCCCACCAAAGGGGGCATGCTGTCACTCAACATTGACAGCACACCCCCTTTGGTGCGAGACCCTTAACGACGGCTTGGCCATCGTTATTCGTGTCTTGCGCATGCGCACGACGGAGGAGCCTCCGTCGTGCACATGCGCACTTGGGCACCATCGACCCACATGCGAGCGCTCAGCACTCGTGAGTGGGTCAGAATCAGGCCCTTACTCAGCAAATGTCAGTTGCAGCCTGTTATCCAGCTCAGTGAAATCACCAGCTGCACTGATTAGAGGATTCCTGCAATCAGCCTCTGCAAATCTGTTCCTGACCCTGGCTTTGTTTCTGACCTGCTTCTATCAAATCCCTGGTACTGCATTTGGCAATCTGGTTTGACCTTGGCTATCCTCTACGACCTGCACACATCTGCTCCCTGATACCTTGTTCTCCGTTTGGTTCTGTCCCGGCCTGTTCACTACGTTGAAAGTTTTCTCCGCTCCATCCAGAGTACACCAGCACCTGTATAGGGGAACCTATTCTTAGGGCCGTGACCCGTTTGTCAGACACAGCCAAACCCATAACCTCTTGCAAGGGTCCCTGGTGAACACCACCAGCACATTAGACTCAGCGACTCAGAAATAGGTCACACCAATCCCCAAATACGTCCATTTGCCATCTGAGAGTTGTGACAACTGCAATCATACAGCAGGTGGGGAGTCCCGGAGCAGAGCATTTTTTATCTAATGGAGCGGGTCATATTGGAGGGTAGGATACCAGCGATATTATCTCTGGCATGTACCGAATAATGGGCTGTATGTACGGCATCATGGATGCAATGCTTAGTACATCCCACCTTGTATCGTTCACTGAAATCTTTATTTCCAGCAAAACTTCCCAAAAAATTCTGGGCGTGATTCAGACCCGCTCGGGAGCGCTGAGCGCTCGCAACCTGGTCAATGTTGGGCCAGTGCACATGCGCACGACGGTCGTCTCCGTTGTGCGCACGCGTGAGACCCGGATAGCGACAGGCAAGCCGTCGCTATGGGTCTCGCTACAAAGGGGGCGTGCTGTCGATGGTGAGTGACAGCACGCCTCCTTTGGTGGGAGTGCCGGGGGTGTGGCTGGCCAGACGGAGGCATTCCCATGGGAACGCCTACTGTCTGGGGCCGGCCCCACTGACATCACAAGTGATGTCAGTGGGAGTTCTTTTGGCTCTGATAGAGCCAAAAGCACTCCAGGGCTTGTGGCAGAGGAGACCCTACCACAACGGTCTCGTCGCAAGCCCGATGGTCGCTATGGTCTTGACCATCGCGACCATCTTTTTGGCCACTCACTATAGCTGTGGGCGGTCACCCACCGCTATGCGAGCGGCCAGGAAGCCGCTCTAAAATCAGGAAAGCCAGCCCTGATTCAGAGTGAGCGCTCTGTCAGAGCATCAGGCTCTGAATCAGGGCCTCTGTACGACAACCATAAGTATATCAATTTTACAAACTAATCTCTGATTACATCCACTTTAAAGCTCCAGCAAAGCACACAGATACAAGTAGTAGTGATCTGTGTCTAAAATAAGGTATTGCTCAGACAGCAAGATTTGAGGTGCAGCAAAATGAAGAAACATTTTTTTTAGAATGTTACTGTTCTTGATGCAAAAGTCTAAATTAGAGGCATCCTCCTTCCTTGTTGGTACCTCTGTTCATGCCTAAATATTCCCATGTTTGTGCATACAGTTGTCCAGGGGTTAAAGTGTGTCGCAACTGAGTTCCGTCACATCTATTTGGAGACGGAACCAGTTCTGCCTCCTCCAGCCGACCTCAGCCCAGAGCCGCAGGGAGGCTCCATTTGCCAGGCACCCGCTGAGATTTTGTTGCCAGCGGGCACCTGGCTCCTTCCCCACAGCACAGCTGGAGGCTGGAGTTCACTCCTGAGCTCCGGCTTTCGGCTCTGGCAGTGTACACTATGGGAGTGAAATCATTCTGAGGAGCAGCCAGGCATACCAGATGGCAACGGACACACCATTGGGGCTTAAGGTAAGTATTAGGGGTTTTTTTTGTGTGTGTGGCACTATTACAGGGGGCATTACTGCAGGTGGCACTATTACAGGGGGCATTATTGCAGGTTGCACTATTACAGGGGCATTACTTCTACAGGGGGCATTACTATTGGGGCATTACTACAGAAGGCATTACTATTGGGTCATTAATACAGGGGGGATTACTTCTAAAAGGGGCATTACTATCGGCAGCATTACCACTAGGGGCACTACTATGTGGGCATTACTGCAGGGGACATTTCTATTAGGGGCACTACTTTTACAGGGGCTAACACTGCAGGGGCATTACTTCTAAAGGGGGCATTACTATTAGGGGCATTACTGCAGGGGACATTACCACTGGGGACAGTAATACACTACACTACAGGGGGCATTACTGCAGGGGACATTTCTACAGGGGGCATTACTTCTACACGGGGCATTACTTCATTACTTCTACAAGAGGCATTACTACAGGTGGCACTACTACAGGGGGAACTACTACAGGGGCATTACTACTGGGGCATTGCATAGGAGGCACTGCATAAAGGGCACCACTCCTGGGGGCACTGCATAAGGGGCACCACTACTGTGGGCTCTGCATAAGGGGCACTACCACTGTGGGCATTGCATAAGGGGCACTACCACTGTGGGCACTGCAAAAGGGGTACTACCACTGTGGGCACAGCATAAGAGGCACCACTACTGGGAGCACTACTACTGGGGGCATTACTGCAGGGGTCACTATTACAGGGGGCATTACTATTGGGGCAATACTACAGAGGGAATTACTATTGGTGCATTACTACAGGAGGCATTACTTCTATAGGGGACATTACTATTGGGGGCATTACCACTAGAGGCTCTACTACAGGGGGCATTACTATTGGGGCATTACTGCAGGGGGCATTACTTCTAAAGGGAGTATTACTTCTGAAGGGGCATTACTGTTGGGGGCATTATTGCAGGGGACATTACCACTGGGGGCATTACCACTGGGGGCACTACTACACTACAGGTGGCATTACTGCAGGGGATATTTCTACAGGGGGCATTACTTCTACAGGGGGCTTTACTTCTACAAGAGGCATTACTACAAGGGGCACTACTACAGGGGCAGTACTATTGGGGGCATTGCATAGGAGGCACTGCATAAGAGGCACTACACTGTGGGCACTGCATAAGGGGCACTAAAATTGTGGGCTCTGCATAAGGGGCACTACCACTGTGGGCACTACATAAGGGGCACCACTACTGGGGGCACTGCATAAGGTGCACCACTACAGTGGGAGTTGCATAAAGGGCACTACATCTGTGGGCATTGTATAAGGGGCACTACTACTGTGGGCAGTATGTGTATTAGGGGCACTACTACTGTGGGCATTGTGTATAAGGAGCACTGCTGTGTGAAATAACATGAATAAGAGACACTACTATGTGGTTTAATGTGAATCAGGGGCACTATGGGTCTCATTCAGCCATGCTCGCAAGCGGTGGATGCCTGCGCACGTGCAGCGTTCGCACTGCAAATGCACAAGCCCCTGAACGAGTGACAAATGCACTCGCTCCGGGGCTTGCTGCAGGCGGGGTGGGGGGTGGCCGGACTACTGGTGATGTCAGTAGGCAGCCCTACTGACATCACCAGTGATGTCAGTAGGGTGCTTCCTGCTCTGTTAGAGCAGGAAGCAACCTGGGGCTTTCGGTAGACGAGACCCTAGCGCAAGGGTCTCGTCGCAAGCCCCGATGGTCGCGATGGTCTCGAATATCACGACCATCACCTAGTCACTCGCTAAAGTTGTTGGTGGTAACCCACATCTTAGCTAGCGGACAAGAGGCAGCCTTTCAAAAGAAAAGCGGCTGCCCTCATTCAGAGCGAGCACTCGCATTATGCTAGTGGCTCTGAATGAGGTCCTATGTGCGGTGTAATGTGAATAAGATTGTGCTACTGTGTGGCGTAATTTGAATTGCTGATACTATTGTGTGACCATGCCCCTTTCTTTTGAGACTATCCCCTTTTTTCGGAATGCGGGCCTACGGCGCAATTTGGACCAGATTCAGACCCACTCACTAAGAAGCGTTCGCTCATAGCTGGTCGATTTTCACATTCTGCACATGCGTATGCATCGCAGTGCACGTGTGCAAACCAGTGCGAGAGATCGGGAAGTGGTTGCTCGCTGTGCATAGACTGCCCAGCAGAGTGAATGATAGGAGAAGCCATTTGTGGGTGGCAACATGGGCAGGCCACTAGAAATGGGGGAGTGGAGGTGCAAACGCAGGCATGCCAAGACATAGTGGCTGTGCTTATGCCCTGCCGTGCGATCGCCCGCCTTGCTGGGTGTGTACGGGATTTGCATACACTGGGTGCTGAATGAGCTCCTCTGTGCCCTTATTAAAGAAGCCCCAAGGAGGGGTGGGGGGGGAAATTCCCCCACTTCTCTAGAACCACTTTAAGCACTGCATTAGTCAGTGTAAAATATAAGATGTATAAAAGGCACTACTATACTGTTCGTCACTTTCCTCCTCAGGCAGCCTAATCACTAGGCACAGCATGTTGGCTCTCCAGTCTGTACAAAGGAATGGTTAACACATTTTGAAATAAGCATAAAATAAATGAATGCAATGCAAGTATAGGCAATGAATGCTAAGCAAGAATGATTTTACAACTGTAACATATAAAGTTCTCCTTGCTGTAGCTGGCTGCACCCATAAGGGTCTATTTATGAAGCTATTTTATTCAGAAAATCATTTGGAAACTTTTTACATGATTTTCAAAACTTTTAGTATTGGAGGCATTTATCAGGCATTTAACAAATCCATTCATCAATCATTTTCTGAGTACAGTCCCAATTCACAACAGCTGTCCCTATAGTTTTTTTTTGCGGACAGCAATATTGTATGTTGTAATTTAATGATCCTTGAAAAACAAAGTTTTGAAGGTTGTCCCTGGATGAAGCTCCTCCCCTACCAATATTCACACACACGCTGTGGCCAAGTCTGAACCTGGCCTTACAGCGAGATCACTATGTTGTTATCTCTATACCAAAACAATAGCCTTTCATATGCAATGCCAGGCTGGGACACCGTGATAACTAGTCCTGTATAAATGGGAATACAGTATTTGTGATGCTTTATAATTGTGCCCGATAAACATGTACTGTAGTTAACAAAGCTTTCCTGTGTCTAGTATATTCCAGTCTTATTAGCTGAAATTAGAGATTCACTGCTTATTTACAGTCCACTTAAAACTACTGATGAATAATGCTATCACAGATATTTAAAACCTGCTGCTAGTAACAAAAAGACTGGGCACTGCAGACTGGCAGCAGTAAAACATAATGAAATATGCATCTGTATAGGTCACAGCCTGCCTACACTACAAACTGTACTATGATCATCAGTTGGTGTGGCTCAGTACTACACATGTGCTTTGTAAAACATGTTTAGCTTCTAAGAAAAATGTTATACATACATTTGATACTGGAGACAGTAGTACTGCAGCAAAATTTCATTTTAATTTGTGAAAAATCTGTGACTTAATTATAAACTGCAAAAATAGCACATTGCTAAATCAAAACGTACTGCTTACTAGGAGATATTATCTACTGTTGTTTCCCAAAATAATAAAAGTATAATATATTATCAGGAGCAAATGCAGAATTTCCAGAGGTAGTTTCCAAATGCTTGCACAAGGAACCCTATTTAACAGTAAATGGATACCCCCATTGAGTGCACCACTGATTATATAAAACATAACTTTGGTGAGGAGTAAGCAACTCTCCCACATACTATGGTTGCCCTTTAAATAGATAAAGGTGGCTCACCTTCAGTGGATTTGTTGTGATAGCAGTACTATCACCAGTGTCGGACTGGGGCGTGAAGGGCCCACCAGGGGAATGCAGTGATTGGGGCCCATACTTAGGGGTGTGACCAGCCTGCAAATTGGGTTTAGGGACCTTAAAAATATATATAGATTTGGCAAATATTGCTAGTGAATGCATAATAATGTACCAGACTAATAACAGCAATACATTGTAGAAAATACACCAAAGTCCTGTGCAATATAATACAAGTGCACAGTCTGGAACCTGATCCCTTGAGGAAGGGGTGGGCCCTCAGGCTGTGGGGCCCACCGGGTGTTTCCCCTTTACCCCTGTGGGCCAGTCCAACCCTGACCATCACCATTTGATGGCAGCATTACAATTGTCTATACCAACACATGGGGCCAAATGTAATAGGTAGTCTGTTTTGGTAAATTGTGAGTTTGGTGCTAAACTCGCAATTTTTCACAACTCTCCAATGTAATAGGGTGTCTGTTTACTAAAACTCGCATTTTTCAGAGTTACTAAAACTCTCCATTCTCAAACTCGCATCCAGATGTTTTCACATTGAAAACAATCAACTCGCCCAATGTAATAGAGTGTCTGTTTCAGACTCGCAAAAAAAGATTACCAAAAGTCCCCAAATAATAGACCTGCTTCAGGCTAGCGAGTACATCCTGAGCAGGTCCGATTAACACTGAAACATGCACATATCCATGAGATATGTACATGTTTCTGTGTGTACTTATGTTAAATGTCTTTGACTAAAACAAAAAATGACGTGCACCCCCTCCCCAAAAGCATAACCAGCCCCGGGCTTTATAAAACCTGTTCTGGTTCTAAAAATACAGGGGCCAAAATGCGTAGGGGGCCCCTGTATATTAAGAACCAGCACAGGGCTTTGTTGAGCTAGTCCTGGTTCTGGAAAATCAGGGGACAAAATGAGTAGGGGTCCCCTGAAAATTTCAGAACCAGCACCGAACTCTTTCTAGCGGGGGGATAATGCCACAGCCAGGGAAACCTTTCACCGGTTTCCCCGGCCGAGGCATTATCCCTGACCGCTAGTCAGTCCAGGCCGGGGATCCCTGGGGAGTTGGGTACCCCCCCAAGAAAGGGGTACCCCTCTCCAGGGCACCCCAGGCCTGGACTGATACCCCGGGGCTATCCCCGGCACCCTAGGGCGGTGGGTGGTGGGTTGATAGTGTAAAGTGTAAAGTGTAAAAATAAAGATTGCATATTGTCTTTAGTTGTAGAACCACAAGTACCAGCAAGCCTTCCCTGCATGCTGGTATTTGGAGAACCACAAATACCAGCATGTGGAGCATTACGGGCCCACTGGCACTTATAGTTCCACAACTAAAGAAATACGTAAATAAACAAACATACACTGTGAATGTAAAATTTTATTAAAACATACATGGACACTCACACTCACACTCACACATACTCACCTAGTAATCCATAGGGGTGTACCTGAAAAAAAAAATCCATACTCACGTCTCCTATGCATAGATCACGTCCCCTTGTCCAAGTAGGCAATCCAGGGGTTACAATAAAAAAACGCAAAAAACCCAATCCATGCCAGACTGAGCAAAGGTATGTGTGTACACATACCTTTGCTCCGCGTAAATGACCGGGGCTCACGTGTGCCCCGTCAGTGAAGGGGCCGCCAGCCAATCAGGGACACACAGGCTGGCCACATTCAGCTAATCAAGGAGCTGCTCCAACGGAGATGCTCCCTGATTGGCTGGCGGCCCCTTCACTGATGGGGCACACGTGTGCCCCGGGCATTTACGCGGAGCAAAGGTATGTGTACACACATACCTTTGCTCAGTCCGGCATGGATCGGGTTTTTTGCGTTTTTTTTATTTTAACCCCTGGATTGCCAGTGGACGTGATCTACGTAGAGGAGAGGTGAGTACGGATTTTTTTTTCAGGTACACCCCTATGGATTACTTCGGATACTAGGTGAGTATGTGTGAGTGTGAGTGTGAGTGTGCATGTATGTTTTAATAAAATTTTACATTCACGGTGTATGTTTTTCTTTATTTACGTATTTCTTTATTTGTGGAACTACAAGTGCCAGTGGGCCCGTAATGCCCCGCATGCTGGTATTTGTGGTTCTCCAAATACCAGCATGCAGGGAAGGCTTGCTGGTACTTGTGGTTCTACAACTAAAGACAATATGCAAATTTATTTTTACACTTTACACTATCAACCCGGCACCCACCGCCCTAGTGTTCTGGGGATAGCCCTGGGCTATCAGTCTAGACCTGGGGTGCCCTGGAGAGGGGTAACCCTTTATTGGGGGGGTCCCAACTCCCCAGGGATCCCCGGCCTGGACTGACTAGCGGTCAGGAATAATGCTTTGGCCGGGGAAACCGGTGAAAGGTTTTCCCTGGCTGTGGCATTATCCCCCCGCTAGAAAGAGTTTGGTGCTGGTTCTGGAATTTTCAGGGGACCCCTACTTGTTTTGTCCCCTGATTTTCCAGAACCAGGACCAGCTCAACAAAGCCCTGTGCTGGTTCTTAATATACAGGGGCCCCCTACGCATTTTGGTCCCTGTATTTTTAGAATCAGAACAGACTTTATAAAGGGCTGGTTATGCTTTTGGGGAGGGGGTGCACGTTTTTTTTTTTTAAAACACACACAGAAGCCATCACGGATCTCACTGATCTGTGATGGCTTCTCTAAAACTCGCACCTTTTAATGCTACTCGCATTAAAAGGTGTCAGTTTACATAGTCCTAAACTCACCTAAACTCGCAAATGCAGTAACCTCGAGCTGAAAAGTTCGCAGGCTATTGAATTTACGAGTTTCAGTACAAACTCTCACTTTTTAAAAGTGCGAGAAAGTGCGAGTTTGTACTGTTACTAAAACAGACTACCTATTACATTTGGCCCATGGTGTGGATACAATGTTCTTGCAATGGTTTACTTTGTTCTCCCCTGTTCTGAGGGCAGGGCTGCCCTGCTGCTGTGCTGCTTAGCTTGTGTTCAATGGAGGCTGTCCATCCCAGTCACTACCACTAACACTAGGCAACAGGAATGGATTGCTTTGACTAGCTCTCACAGGCTCAGAGAGCAAATCAGAGATTAATACAGTAGCAGCCTATAAGCTTCAGCAGCTACAGCCAGGATAGCTGGATAGCCAAGAGTAGTAACATAAACACATTGTGATCAATTGTCAAATACACTGTAACAAACAAGATACATATATATATATATATATATATATATATATATATAGTTACACAGCGGGTAAAATAAGTATTGAACACATCAACATTTTTCTCAGTAAATATATTTGTAATGGGGCTATTGTAATAACATTTTTCACCAAATGTTAGCGACAACCCATGCAATGCACACATTCAAAAAAATCAGACCATATATGTCCATAAATTAAGTTATGTGTAATAATGTGAAATGACACAGAGAAAAAGTATTGAACACAGAAGAAAGGGAGGTGCAAAAAGGCATGGAAAGCCAAGACACCAGCTGAAGTCTATCAGTAATTAGAAAGCAATCCTGCCCCTTGTTAGTGCAAATTAATATAAGCTGGTTCAGTCCCAACTGATGGCCTACAAAAAGGTGTCTCATTACTAAGACATTTCATGATGGGTAAAAGCAAAGAGCTCTCTCAAGACCTTTGCAACCTTATTGTTGCAAAACATACTAATGGCATTGGTTACAGAAGGATTTCTATACTTCTGAATGTTCCAGTGAGCACTGTTGGGGCCATAATCCGGAAGTGGAAAGAACATCATTTCACCATAAACCGGACACGACCAGGTGCTCCTTGCAAGATTTCTGACAGAGGAGTGAAAAGAATTATCAGAAGAGTTGTCAAAGAGCCTGGGACCACTTGTGGAGAGCTTCAGAAAGACCTGGGATTAGCAGGTACAATTGTTTCAAAGAAAACAATAAGTAATGCACTCAACCACCATGGTCTGTATGCACGCTCACCACGCAAGATTCCATTGCTGAAGAAAAAGCATGTTGAAGCTCATTTAAAGTTTGCTGCACAACATTTGGACAAGCCTGTGAAAAATTGGGAGAATATAGTCTGATCAGACGAGACCAAAATTGAACTCTTTGGATGCCATAATATACACCATGTTTGGAGGAGAAATAGCACTGCACATTACCCCTAAAACACCATACCGACAGTGAGGTGGGAACATCATGGTTTGGGGCTGTTTTTCAGCATACGGTACTGGCATACTTCATATAGTTGTAGGAAGGATGAATGGAAAAATGTACCGAGACATTCTTGATAAAAAAATCTGCTGCCATCTACCAGGATGCTGAAGATGAAACGAGGGTGGACATTTCAGCAAGACAATGATTCCAAGCACACAGCCAAGGACACTCTCAATTGGTTTCAGAGAAAGAAAATAAAGTTGCTAGAATGGCCCAGCCAATTACCTGACTTGAATCCAATTAAAAATCTATGGAAAGAACTAAAGATCAGAGGGCCTGATTCAGACCCGGACGCTATTTGCGGCCACTCGCTGTCGAAAAGGGGCCGGCTATATAAATCATGTGCTCGCACTGCATCGCGTAAAGCCGCCCACTAAGAAATAGCGAGCGGCCGCACTATGCGATCGCACCTGTATAAAGACACCCCTTTGCCACTCGCAACACACGTCATCTCGGGCAGTAGTAGGATTAATCGATAACATCTGAGGAGCAGCTCACTGAGCCATCGGAGCAGCTCGCAGTGCTTGTGGTAGCCTTTTCCCACCACAACATTGCGAGCAGTTCAGGCTAAAATACAACCCAGTCACGTGTGTAATGATGCTACTTTGCTAATTATGCACACCCATTAAATGCCGTTCTGACGGTCGGGCACGCCTGTGTTCGTACATCCACACCCCCATTTACAAGCACCTTCCCCTGTTACCACCCACAAATGGCACTGTCACTCAAAATAGACTGGTACGTGCACGCGCATTGCGAATCATATGCATGCGCAGATTGCGAAAAATCACTCAATGCGAGCGAGCGCAGCATAGCATCCGAGTCTGAATCAGGCCCAGAGTTCATAGAAGAAGCCCATGGAACCTTCAAGATTTGAAGACTCTTTATGTGGAAGAATGGGCCAATATCACACCTGAGCAATGCATGCGACTATTTTCTCCATACCGGAGGTGCCTTCAAGCTGTCATTACCAACAAAGGCTTTTGTAAGAAGTTTTAAATAAATTTCAGCAAGCGGGTTCAATACTGTGTCATTTCACATTATTACACATAACTTAATTTGGACATCTATGGTTTGATTTCATTGCATGTATGGATTGCATCGGTTGTTGCTGACATTTGGTGAAAATGTTATTACAATATCCCCATTACAATTATATTTCCTAAGAAAAATGTTGATGTATTCAATACTTATTTTGCCCGCTGCATATTCATATATATATATATATATATATATGTATGTGTATATATATATATATATATACACACACACACACACACACATGTCTATGTCTTGTATTCCATGACAAAAGAACACAGCGCTGTGGTGCCAGCACATGTAAACTTCTCTCAAGTCCTACACATTTTGGATGGTGCTGCAAGTTTACTAAGAACCACTGATAACATCTGAGGAGGAAAGAGCGCAACAGTTATAAAGTATTTCAGGGGTCTATTTACTAAGCAGTGTTAGGAGACAGAGTGAAAAGTGATAAGACAGTGATAAGGTGCCAGCCAATCAGCTCCCAAGTGTCATCTCACAGACTGTGTTTGAAAAAATTACAGTTGGGAGCTGCTTGGCTGGCACCTTATCACTTTCTTATCACTTTTCACTCTGTCTCCTAACACTGCTTAGTAAATAGACTCCTTAATGTTTTAACAATAATTCAGAAAACTTACATCTATAAGGGCTCTATTTACTAAAATCCTCTTTTGTAATGCAGATTGTAGTGTGATATTACCGACTGAATTCGCATTGTGAATTCAGGCAATATCACAGGGATTTACTACAAATCCCTTGCAGGGAAGGAGCTTGCGATAAAGCTCTGTCCCTGCGAATCCCCTCCGCACACTAGTCACGGTATTTTTGGAAAAATACTGTGACAATGTGCCCGCGCATGCACCAACTGGCCGCCGCTGCTACCCCCCAGTGCTAAGCCCCGCCCCCGGCACTAAGCCCTGCCCCCCACTATCGTGGACCCCCTGCCACGCCCCCCCCTCCCTTAATTACACTTACGTGCATGATCCGGGCCTCCGGTGATGTCTTCCATGTCCTCCAGTCAGGTGATATCCCATACTGCACTGGGACCTGATCACCTGATGACCGGGCCGCAGTCCAGCATGGGAGACCAGCTGACTGAAGGGGAGACATCACCAGAGCCCTGACCACCAGTCCATGGAGTCAGGTAAGTTAATTTTTGTTTTTACTATTTGTTTTGTTTTTGCAGTGATCAGCTTGCGGTCTGTTTAGACCACACAGCTGATCACTGGGGCCGGCTCCTGGCTCTGCTCTGCCTTTTAGAGCAGAGCAGGTGTCCGGTAACCGGAGGAGACCCTGGATAACGCTACCTCCAGATAGCATTATTATCACAGGGCCTCCCAAGGTATTTTTTTCACAATTTATTTTTAATAACTACCAGGCAGATCACGTTTCCCATTACAATTATGGGAAATGAGATCTGCTTACTAAAAATAAGTGATACTTAGGGGTTGGAGTAGAGTAACGCTAGGTGAAACTAAAATAATGTGAAAAGGGTGTCAAAACACCCTTTTTAACTTTATATTAGTAAAAATAATGTTAATAAATAGAACCCTAAGAGAGAAAAATCATCATATATAAAAGTTCTTAAAAATATCACCATTTTCTTATAAAGGCAAAAGTTTACTAATCACTAAAGCAATAGCTTTGTTTTCTCCCATAGTAGCGTGTGTTTTTATTCTGACAATCTATAGATGCATGTTAGTCTTCCTATATCTCATTCTCTTTCTTTTGTTTCACTATTCATTTTCAAAGTAATGTTAGCCTTAGGACTCTAAACTGTTTCAAGATCATATACTTGGCTCTATGCAGTTCAATAATGTGTGACCACCTGGGAATGATTTTGTTTTTAGAGAAAAAAAAAAAAAACAGAAACAGACTCGAACTCAAAGACGTGAAAATATCCCAGTGGGACCAATGGACATGAGTCTGTAATTCCAGCTAGTGTATTCTTTTAGTATCTCCCTGATGACATGTATGAGCTGACACATTTTCCACTTTTTCCTACAATTATGTCTTCTGTGGTTATGAAATGTTTATGACATTGGCAAGATAGACAACCGCTTAAAGAGCTCCAGAAAGAAAAGAGCATTGTAGGCCCTGAAATGTGGTGATAAGAAATTAATGAATTGCTTCCATTAAAGATCTACTTCTGTACTGTGCATATGTTATTCCTTTATACAAACCATTGTCTTGACAATGACTGTGAAAATAGCTTTCATTTTAATACTCAGAATTTACTTTGTAATAAAAGGCCTATTTTTATTTTCAGTAACAAGGAATTACTGTATTATAGATCAGTTGCTAACAGTGAAAGTGAAAATCCACAGAACAAAATGGCACATTGAGCCATCACATGCCGGCTTTTATGCAGTTGCACCAAGTTTTTTGGTGAATGATTTGCAGGCCAAGGGGACAACTTCTGCAGCGCATAGAAGCTTATGCTGGACATTTGGAAGTTTTGGATGGATCAGACTCTACATGCCTACCCTCCTGGTTTTCGTGGGAGGCTCCAGATTTTTCAGGTAACCCCCGCACCCCTGGAAGGGTAGGCACTTCTCCCGCATTCTGCCCACTTCCTGGTGAAGTGGGCAGAATGGGGAGAATATCCATGGGAATCGCGGGTCCTTGTGTAGGGGGCGGGGCTTAATGAAGAAATTCTCAGTGAATCGCATCATTTAGTCCCACCCCCTATTTCAAATTTAAGCCAATCACGGCAATTTGCCACGAAGGGGGTGAGGCTTAATGACGCAAACCATCAGGCCCCGCCCCCATCACAGCCCACCTGCTTCTCCTACCAAGGCTTCTCCCGGGGAGGAGAAGCCAAAGGTAGGCAACTATGGCTCAGAGGCATCCCTTGCTGTTTGCAGAAAAGGTAAATTGCACTTAGTTTTGCAATTTGCACTGAAGTGAAAAATTAGATTTGGTAGACAGAAATGCATATTTCCTTAAAAGAAATAAATCTTTTCAAAAAGGGATGTTTGCAGGGGTTGCACATCCATTTTCTGCCCTCCAAAGGATTTGAAGTGGTGCCAAAGATTGTATGCCTGATTCAGAGGTGGATGCAGAAGCACACACAGCAGCATCTGTGACTCTATGCAAATGCAGCTACAAACTCCTTCCCTAGTGTACATCCATAGCATAGACTGTGATGCCCACTTTCATGTACATGCAGTAATACCAATTAGTGCATCCTTACAGTCAATCGCACCATCAAAACTTGCACCAGCCCTACAGGAGGTGTAGTTTCTCCATCTTTATGGCATCCTATGCCTGCAGCAGTGCGTATGTATATGCAACCCCCATCACTCACCCATTTATGCCTGCATTTCTAGCCGCCTCTCAGTCACCACCCAAGAAAGCCCGTCACTTTCCACAATATTTCTGATAACGCTCATCTCGGTCGCAGCACTGCCTTTGTGTGTACACTCTGTGGGAGTTTTATTTTCACAGTTGCAAAAAATTGCTGAACTACTGTACATGAACATCTGCATTGCATGTGGCCTTGTGTCATTCCATGTGCCTCATTCCTATACATATAAAGGGATGCATTTTGAACCTCCCAAATGCACTTCTGTGAGACCGATTTTCTAGTAAAGATAAGCAGTTCGGTTTTGGCACGGATCTTCCTACTGAGTTCGGATCGCAAAACGTCATCCTTCATGGACATCTCGGCAACCGAACCGCTCATCAATAATTTATAGACTTACAGTACTTC
Source organism: Taudactylus pleione (assembly GCA_031769625.1). Taxonomy (NCBI): domain Eukaryota; kingdom Metazoa; phylum Chordata; class Amphibia; order Anura; family Myobatrachidae; genus Taudactylus; species Taudactylus pleione. The sequence continues at coordinate 30,974,736 of JAUIMM010000065.1, forward strand.
AATGTCAGCTCATACTCATTCTTTTAATTTTAGGTATACAGTAAGCTAATGTGGAAATCAATTAAAGTGGGGGTCCTTAAAAGCGATGCTAACACTGGGCCTTCTTCAGATATTTACAATAATGCAATCGCTGCTGCAATTGCTAAAATATGGTAATGCTTTTTAAAACTTAGGTGAGCATAGGGACGCCCACTGGTGCCTTCTCATATCTGTCCGATGATGTACAACAATGTAAACATCGGTAACATTGACACAGATAGGCCAGTCACCCAGCTGGTAAGTCAAATCTGACCTGCCTCAAACACTGCGGCTCTTCTTAAATGTTCTCATGCTGCAAGGTGATTGCAATGGCTAATTCTGCATGCCCATGAAACAGAGTTAAAATGGTCATACATGCCTGCGTTTGCCTAGCCACCCCCTCTCGTTACCTCCTGCAAACACTGACTACCTGTCACTCACTTCCTCTGTGTGAGCCTGATCGCAACACAATTGCTGCGCATGCGCAGTGTGGCATTCATGAATGCGCAATGGCTAACAATCGCTCAATCTTTATAAATATCGCTATTGCTTAAATCTCAGAATCAGGCTCGCTGTTTCTACCACACGTCTTTTCAAGTGTATTGAAAAAGCTGCAAAATTAGTCTCATATATATTTTAATTTTTTTTGTTTATTTTTTTAAAATACTTATAGTACCACGAATAATGAATCATTGTGAGCATATACTGTATATTTTGTCATTTACAAATGATCATTATTAAGTTTTTTAAGTTTGGTAACTTTTGCATTAAAAGTCCAGATCAGTCAGTATAAGTTCCAACCTAACTTAATTTTAAACAAACTTTATTAGCTGAAAAAAGTTATAATATGTTGTATACTTGTCCTTGGCTAATGCTAGTGATATACAGTACAGCCTTGGGCACCTTCCTCACTTCCGAAGATAGAATCTGGCTTGTAAAAACCCAGAGCAAACCTGGATAAATTGTTTGATCCTTCAACTACAGGCTATAACCTCAAAAGTTGCTGATGTCAGAGGAGATATGATCCTGTTGCAGGGGTCCTGAATACCAACATTCTGCCTCTATGCCACGATGTGATAACCTTCTCCTGTCTTCAGCCTTTTTAGTCTCCAGATTCTTGCTTGCCCCAGGCTAACAAGATCACCTTAACTCATCTTCAAAGAGTAGCAAACTTTTCCTTTCCTGGACATAGTATTGCTAAGTAGCATCTATTTAAGACTCCCCAATACTTTTTACATTAACTGCATTGCTGTATTGTGCATCTAATTTATCTGATATTTAATGTACATAGGGCTTGATAAAAGTTGAACGCTATAAGTACAGTAGCTGCATCTATGGACACAACTGCAGTGCTCAAATATGCTAATACCATATGAGGCATCTTGTGTGAATAGATGAATCCTAACGGCTTCTGTGATCCGTTATTGTGTCCAAGGGTGCAGCATTGGATCACTGTGTATGAACACTGGCCATCTGAGTACCCTTCAGGTTGCTCAGGATGACCGGTGTTTTCACGCAGCTGTACAAGCGTACAATAACACAGCCACTGGCTTCACCCCACCCTGAAAATGGGGTGAACATGCCCCCATTTTTTGGGACATGGGATGATGCTGCCCCTGCTCCACCCCTAATGGCTGCAGCCTGTCAATCAGGCTGTGGCATCAGGTCACTGCGAGTGAGCTCACAGAAGGAGATCTGCACATGAGCAGTACAGATCCTATGCATGCACAGATCTTCAAATATCAGAGCCATACACAAACCAATGGGTTGGCACACAACTCTGAATCATTCCCATAGATTGATTGTTTTATACTGCTTAATTTGAGTTAGCACTTTTGGAATTATGGGTATTCTGTGTAAATCCAGCTAGAACTCAACTCTGTCTGCTTATTTCTGCTGGATGATATATAATTAATTTTACCATATGTTTGTATTCCTATATCTATATGATAAATTTATTTCCTTTCACGGTTTGATGTTCCCATCTATATGAGCCACTCTGTCACTCTGAGACTTTTCTGGAGCTTGTTCCAGTCTGATTATCTCCCACATTCTGCTACTCCCACTGTGATCATCTGTCATGCCTATTCCTCACTTTCATTGGGAAATAAGATTGCCGCACAGCTAAGGCTTTCAAATTTATTAGGAAGAAGGAGCGTTGAGCACACACGTTCCTCCAACTACAGCTCATGTTCCTCTCTAAGTCCAGTGCCATTTTCAGATAATGAGCTGCCTGCAGGGTGAGAGTATTGATCAACACCTTTTTCAAAGACATATAATCAATGTTCTAACAGACCTAATAGTTGATCTAGAATCCAATGCTTAGGAGGTGAGGTGAACGAAATCTGTCACTTTCACTTAGTGGGGTATAGAAGGATGCAAATTGCAACACACAGATTCAAAATGGAGAAGGCACACTTGAAAAGGTTAATAATAGAGCTTGGCCCAATAATATATTGATCAAACATTTTGTAGATTCAGTCGAAATAACCACATTCCCTTTTCTCATATCTCTTGACCCTCTTCCAGCAGTCAGAGGCCTCTAAAAGCAGCTTAGGGGTAATGTAATAGTTGCCATATGTAATCAAATGCGAATATATGCAAGTTGCTGAACCAATTGCTCTTAAACATACAAGTCATGAGATGAAATAGGGTTGGACTTTGAACACCTGGACAGAATGCACCTGAAAATCTCACTGAATAAAAGAGGTCTCTCGGGAAGGTTAGATAGCTGCTAATGTTATTATCTCGCCAGGGTCAGTATCTAAATAATGTTTAAAATAAATTATAAAAAAAAATGTGTTGTGTCCTGTTCCATATGTGAAAACAGAATTAGCACTTTTCCCTAGACTGGATTTGGAAAATTGGGGGAACAAGGAGTGTGGGATCCCCTGAAATTTCCATTACCAGCAATAGACATTACCTGCCAGGGATAGAGGCACTATAGCAGGGCAAACACTAGGCGTGGGGTACCATTGTGCCAACCAGTCATAGACTAGCGAACATTAAGTTGATATCCCTATGGAAGTGGCTCCCGCAATAAAAATATGAGCCCCCACCTAAGAATAGCCAGCCTTGTGTTGATTACACTATGGCTCTTCCCCTCACCCCTTGGGCGATGGGTGCAAGTTAATAAAAATATTTAAAAGAAAGGAAGAATTATTATTCTTCTTTACTGGTGCACTACAGGTCCCACCTAACCCTGTCTTGCCCAATTTAATTGCTGTTAGGGCATGCTGACACTTGGAGAACCACAATTGCCAGCATGCCTCGGCAGACATTGCTTCAGTTGAATCTATAGCAAAAGGCCCTCTTCATTTCAAAGGTAAAGTAGAATAAAAAACATATGGTATGATACGACTGCCTCCTACAAAGGCCAATGCTAATAGCAGATCACTCACAGGCACTGACCAATCAGAGAAATGTGTTTCTCCCTTTCACAAATAGACCTGAAAGTCTTGTCTCACATTCCTTTCGGAGTTGGATGCATATGCCCACTGTCAGCATCCAGAGACTCTAATATACAGCTTGGTGCATCTTTAAATGCACCATCGAAACTTGCACCTGCCCTAGGTTCAGTTTTTCTGTCTGACCGTTTGCATGTATATCAGCATAGTGTGCATCTCTGAATAAGGCCCTATGTGTCTGAAGTAGAGTTGTGCAGACTCAGATCAGTTTGGATTTTCCCACCAAGTTCTGATTTTTCCGGCCAAATTTCAGGTCTCAGAAAGAGGAAAATCGTCATCCTTCATGGACAAACATCATCTTTCATGGCCAAATGTCCATGAAAGATGATGTTTGTCCATTAAAGATGACATTTTGCTTCTTTCTGAGACCTGAAATTTGGCGTGGAAAATTCAAACTTGGTGGGAAAATCTGAACTGATCTGAGCCTGCACATCTCTAGTCTGAAAAGACTTGCGAGACATCAAGGCACTAAATTCTGCAACTGCTCTGTGTCACAGAAAACTAATAACTCTGGCATTAGTAAATGTTTTTAAGTTTTGTGAGAGACAAGTCCAAGTTAAAGATTCCATGCTTCATGTTAGTTACCAGCTAATACCAATGGACAACATTGATCTTAAGCTCTTAACAAACATTTTGCTGACTGCAGTATATTGAAAAACATACGTTACCTACTGTAATTCTGGCTATCTTTACATCTAGGTGTCAAGCCTCAGATACTTTTAGGCAGACAACAGATTTAATCAATATTGAAAACAGATACAAAACTTCCTCCTTGACACCATTAGCCAGACCGTGGTCCTCACTTACTAGGTCTGGAAGGTGTTTTATTCCCCTGTTCTGACTCACAGAGTTTACCAAGCTGCAGTTCCCTTTGACTGGGCTAGTGCAACATCAGCTGTGTCAGTGTTCCATGTGAGCAGTGGCATTGGCACCACCATCTTGATTCTCATTCCATCTCTATATCAATCCGGATCCAGGATTACTCTTCATGTTACACTTATGATTAAGTTGCCTATTTAAACTTGAGATGAGCGGATTGATTTTGACTCAGATCTACCCACCGAATTTGTATCTCAGAACAAGGCAAAACATCATCTTTTATGGTCATCTCGGCAAAGATGTCCATGATAAATGATGTTTTGCCTGGTTATGAGATCTAAACTTGGTGGGAAGATCCAAACAAAAAACAAACCTCTCATCTTTAATTTAATCCCTTACTGTTCTATGCAGCAGTGCCTGATGTTCATCTCTCCCTTTGTAGACTGCTGGTGAAGGCTTCTGGTGATTCTACTACTCTATTGCTACTAACTTGGACTGCGGCATTCTTCCAGTCATTGCTTTGACAGTGTATCTCCTGTTGATGCTCACTAGGACTACATCATTCCTCCAGTTATTGCTCAGTTAATTGCCTGTTGCTAGTCACTGGGAGCCTGATTCAGAGCTACACACAATGCTGTTGTTCACAGAGTTGAGTGGATTTTTGTTATTGCATGTGCATGAATATCCCTAAAAATTTGGTAGAGAGCTCTGCACTGTGTTCTCCTTAGTGTTTCTGCAGGGTCCCAAAAGTAACAGAGGTGCACCAACATCACGTGCACAGCTTTACCATATGTCTTCCTCTCCATAGAACTAGGACATACTCCTGGGTGTCTCCTGTGGTAGACTGTGTCATAGAGACATAATACTCTATATATGTACCACTGTGTCACCACCGTTGGATACTATTTACATTACACTGCCCAGGGCAAATGCAGGGGATGTTTCAGTTTGCCTGGACCATGACCACAATATAAATAGTAATATAATATAATTTTACTAATGCTGCATGTTCATCTCAGTATGACAATGAAATAATTAGCACCACCTGTTGATCTTTTAACACGTATCAGCCAGTAATAAATACACCTATGCTTCAACTAGGAGATCTGGAAAACATGCACTGTTAGGGGAGCACTGCTATAGACCATCAATATGGTTAACTATTAATGCCATATAATAAAACACTATTCAGTGTATAATGAGACCAATATGTACATATATGTCCAGGGCAGTGCTAGGTTCTTCTTCTGCTCCCCCAGACTCCAGGACTTGCTCCCATACTCTGGAATGGTGTCCACATCTGAATCAGAAACATTCACCTCAGACAGGATGGCCCTACTGCTGCATTTAATGGCTTAGTGTGATCACTGATCCTGTATATCCAGGATTAGGAAGCTCCTGCCCGGTGGCCATATAAGGCCCTCAAAATCATTTGGTCTGGCCCTCTAAGCTTTTTCTGCTAGCCTCATTTGGCAAGCAGGGTGCCTAGAATGGCACATTGCATCCAGAATTGATGCAGTGTGGCCATCTGGAGCTTCCTTAGGACACTTTAGACAGTCACACCGCTGCCCTTACAGCTCCCCAGAGCATCCTCAGGATGCTCTGGACATTGTTGTGATCACTGGCAATTGTGGCCACACCTATATGTGAGGAAGTGCGGATGGGGCATGGCCTGCACCGGGCCCATGAATAATGCTATATATATCAAAATGACCCTCAGCAGAAAAAAGGTTCCCCACCCCTGCTGTATATGCTGGAATTATGACACTCAAAAGTTCAAAACATTTTGTATGATGCATATTAAAGCTGGATTAGTGCTAATTATGACCTCTTCATGGATTGGCCACAATAGTAAAATCAAACATTTGGAAACCCCCCCTCTAGAAATCCTGTGTTTGCCACTGACTTTCACCACTGAATGCATGTGCAGGTGTTTGCTCCAGTTACCACACACCACCTGCAATAACCCGCCTCAGGCTGGATCTCCTATACTGTATGTTCCTGCATTGTATACCTGCTGCATTAACCCTGTGTTGACTAGCATTCTGTGGTCTACCTGGTAAATAAACCAATCCCTCTATTCACCATGTGGACTGAGCTTCATCACACACCTTATATACTGACAACAAAAGCTCCTATAATTGTGTTATAAATCATGAGATATTAGGCAACATGTAAATCTTTATGTTTATTATGTGTATTTCTTTTAATTATCAAACATCCTCTGGAGAACAGATGGAGACATTACCCATAGCAACCAATCAGATTTAAACACGGAACATATTCTTGAAGAATATGTTTTGGTTTTGGATCTGTATCTCCTCGTGTTTTGGATCTGGATTTGGTTTTGCCAAAATTGCCCCTTGCATGTTTTTTTTGTTCCTACAGTATTATTAACCTCAATAACATTAATTCACACTCATTTCCAGACAATAATGACCACCTCACAGCTCACAATATTGTTTTCATCTGGTTTAGGCCCAAAATTTGCACCAAGCTAGCTGGCTAACTAATCTAAGCGACAGCAGTGGGTAGCACAAACACGTGGCAGTTCAACTTCCAACATGGCACATAAGGAAACATATGTTTTCATTAATCAAGAGGCCTGAGGGAGTTGGAGTATGTATGTAATTGAAGGCAGGGACAGGAAGGGTTGATTCATAGTAAATTTATTTTAATTTTTTTATTTTTAATTAAAGGGGCATGCAGGAAATGCTGTCTGTGGCCATAATCATTTCTGGGCATTTTTGGCATTCAGCAACTGCATGTCAAAGATTTCAGCAGCAGTGGCAGTTCAACTTTGAACATGGCACATCAGGAAACAAAAGTTTTATTATTCAAGAGGCCTGAGGGAGTTGGGGTATGTATGTAGTTGAAGGCAGGGAAAGGAAAATTTGATTAGTAGTACATTTTATTTCATTTTTAGATTCCGAAGCAAATTCATGACGGAGGAAGGGAAGGGAGGAGAAAAAGGCATTTACAAAAAATATTTAAATCATTCACATCAGTCTTTGCTCCAGAAGAATCTCTTGAGCACTATGCCTGCTGCTGGGAGTAGATTTTCATCCCAGAAGGGGCCAGGAATACTACTAGTAGAACTTGACTGTTAAACAATCCTTTGCAAGGGGGAGCAAGCATGACAGCAGTCACCCAGTTGCATAGCAGATCACTAACACCATAACATTAATGCTGGTATTAGATGTGCATCCAATATCCACCAATAATGCAGTGGGTTTTAGACAATTAATTGAGGTCCTGTGTCCCCACTTCCAAATCCCACAAAGATTCCACTTCACTAGAGATGCAATTGCCAACCTGTACAGCGACATTAAAAAAACCTTAATTAGTGGCCTCAAGAATGCCATTGTACCCACTGTCCACTTAACCACAGATATGTGGACAAGCTGAACAGAGTAAACGCAAAATTTAAGATATAAGGTTTAAGTCATATGTTGTTTCTTTCTCCCCAATGGACACAGATCTGAAGTGATGCAAAGAGCTGTTGGTAAGCAAATTGTCAGCTCAAGTGACATGTGATGCAGCGATAGTTTCTCCTTCAGTTTCTCCAGGAAGTGCATATGCTGAGGAAAAACTAAACTTTCCCAAAAGACCCACTGGTGATGCAGATGAGTCAACACAAAACACAAAAACTTTTTGTATGGATGCAGATGATGTAACAGGGAAGAGAATCCTAGATGGTTAAGGTTCCTACCTCTACTTACTCTGACTTTACAAAGGGTGCAGATGGCTTGACAATTGTTGTCCAGAATTGGTTAGAAATAAATCCACACATAAGAAGTTGATTTTTTTTGTCTTGTGCCCAGGCATGACAATGGGCTTTTCCTTAACATGGGCAATAACTGTTTCTTCCACTGGTGCCTGATTTACTCAAACAACATCCTCATCAACATCCTTATTAGCGTCAACTACATCCTGGTGAACTTCCACAGAAGCATCCTCGATTTCTCTGTCAGCATGTTCAATTGTGCTTACATCATCATAAGAGGCAGAACCACCAGTTATAAATAAAAGCCAAGGCCTTAGCCTTTCCTTGCCACTTCATGTGGTGAAAGGCATATTGCTTTATGTCTTTCTGCAGCTAGCTTTCCCTTTGATGTTTTTTTCTTTAGCATTGTAAAAGATTGGTTCTTCATTTTAGATGCCCTGACTTAAGCCCTGTAAGCCCTTGGGCATCGGCTTTAGTAAATGATGTAGATGGACTAGTATCATCATGACTGGTGGCACTGACAGCAGCTCAAACACTAGTATGTGGTTCCTGCTCTCCTCTCAACTGATCGTTCTCCATACCAACAAAAACGAATGAAGTGGGGTATAGCACACATGTCAATTTGTACCAATTTTAAATATTACACTGCGGAATCAATGATCTACAGTGTCACAAGATTGTTTTATGAATAAGAAAATAATAACACACTGTGCTTCCACTTCCAGTGTCACAAGACTATTTCTGAATAAGTTTAACACACTGCGCTACCACTTCCAGTGTCACAAGATTTTTTTATGAATAAGAAAAGAATAACAGTGCGCTGCCACTTAGTGTCACAAGATTATTTATAAATAAGAATAACACACTGCACTACCACTTAGTGTCACAATTTTTTTTTATGAAAACAAAAATAACACACTGCACTACCACTTACAGTGTCGCAATATTTGTAACAAATTCCCATCGTTTTCCACTTACAGTGTCACAATTTTTTTAGGAATACACTGTGTTTCCACTAACAGTGTCACAATATTTTTTACGAATACACTGCATTTCCACTAACAGTGTCACAATATTTTTTACAAATATACTGCTTTTCCACTAACAGTGTAACAATATTTTTTCTGAATACACTATGTTTTCCACTTACAGTGTCACAATATTTTTAACAAATACACTGCATTTTCCACACAGTGTCACAATATTGTTTATGAATACACTGCATTTCCACTAACAGTGTCACAATATTTTTTCTGAATACACTGTGTTTTCCACTTACAGTGTCACAATATTTTTAACGAATACACTGCATTTTCCACTTATAGTGTCACAATATTTTTTATGAATACACTGCGTTTCCACTAACAGTCACAATATTTTTTACGAATATACTGCATTTTCACTCGCAGTGTGACAATATTTTTTATGAATACACTACATTTTCCACTTAGTGTCATAATATTTTTTATGAATACACTGCATTTCCACTAACAGTGTGACAAAATTTTTTACAAATACACTGCATTTCCACTAACAGTGTGACAACATTTTTTCCAAATACACTGCATTTTCCACTTAGTGTCACAACACTTTTTACGAATACACTGCATTTCCACTGTGTCACAATGTTTTTTATGAATACACTGCATTTCCACTAACAATGTCAATATTTTTTACGAATACCGTTTTCCGCTTACAGTGTCACAATATTTTTAACAAATATACTGCGCTTTCCTCTTACAGTGTCACAATATTTATTATACACTGCGCTATCACTTACAGTGTCACAAACAATATGTGTATGAATATTACACTACGGTCTAACCGGCAGCATCACAGTAAAAGCATAATAATAACAATATAGTACACTGAGGTACAGCTCAATTAAACTATATATATTTTTTATTAATTATATTATTAGCTTTTATTTTTGTATACTCTGGGCACCCTTGGATGGACAGAGCACCCCTGCTTGGACACAGCAGCCCCTGCCCCTGGATGGACACAGCAGCCCCTGCACTGGATGGACACAGCAGCCCCTGCACTGGATGGACACAGCAGCCCCTGCCCTGGATGGAAACAGCAGTCCCTGCCCCTGGATGGACACAGCAACCCCTGTATGGACACAGAAGACCCTGGATGGACACAGAAGCCCCTGCCCTTGATGGACACAGCAGCCCCTGGATGGACACTGAAGCTCTTGGGTAGACACAGCAACCACTGCCCCTGGATGGACACAGCAACCCCTGGATGGACACAGCAGCCCCTGCCCCTGGATGCACACAGCAGCCCCTGCCCTGGATGGACACAGCAGCCCCTGGATGGACACAGCAGCCCCTGCCCTGGATGGACACAGCAGTCCCTGCCCCGGGATGGACACAGCAACCCCTGGATGGACACAGCAGTCCCTGGATGGACACAGCAGTCCCTGGATGGACACAGAAGCTCTTGGGTGGACACAGCAACCACTGCCCCTGGATGGACACAGCAATCCCTGGATGGACACAGCAATCCCTGCCCTGGACAGATACAGCAGCTCTTGGATGGACACAGCACATCCGTTCATTATACTCTCCACAGCCGGAGTGGCATGGCGCCGATGCCTGGGTACCTTTATAGTATTAAAAACCAGTGAGAATCCAACAGCGGGAGGATGACGTTTTGCCTCGTTTTGAGATCTGACTCAGGTGGGAAAATCTGAGCCTAGCTCGGTTCTCGCCTCGGATCTGGAAGTTTGGGTGGGTCCGGTTCTCTGAGAACCGGAACTGCTCATCTCTAGAAGAAATATTTAGCTTCTTTCTACAGATGTTAGTTAAATATGAAATTATATTTAAAAATTAGACATGTGGTAAAAGTTAATCCAATTTGGAGGTATTTATTTATGCCTTTAAAAGTCGTGCATAAAAAATATTCTTTAACTAGAATAGTTCTACATGCTAGTCTTTGATAACAGCAAACATTACCTTTCTTGTTTTGTGCTATACATGCAGAAAGCTGTGAAGTCACTAGATTATGATAGTAAGGTGTCTAATTTACTATTTTCATCACATTTCAAAACATCTGCAGTTCAAATGTGATACCTCATATGCTGAATACAGCCCTTTCGGTGTACAGTAGCAATGAAGATTGTTTCATGTTCTTCAATTACAAAGTCTTCTCTCTGTCCTTATACTTCAGAATATATTGGTTGTCTTGTTGTTTGGTTGGTTATAGTTCCTCTTCTCAGATCCATGGGCAAACGCAGGATACTTAAAGGGGGGTTTCCGAATCACCAATCTCTTTTTTTTGTTAATAAACATTTTATATATATATATATATATATATATATATATATACATGCACACACACACACATATATATATATATATATATATATATACACACATATATATGTACAGTATATATATATCTACATACTGTACATATATATGTGTGTATATATATATATATATATATATATATTAGGGATGTGCAGGCTCGGATAGGTTCGAGTTTGCACGTGGAGTTCGGATTTTTCCCTCCAAAAAAACGGGACTCAGAAAGAGGCAAAACGTCATCTTACATGGACGAACATCATCATTCCTGGACAAAAGTCCAGGAATGATGATGTTCGTCCATGTAAGATGACGTTTTGCCTCTTTCTGAGTTCCGTTTTTTTGGAGGGAAAAATCCAAACTCCACGTGCAAACTCGAACCTATCCGAGCCTGCACATCCCTAATATATATATATATATATATATATATATAGATATATATAGATATATATATATATATATATACACACACACACACACACACACACACACAACATGTATATAGCTAGCAAAGGTAAAAAAAATAAATAAAAAAAAACATTGAAAATATAAACTAGAAACTTCCTTTACTTGTAATAATGCCTGGGCTACTGATGTATTGGGAGAGCATCCATATAAAAGTGCTATTCATAAGGAATTACTCTAGAAAACATCAAGGTTTTCAAAGAGTTAACTCACCATTGTGACTGTCGTGTTGTGGAGCGAGCTCCATGCAGCAGCCAGCGTGTGTAGAGGGGGAGGGTTCAGAAACCTGAGTGCAGAGAGAAGTTCCCTTCCCTGCCTCGGCAATAGCTACAGTAGCAGAGGTGCTAGGTTTTTTGACAGCCCGTGCGGAGGAAGGCTCGGGCTGTTGGTATGTGCACAGGGGGGGTTTCTAGGTACTCAGAAACCCCCCCTGCGTGCGCTACTGAAATCCTCCATTCTGTGAGTTACCTTTTGCTTGTCCTCACAGTTATTTGTCTACTGTGTGTCTTGCAGCAATCAATTAACTCTACAACACCTATGTCTCTGTCTTAAGTTGTGTCCACAAAGTCAGTTGTGGGTCCTTTTCTTATCTCACAGAATACATGCCCAATAGGTGACCCTATGTGTTTATTTGTATCTGGATACCACATTATCAAATATTTTATTCCATAACTGACTCTACACTAGAAACTCATTCATATGTCTTGGGCTTTCTCTTGGAGATTTACTGAGGTAATGAGGTAGGTGAGCAAGATACATTTTTACACATGTTGGGACCAAAGACATTTTAGATTTTCCAAAAAAATAAATTTAAATTATGTGCATCATCTTTAAAACTCTGCAGCACTTGATTAGGTTCTGTATTTAATATGCATTGTTATGTACTGTACAGATGCTTAAACTTGCCTTTTCCCATTCTCTCTCCATGTTCAGCAGTATAACCACCAATTTTGGATTTGCTTGATAACCATCTTCCGTAAAGGACAAATCTCTGCCATCCCAAGTGACATTTATCATAAATCTGCCAAAAGAAAACAAATGTAAACTTTCATGAAGCTGTAGTAATCAATAGGCAACATAATTCACTCATAATATCATTGAAGAAATATGTGCAAATAAAATATAAAGAACACAGGATTTAGATATTTGGATTAAAAAAACAGGATGTTTTCAAGTTATATTTATTTAAAACACTAATGTTTTAAAGTATGTCAGAGAAAATAATTTGATGTCTCTAGCTGTTGGTGCCTGTGACTTTGTATGCTCCCCTGGTGTGCCCAGGAGAGATCTAAGGTGTTAAGCTCTTGAAGCATTTTGAACAGAGCAACCAACTGACCTAGCAAGGTATAGGGTGGGTGCTGTTGCTAGGTAGCAATCCTATTCCATAGAACAAAGAAAGCTTGCATGTCATAGATTCCTGCAAACTACTGTTCTGTTTGTTTGTCGGGAGGCTTGCAACCTCGCAACAGCAGACCAGAAGACTTACACATACTTGGTTTTTGCTTGGAGAAACTTGATCTTTTACAAACCAGTTGGTCTCCAATAATGCTTGACAAACATATGTTCAGAGAACTAATGAATGCATTATGGATTATAGGGGCATACCTTTTGTGGATACACTAGTGGTGGCAGCATACCAGAAAGAGTGTACTTTAACCACTTAACTGGCTAATATACAGTATTTTCCAAAAATGTCCCCAGAATTGTAGATTTTTTTTAATGATCAAATAATCTAAATGATTCAAAACTGAATTAATATAATTTTACTAACAACTGTGCAGGTTTGTCAATAAAATTATACCAAATCAGGTGTAAATTGGTATTTTTACATAATTTGGAAATAATAACAAAGCAACAATTTTGGGGACATTTAAAAAAAAAATAGTTTTATATAGAAAAAAGGGGATGCAGTCATAATACTGACTGCATGGATTCTGGTGCTCATAATGCTGGAGCCGGAATCCCAACACCTGTCATAATCCCAGCACCGGCATCTCGACCACTGGCATCCCGAAGGTAAGTAGTGGGGTTAGGGGGAGAGTTAGCATTAAGGTTAGGGGTAGGCACTGTGGGAGAAGGGTTAAGTTTAGGGTTTGGGGAGGGGGAGGTTAAGTTTAGGCACTAGGGGGGAGGTTAGGTTTAGGCACAGGGAAGGGAGGGTTAGGGTTAGAGATAGGGAAAGGGGGGGTTAAGATACCTACCGACAGGTGGTGGTATCCTAAACCTGTTGGGATGTCAGCATCGGGATTCAGTGCTGGCATCCCATATGCAACCCAAAACAAAACCTTATGTGGTGGGCATTTGTAAGGATTGCCCATCACTGCTGCCTGGGATGGGGGAGGGGGGGTGCAGTTATATAGACAGATAGGCAATCCTGTTAGGATCACCGATCACAGTTAGTCTGTGGTGACTGTGGCCGATGAGTAGTGTGGACAGCATTCATAGCTGCCTTGAACTCAGGCTGCAGGAAGATTGTCTTCCTTCAGCTGCAGGTGAGTGATCTGACATGCCACATCAGATGTGATTATGTCAGGGAATGCCCATCTTGGAGTGGTCACATCTGCTGCAACTACACCATTAAATTAGTTAAACTGGGAAGTGTCAATGCTAGACTTATTCATAGTTGTAACTGTTCATCCTCTAATTGTAAATTGTATTGAGTCTGGTGGGCTGAAATGATTAGCAGCAATTAACAAATAGCTATGAAATGTCACCAATTAGTGGAACAGTATGTTTCAAGTATGAGGTAAGATAGGTTACCAAACAAAGACTTGGATTGTCTCATCTTTAATAATCTTTTAAAAGTAGAAAGTTTTGGATCGGTAATATGAATTAAGATTAGCACGGCGCCCCTGGCCACGAAGACTAAAGATAGCAAAGATGCAAATGTTCTTGATTTAAAGACACTTTCTGAACTTGTGTCCAAATAAGCTAAGAGGGCTAGAATAGGTTCTATATTCCATGTATTTGAATAGCAGTTTATTTGGTCTGGGTATGAAAAACTTCCTCTGGTGGATGATACTAGGCCTGCTTCATATTTAACAGCCCGAAAATCCAATGACAGATGAAGGAGAGATGTTAATGTAGTTGTATTATCAGTATGCATTAAGTTATCTAATCATGCAGAAATCTGGCCCTTACATGGTCTCAATGAGCCATTGATGGGGACTGAAGAATCCTGAGTCTGTTTATAGCCCAACAATGTTGTTATTCACATATAGTACACTATGGTAGCTTGTCCAGGAGATCCAGAGTTCCCTGGAAGCAATCTCTGTAGAATGTGCCCTTTGTGCATCTAGTTGATTATAGGGAACCACACTGTACCCTGGATTGCCAAATAAGATAAACCAGGATTAACTGGGGTACGTGGTCTGCTTAGATTATATGCAACATCTTCAGCAGAAGCTAAGGTGACAGAAAAGCATATTGAAGAGTTTGACTATAGGGAAAACATTGCATCCTCTTTGAATGTTCACTGTTTCCACACTCTGGAAAGTGGGTACCTCAGCTTTGGAAAGGGATTGCAAAAAGAGCTTTTCTAAAAATTCCTGAAGTTTAAACCATTGTTTGAAATATTAAATTCTTCAAGGCCACATGTTGGTGAAAGAGAATCATCCATTTTTTTTAGTTGTCCAAGAATGTACACTGATGTTTTGTGAATAGCATTTGAATAGCCCATTCCCTTAACCCAAGGGTTCTGTGCCCAGGGCAAGTGCCTCCCATCATGTTCAGATAAAAAGAAAAACTTCAGTTCTGTTGTCCGGATACATTTGAACTGCAATGTCCTAAAGGAACTTAAGTTCTGAAGGCTAACATGACTGCCCTTAACTTGAGCAGATTGATATGAGCCTTCTGCTTCTGTGTGGATCATCTGCCTCTCCTTGTCTGGTCCTGACTGAATTCTCCTCAACTTTTCTGGGTTGTATATCGCAATAGGTTCTATGATTGCCAGCAGTGCATATGAACATGGAAGAACCCTGGGTAAGGTGCATGTGGAATGGAAAGGAATGTTCCCAGAGTGACGAGAAACTGTGGTGTGTCATGTTGACACGCACCCATTTTCCAGTGGGCATGCCCCTTTTGGCATGTGACCACACCCACTTTTTTACTTGGGAGGGGGGAGTCTCTGTTTTTTAACTTGCCCTGGGCTCTGAATACCCTAGTTAAACCACTGTGCTGCAGACACTGGTGCTTTTTTGCCTTACTGTATCTTTTTTTCTCATTGGTAACTCCCATGTGATATAACTTCTGCCACTTCCTGCAACAATGCTGTCTGAGTTTTAACAGACTTGGCTCCTCCTATTGGCCCCCCAATCACATGCATCGGTCTTCATTACCCTCACCTACTAAACCTTATTGTTGACATAGCAAGCACTCAGCCTCCCCTCTAACACCAGCATTCCTATTTTTGGATCCAATAATACTTTCACTAACTTCTCCTCCTTACACAGATGCAGTAAAAATATAGTTTATTTGTCCCTTAGAGGTTTAATTTTCAAGCTGCACTTTGAGCACCTTCTTTTATTGTATCTCATCTCTCTACTGTGCTTATCTCTGGCAAACTTGCCTCTCCAATATAGACTACAAGCACTATAACCGTACGTTGTATTTATACAAACATCCAGCCCTGGACCCCCCCAGGGCATCACACGAAAAATGGAAAAACAGTGACAGTGCAGTGTAAAGTATAGCTGTGTAAGACTTTTTCCATTTTTCATGTGATGCCCTGGGGGGGTCCAGGGCTGGACGTTTTTCGGGGTGCACTGCGCCCCGGATGTGAACCCCTTAGTGTTAGGGACTGCTAGAGACAGAGAAGCCGTGACGTGGCCTAGCAGCTTCCCATGTATTTGCAAATGCATGCAACTAATATCTCTGATTTCTATGACCATAAAGTCTTCATATATTGTTGCAGGTACTATTCAGTGTGCTGAGGAACAATAGGGGGTTAAACCCCCCTCCTTTTTCTACTTAGTATTACCCCTCCCATTCATGCACCTGATTAGTGCTGCTAGATTGATTGAGCAGCTGCAATTTTTTGTTCATTACAGATGTGTGTAAGGTAAAGTGGGCGTCCTTATGTAGTGCTGAGATTGCATTGCGATCGCAATAGATTAGCATACTTTCGCAGTTGAACTGCATGCGTACGCAATATTGCATTCCGTAGTGAATCAGGCCCTTGGAGCAGAACCACTGGGACACCCACTACCCTTAATAACTATTTAGGTAAAAAATATTTATAAATTAGCTTAATTTGGCCAATAATGACGTAATTTTTGGGGTGAAAAAGAAAAAATGAAGAAAAAGGGGCTTAAAATAGTGGGATGGGTTTATTGGGGGGCTGTATGGATGGGGCAGGTGTTTTAATCATTGCCGGAGACAGTGACAGGTGTACTTTTAACATTTTTTTAAAAGTGCCCTATAATTACTCAAAAATATACTTACACCCATTTTGTGTACCCCTATTTTTAATTGCAGTATTTATTTTAAAATTGCTTTCTGACAATATTTCACTGTTTTAGAAAAATACTTATAACAGCCATTTCACATAATATAAGAATCCCAAACCTTTTGATTATTGCCACTAACAGACTTCTATACTATTACCCTATATTTACCATTTTTGGGGGTCCAGGCTGATTTCCCCATTTTCACCTTTATTTATCGCCTCTCATCCATGCAATAATTATTGTGTGAATTGGTTATCACCAGTTTTGCAAGAGAATAGCTCGGGAGCGGGCATAGCTGCGATAAGTGACAGGTTGGCCGATAGGCGCGAAATGTTTTCAAAGGTTAAAACTTTTTGTTTTCGCATATAATTGGATTTCCCTTTAATATATATATATATATATATATATATATATATATATATATATATATATATATATTACTGTTCTCACCTCCTTGGTTGAGGATTCACATTTCTTTTGCATTATGTAAAATGATGAATAAACAAGCTTATGTCTAAGAAACTTAAACCCAAAAACAAAATCCACCAAATGATGAAAAGGTTTTATAATGTTTATGTTATGCCATAACCATGAATCTCTGTCAGTAGGGAGATTTATGTATGCAGAAGAAGTGGCTAAGAGCCTTTAAGCAATAATAGCTCAGTCATTCATATGGCATTCTTGAAGTGTTGTAATTGAAATTGGTATGTAGAGGGATATTGCTTTGGAGAAAGGCTCAAAGAGCAGAGTTCCCTTGATCTGAGGGATGGAAGTAAAGAGGTTGAGTCAGTGGCAGACTAGTCTGGATATAACGATGTTGGAATATTGCAAAGAAAGAGAATCCTTAGATTTTTCTCCCAGTTAAAACTAAGAGGAGCTGACATTTGCCTAGGGATTGGTTCAAGCAACTATTACACAGAAAAGCTCTGAATAAGTCTGAATAGGGCTACTTTTGAATCCTGGCAAAGATCCAAAAGTGAAGACAAGAATATCAAATAAAACACCCAGCAAAAGATACAAGGCTTAATTCATAGGTGGACCAGTGTCATATCTATAATGGCTGCAGAGTATGCCCACACTGCACAACATGCACCCATATTATATTATACTTCCCTCTATTGAGTCACGCGTCGGCCAGCGTTGCAGACACAAATCACCGTGAAAAATGGCGCAGCAGCAATTTTCCTGAAGATTTGCACATGCGCTATAGAGAAGTCTCCAGGAACATAGCGCAGACGCCATGTTCCCGGAGACCTATGTATGTGCAGCAGTAGACTCTGGCACAAAGCCAGAGTCTACTGCACTGCCAGAGAGGAGGGGGGCAGCATGGAGGCTTCACACAAGCCCCCTTCTATCTTAAGCTGCCCCTGAGGTGGAGACTATTGCAGCCGTGGCTGCATCTTTTTACCAAAGCCAATGGGCTTCCTACTGAGACACCTGTGGCGCTAATTCACTAATGTGGCTGGTACAGAGGCCTCATATATTTGGGCACACAAAGTGCATGTGTACCATTATTCTTAGGGGTCTATTGATCAAAAATGTGTTGCTGCCGCGGTAGTTTAGTACTGAACTTGCCACACCTTGGATCACTTTATACTTGCAAAGTGGGCAAAATTATCATTCTGGATGCCCCCTGGCATGGCTTTTTAAAAGCCACTGTATTTAAAAACATTAGCACTATGCCACTTATAGCAGCAGTGATAATGTAAACTGTTGGGTCCGGACCCGGTAGTGTTACTATGCATGCATGGCTCCTGTTTATGCATCTGCACAGAGAGTGTCAAAGACATGGAGGGAACCAAATGGATCCATATTTGCAAAACAGATGTCCTTCCTATCAGGCTAATGCCATCTGGTGTTGACTTCAACAGTCAGGACAGGAGGCAAATTTTTCTTCACAAATATCTCTTGCGATGCAAATGTAATAAATATATTCATATGTAAAAAATTTGTTGTGTCCTCCAAAAGACATGTAGCTAAAAAAGTCTGTAGGGGGAATGAGTTATGTCTCCTCTGACACATCCCTGCACAAAGTTGCTGCCTGCCAGTGACAATTAAGTGCCTGCCCCACTGTGCCACCCGGCTTCCCATCCTACAGCAGGAATGAGATGCAGTGACATCACAAGGTTATAATCTGGCGCAGACACATACACACGGAGTGTGCCTGGAGTAGGCAATGGGCAGCAATACGTTTCGTCCCTAACCTGGGACTTTCAAGCTACAGTAGGTGACGCTCAGCTGACTGTCAGTCACTCACACTACTTATGTGTGTATAGGAGTCAGATATATCATCCAGCATTATCAAGTAAGTTAGTAAAAAGGAAAAATTATAATTGTGGGGTGTGGAGGAGGGGGGTCAGGTCAGGGATCAGTAGCTAGGGCTGAGGCTGACAAATAAATAAATATAAATTGGGGGCATCATTGCATGAATGGTGCAAAAAACCTATAAATAAACATGAGGAGTCAGTCACAGGGCAGGATGATGGTGCTGGTGGGACACAGGGGGGATGAGGCTGTAGAGACATGGGGGGAATGAGGCTGGAGAGAAGCAGGGGTTTGAGGCTAGAGAGAAACAGGGGTGATGATGCTGGAGAGGCAAGGGGATGAGGCTGGAGCAATGCAGGGGTATGAGGCTGGAGAAAAGCAGGGGGATGAGGGTGGAAAGAAGCAGAGGAAATTAAGCTGGAGAAATCCAGGAGGGATGAGGTTAAAGAGTAGGAGAGAAAATGAGTCTGGAAAAGCACAAATTGGATGAGGCTGGTGACTATTCACAACTGACAAGATTAAAAGGAAAATGCTGGGACAGAGTAATCTCCATGTAGACACCAATCCTAAAGAAACCATATTACTGATACAAATGGCATATCAAATTAGCAATTGCTTGATCAGAGAAGTTCATATTTCTTCATGCCCCAAAACTTCTGTTACTATGTATTATCTGGATAAACCTCTGTTGAATGATGTTATATTCTTATGCAAACAGGTGGCTTCTGTACCATGTAACTTCCTATATCCATAGTGAATACTGGCTCAAGACCAAGAGAGCTTTATTGTCATCAGAAGTTCCCTGTTGCAGACAAACCACTATACAGTAGGTAAGAATAGGGGTAGCAAAATATATATAAAAAACAAAAAGACCCAGTGACAGACAATTCTTTGAGGGGTCACCCCTAAAAAAAATCATTGGATTGCAAAAAAATAACAGTGACACTTATGACATAGAACTAATTTTTCATCCTAAGGAGTATATTTACTAATGTGAGAGCTTTTAGTAGATGTTGGAGATGTTGTCCAAAGCAACCAATCAGATTCAACTTAACATTTAACTAGCAACTTCTAGAAGATAATAGCTAGAATCTAATTGGTGGCTTTGGGCAACATCTCCACATCTAAAAGCTCTAATTTTAGTAAATATACCCCTAAGGGCCGTATTCAATTAGCAGCGATTATTTCGCAGCTGTCGGCAGAATGTTCTTTTTGCCGACTTCGTGTGTTTTGGACGCAAAAACTTTTTATGCGTGGCCCCGCTTTTCGCCCTTTTCAATTCCAAAGGACGCGAAAACGGGACCCAGGGAAACGCAAACAGGCGAAAAGTGCTGTCAGATTTGGGGAAATCAGCCTGACACCCCCCAAAAGATGCACTAACATTGGGGATCAATCTAGATGCCCCCAAATAGCCCTATTGAAGGTATTTGGGGTACATAAATGCTCTCAATAGCTGTTAATTAGCGTCTTTGCACAAGTGGTGAAGAATAGCATTTAGCAGGTTTTTAAGGAGAAAATAACTAGTCCCAGCAAATTTGGTGTACATGAAATGGGTGCAAGCATGGTTAAAAATCGCAAAAGTGAAGTTTTAAATAGCGTCATTAACGCACCTTCAACAAGCACCTGCAAACAAAAAAACACCTCCCCCATACTTGCAGACCCCCCATAAACTTATTACACTAGTTTTTAAGTTTGTACCCTGACTTTGATTTCTTTCGCCCCCTTTTTCAAAGTAATTTTTCGGGTGTTCTTTTTTTTATGATTTTTTTGACGCAATTATGCTTTGAGGGGCTGTCCCAAGGGTGTTAAGTGGTTTCCCAATGTTTGCACCCCAAAAATACAATTCTGCACTTTTTTTCACCACCTATTCATAGGCGAATCTTTTTCGCCTATTACATTGCATTGCGTTTTCGCGTCCGCGAAAACTATTTGGAATTGAATACGGCGATACTTTTCCGTCTGGTGAAATGACGTCATTGGCGAAACTTTTTAGCCGAAAACGGCTTTTCACCTCTAATTGAATACGGCCCTAAGTGTCTTAACTTTGTAGTCTCAACTGATGGCAAGAGTGATGATAAAAAGTATCTAAAATGTATTTCACCCTATCATAAACCTTAAAGCTACTGGGGGCATAAGCATCCCTTAGTTTCCCCGCCATGTGCTTTACATTTTTCTACACACAACAGTGTGTGTGTGTGTGTTCATGGTATTCATCCCTTTTACACTGAGGTTTTACCTTGCAATCGCACTTTCTTTATTTGTGTTTCCAATGTGCATTTCTGTACCAATATAACTTTACAGACAGCATTTTAAACAAAAATTTGCAAGGGGCAACATTTTTTATTTGGTCTGGACACCATCAATCCTAGTTGTGCCTCTGGCAGTGGCAAGACACCATCTCAAATAACTGTTTCTAAAGAACACGTTCCACCACTTCACTTGGACCACATGGAACCCTGGTTACATGTCTTCATTATGTATATAAAATAGGAACAACCATCATCTTAGAAGACAGTGATAGCGTATTGGGCCAGTGGCGTCCTTACCTTTGGTTGCACCCGGTGCGGGTGTACAAGAATGAGTGCGGGCCAGCAGCACGTGCCGGGGAAAGGAGGCGGGGCCTCGGAACAAGTGGCCTTGCGTGTGGGGGCGAGGCCACACACCGGAACCCAGTTTTAGTGTCTCCGGGGGATCCAGGAGATGCGGGCTGCCCCCAGGGACCAATGGGCTTGTAGTGCTGGCTCCGTCACTGTGACAGGAGCCAAGTGCTGCACGTAATTCTACAGTGCAGCACCCGGCTCCTGCCACCAGAGGGGGAGTCTGCACTTTGGTGTCACCCCTCGACGGGTGACACCCGGGTGTGGCCCGCACCCCCCTTTTGATGCAACTGTTAACTGGGCAGCTGGGTGGTCTGCACACAGTCAATCAGGACTTTTTCAGACTGCTGGAAAGAGTGTTTCATCAAAATCGTACTTCCCAACATTTGCAGGATGGAAATAGGGACACATCCGCGCCGAAGGCGTGCGCTCCCGAAAAGGGGCTTGACCTAGCATCATGCCCCGTTTACATCACTAAGGGGCATGCCCAGCATCTCTGGGATGCTGGGCTGCCCCCGGGCTTCCCCTCCGTGCTGTGAATAGATGCTGTGCGCATGCGCACAGCATCTATTCTTGCTCTGCATACACGCTGCTCTGCATAGCAGAGCAGCGGTGTATACTTCTCCCAACTTCCCCCCCACAGCAGGACACTGCGGCCCGCGGGTGGGACAGAGGGACAGTCCCAAAAAAACGGGACTGTCCCACTGAATGCGGGACACTTGGGAGGTATGCATAAGTGTGCTTGACAGTAAATGGGTGTGTTTCTTGTGTTTGAGTTTGGGATAGCCTAGCACTTCAGAAAATGATACATCATACAGACAGTACAATATGTCCATGCATCCTTTTACTCTCAGCACACACTTCATGTGCTGATTCCCAAAGCCAAATATTGATAGGAATGGAGCACTACATTCGCCCAATAAATAAATATAAATACTATAGTGCAGGTTTTTTGAATTGGAGATGTTGCCCATAGCAACCAATCAGATTCTACTTAACATTAGCACCTTGTAGAAGATAATAGTTAGAATCTCATTTGCTGCTATGGGCAACATCTCCACTTCTAAAAACCTGACCTTTAGTAAATATACCCCTAAGAATCTGTTGAAAGATTTGTATATTATGTGTAGCAAAAGAAGAACTTTATAGTGTTATTCAATGCTGAAAGGATATAAACATTTCTGAGGACATACATTTCCTCTCCCTGAAAATAAGGTACAATTGGAAACTATATGAAGGAGTGTCTGCTGCTCTGGAAAATCCACAAATTACATTGCGTTGCTAGAGGAGCCAGAACATGTGTTCATCCAGCGCTCAAAAATGCAGTCCAGCAGTTATTCTTCAGATTGCACACCATATATCTGGTCAAGGAAGGAATTTAGGACATTTGCTTAGCGTATGATGATCTACATTTAGGGTTCCTCTCTATGTAAAATACTGATTTAAGGAAACAGCTATAAGCCAATGTGGCTGAATAAACAGCAGCAGTGTAATTCATTTGAACAGATGAATAAAATCAGGATAACATTTGGTGCAAAACTTTTTGCAGTAGAAAAGGCTGTGCTGCAGACATTCCAGTGAGGCAATCTTCTTTTACTTCTCCATTCAGCCATTCTGTACTATTATATTTACTGTACATTTTACGGAGGTCAAAGAGTACTGTGTATTGCCAGGCCCAATAGCAAAGTTGTGTGGTGGCCTGGTGGTGCCATAGGTGCTTGGCAGCGTACGCAATCCAGAACGTCTGAAGAATTCTGCTGTGCTCTTTTAAGAGCAAAGTGGTGATCTCAGGACAAGTGCGATCACATTATGCAGGCTTTGAAGGTATTAGGTGGGGGGCAGGGTCTCAGAACTGGAGGGTGATCCGGCATTGTGACCCAGAATTGTAATCTGACATAAGATCCGGTTTTCTTAGCAATCTCATGCCTTGCACCTGCAATAACTTCACCACTGAGTCCATGAATAGCGCTTGGAATAATATGTGGCTGGGAAATGGCTAAAAGCAATTATGTCAAAGTGAACCAGCATAATGCAACAAATGTACTGCCAGGGGATTATTTTGCTGATAGTTTTGAAAATCTTATTCATCATTTGTCTTCTACTATAGTAGATAAGTATAATTATTTAATTCATATGCTTTTTTGGCTTAAAAATATCAGCATTAATAGTGTCTGCATGGAGCTGTTAACAGAACAGCTACAAATAATTAACTATAATGAGAGATGTTGGGGATTTTTGTAAATAAATTATTCTGACACGCTTTTGTATTTGTTACACAACATACTCAGGGTTTTATATAATTCATTCTGGATTACATTTCCCACTGCATTGAATTAAAATGTCCAGGTCAGCTGACATATATATTAAGCACTGCTAAGTCTATGGATTCTAAATAAACTAGTAACACATTGATAAAACATGTTGTTGCTTTGAAACGTGTTGGTGATGAGAACGACGGCAGATGCATTCTCTACCTTACAGTTTCCCCTGGAACATCTTTAAGGACAGCACACAGGACCTTATCCTGGGACTTGAATGGACTGCTTGTCTGATTTTGCATACCATCAGCTGGTGTTCGGTGGGCGGCTTATCCCCTCGTTCTTGGAATTTTATGTTATTGACTGTAACATTTACTTTTTATGTGAGTGTTTTTAATCCTTGCCTATATAAATAAATTATAAAGGATAACACATTAAATTGTTTTTTATTCCCATATGCTATTATCCGTTGGAGTATTGGGCTGGGAGAGAAAAAGTGAAGATTTATACATCTCCACATGTCTATATTCCTTAAGGCTGATTCAAACCCTATTGAGGGTGACTGCATAAAAACATTTCCCCCTTTTAAACTAAAAGTGAGACATCCCAGACTATATAGTGTCTCCTATTTTATGATGTTATGGAAGATACAGTATAAGTGGGCTTATCTCCATGTTCTCTGGGTGAAAGTTACTACTAACCTGGGATCACAGATTAATTTTCCCCTGTGTTTTTCTTTGCATGCAGTTTTTCACACTGAGTGACCACAGAGATACATCCATTAAAATTATTATTTATCCGCATACTTATCTGTTTTCTTTTTTTCTTTTACACAGTACCTGAATACCACCGGATCCTTGTGGAGTATTGTACTTGTTTCTGCGCAATATTATATTGTAAATTGTGTTATCTGAGCACCTGTACATAAGGAACCATCCATTTATTTTTAGTGACAGGTTAAGCCTCTGAAGCCATTTCATAGATGTCACTATAAACTACTAAGATATTTTTCATTATCACTGTCGACTAAAAATACTGTATTATTTAATATTTAAGTAAAACATTTAGGGCAGGTGACTGGGCTGGGAACCAACTCATGCTCCTCTAAAGAACAAGTCAAATATGACACTGATGGAAGGATTGCGCTCCTGTGCTGCCTTCCTCCAGCTACCTGTAGGTGGAGCTGAGCTGGCGATCACTAGGATCCAGGGCAGCTCAGTCAGGAGGAATCCAACATCTAACATGTGCTACTGAGCACGCACAGTGTAACCGCACAGTTTTAATCCCCAGTGTCCATGGGGACAGGATTCATGCCAATATAGCCAGTAACAATAACTGCAAGAACGCTATACCACCACTGATACACAGAGGGACTTTAGGGCTATCATCCACCAGTGCATTTGTCCAGCTCATGGCTGGCGCACTACAATGCCCAGCTTTACCCTAAGCACCAGACTGCTATATTCCACATAGACTGTTTACCACTGTTACACCTGTGATATCCCTGTATCCATGTTAATTTTTCTTCTGCTAAATTACAATAAATCTAAGGACTGGTTAACCTGTAACACATGTAGACTAACCGCTACAAGCAACAGCACCTGATATGCATAAACTATACCATCAGCATATTGGCCAATAAAAGGGTACCTGGGTTTAAATTCTTATCTGGAGTACTACTGCACCAAGCATAGGCCCTGATTCAGAGCCGTTCGTTAACAGCAGTACGCTCGTTGCGTTCCGATGTTGAATAACCGCACATGCGTCGGTGTTACACTGCGCATGTGCGTACGGCAGATTGCGAGTTTTTTTTTGTCTCGTTCGTCAAATAGCATACAGGAAGTGACATGTCAAATGTGATTGACAGAACAGGGCGTTTTTGGGTGTTGACGGGGGAGGAGATGGGAAAACGCAGGCGTGGCGAGGCGTTTTTTGGGCGTACATACATTACCAAATGCGAACATCAAATGTGTTCGTACCAACTCATATGTCACTGGATGATCCTCTTTCCCTTCAAAATGCTCGCACAGCTTAGGGTCTGGATAACTCGACCACAGTGGCGATGGCCTTCTCCTCCGTCCCGGCACTCCACGATGTTACATCGATTAATCACGGCTTGTCAGAAAATCAATTAGTGTTGGATTGAAAACCGGCTTGGTATGTGTTTGGAAAGCAGCTTTTTTGGATAGCACAAAACCGAACGCAGGTGGAAATCATAGCTGCTAATGTCTGGATTACACAATCAATTAGCGTACATTTGTGGGGGTGTATTTTGGCCGCAATGTGTTCTTTTTGGACTATTGTAACAATAATGTCATCATGTTTAGGTTTTGTGCCTCATTTTGTTTTTGCAAGGTGATTTTTCCTCCTTAGGTAATGTTTTAAACGTTCCTTAACGAGACCTTTTTTTTCAATGTGTAATTTTTTTGGTTGAACGTTGTTGGCTTGTGGGCCCGGATTAAATGTAACCCATTTTTACAATAATGTCAGAATACAAAGTCGTACATTTGTGGAAAATTTATTGGTATCCCACAAAAAATAAATGCACATATTTAACTCAAACATTTTTGGCAGTGTTCATTCCACAATATTTATTAATTGTGCAAACAATTTTTGGGTAAACGTAAATGCAAAAATTAAAAACAATTCACAAGAAAGGAGAGGGAAGTTTTGGCCAGAAAGGAATATGAGGCAAGCACAGAAGGAGTGTGGGAAAAGTAGCCAATGGTGTCACCGTTTTTTCGGCCGTTTGGCTGGGGGAGGGAGGGCGCCAGACCGGGTCCGGGATGTCATCGTGCTGGCCTTTCCAGAGGCAGATGTTGTGGCCTCTGGACTAGGCACAGGGCTAGGCACATTTGGAGGATTGGCTGATGTTGTGCCAGAGGTGGAGGATCCTGATGTTCCGGCAGGAAGGGAGGTCGGCTCCACCATGTGCTGGCGAACGAGCTGCTCCAGGGCAGTGGCGATGTGGATGTTGGCCCTGGTATTTTCCGCCAGGGCCTGACCAATGGTCACGTTGGCCGCAGCATTTTGCTCCAGGGCCTCAGCCACCCGTACCAGACTGGCGTCCATCCTCTGCAGAATCTCCGTATGGAAATCCGATTTAAAATTGAGTTCTGTGAGGAGGGACACTGCCTGCGAGGGGGATTGCCCTGGACTGGCTTCTGCAGGGTCCTCAGCCGGATGTACTGGTTCCTCCCCTGCAGAGCCAGCAGAAAATCTGCGGCCAAGGCTCCCCTCTGAAGCAGACTCATCCGCCTGTGTCTCTGTTGGAAAAATGAGAAAAGACTCACATTAGAATCTACATATTGGCACAATAACATTTCAGAGTTGGTGACATCACAATATTTACCTGGGACAACATGAGGAGCCGCAAAGTCTGGCATGTCCGTATCCATGTTGGACACGCCAAACACCTCCACAGGCTGCACACACCCCTGTGCCAGCTCTTCTAAATCAGTCAACTCCAATGACACAGGGGTGGGACCCCCACCTGTCCCCCTTGCATGCCTAGCCCTGTCCGCCAGTTTTTGCTTCAGGCGATATTTGAAGTCGGCCCATCTGTGGGATGAAATTGGAACCATTATCCTTTTGTTTAAAATGGGTTTTGGTTTTAGGGGGGGGCAAGTGTTTACTTACCGCCGTTTGACATCCCGGGCTAGACGGACATAATCACCCACCCTATTGACATCCACGGCTACCTCTTCCCACATTCTCCACTTCTGGCTTGCACTCATATTCCTGTCTGCCTGTGGCAGGATGTCCACACACTTCTGAATCAAAACCTCCATCTCCTTTCTTGTGAATTGTGGCTGCCTTTTCTTTTTGGCAGCTTAGCCCGGAATACTGGGCCCAGCAGCCTCTTCCATGACATCCTCCTCACCTATTTGTGTAAATTTGCAGAATTCTCAACTTCACAACTTGCACAATATTATGTTTCTAATTAATCATTGAGTCAAAATGCATGAAATACTTACCGCCTGACTGTTGTCCATTGTTTCCCTGGTCTGTAGCCATGTCTGAGCTCCAAACAAGAAATACACCAGAATTTTGTTTTTGTCTCGTGACGTATTTATACATGCGTCCTTATTTTGCGGCCGCATCATTGATTGTGCGTTCCTATGATCCCTCCTTAATTTGTGCGGGAAACGAAACACTATTTATAGCTTGGGCCATCTCAATTCGAGGTGGCGTTTTTTGAATGTTGGAGGTTACGTTGGTTGGAGTTGATTGTTGGCTGGTGTAGGAGTTAGCGTTTTTTGAAGTTGTTTTTTTGGATTTATTCTTTTTTTGATTTCCATTCGTTTTTTTCCCTTTTCATTTTTTTGGTCGTTTCCAGTTTTGATAAGTTTGTGGAAGTCTAACTTTGGGTCAATTTGTCTCTCATTCTGGTGACGATTTTTCTAATAATTTTTTCCCGTCATTTCATCTCTCTTAGGTTTTATTTTGGCTCTGCCCCAAAGACCTTTTGATCCGGATTCTTATATATTATCTCTTGGTAAGTTCATTTGTTAAACTGTTTTGGAAATGTTCTTGTTTGTCTTTACGCAACTTTGGTTGGCCTTACACATGTAACCTTTGTTTTTCCAAATCTGAAATCTTTTTTTTTTTTTTGTTTTATTTGCGCGGCGTTTTTGTAACTTGTATTTGCGAACTAATTAGCGCATTTTTACTACTTACTATTGTGACTTGTATTTGCGAACTAATTAGCGCATTTTTACTACTTACTATTGTGACTTGTATTTGCGAACTAATTCGCGCATTTTTACTACTTACTATTGTGACTTGTATTTGCGAACTAATTAGCGCATTTTTACTACTTACTATTGTGACTTGTATTTGCAAACTAATTAGCGCTTTGTAAAATGTTTATTCATCCCTTAAAATTGTTTGATTTTTTTCGGTAGCATTTGTTGCTTACATTTGGCCTCAATTTGACGTAGTGTGCGCAACTTCGTTTTGCTCTTTGCCCAAATGTGTGTGTGTCCCCTTTTCTGTTTTTTCTTGCTTAAATTTTTGAAAAAGACATGGCCGGCATAAAATGATGTATATTTATGTTGTGATTATTTCCAGTTTCAACATATCATGACAATACCCCGTCATGTAAGCATCAATGGATGGTATTTTCAAGCTAAGTAAAAAAATTTTTTTTTGGGTGGGGTAAAAAGCCTGACATTCCAATCTTGCCATTTCAGGTTGATATGGGTCGGATTGTTCTGGCCCTGCTCCCGGAAGCCGACCAACCTCCATCTCGTCCCAGGCGTAGGCATCGTAGGCGTGCAAGGCCCCAGATATTTCGAACATGTGTCACCCTTTTTGGAATGCCCGATGATGAGGTTTTAAGACGCTACCGTCTGCCTCCAAAAATCATCATAGACACTCTCTCATTAATAGAGAGTGATCTTGAGCGGCAAATTGACAGTCCTACAGCAATACCACCACTTACGCAATTTATGGCGGTGTTACATTTCTGTGCGTCAGGATCGTTCCAAACAACGGTGGGAATAGTGGCGGGCATCTCCCAATCCTCCTTTTCCCGGATCCTGAGGGCAGTGATGGAGGCACTTTTCAAGCACCTCCATCATTTTATTCAAATGCCTTTGTATATGGGTGCCCTTAGTGTGGCCAAGGCCAATTTTTACCAAATAGCTGGCTTCCCACACATCATAGGGGTTGTGGATGGTACTCACATACCACTTCAGCCTCCAGCACGGCTGGAGGCAATATTTAGAAACCGTAAACACTATTACTCCCTCAATGTAATGGTGGTATGTGATGCCTCCCTCCAGATCCTGTCCCTGAATGCAAAATTACCAGGAAGTGCACATGACTCCTTCGTCATCCGGCAATCAGGGATATGGCACAAATTAACCAACCTACAAGCTGGTGATGCGTGGCTTCTGGGTAAGTGGAGACCTTTAGTACATAACAATGTTAAGCTTCATACAGAGTGAGCCTGATGTTGACTATTCTTTTTCACAGGAGACAGTGGCTACCCTTGCACGCCCTGGCTACTCACTCCTTATTTGGCTCCCACACCAGGGCCACTAAGTGAGTATAATTCCGCACTTACAGCCACCAGGCAAGTGGTGGAGCACTGTATTGGCCTTTTAAAAGGCCGATTCAGATGCCTCCACCGCTCTGGTGGCGAGCTCATGTATTTGCCGGATATGGTTTCGAAAATTGTGGTCCTGTGTGGGATATTTCACAACATCGCCATAAGGAGTGGTGTCCCAATGCAGCCAGAGGATGCCTTACCTGAGGATGGCCCCCCCGAGGTTGGTCGGAGGTCAGTATGTGGGGGGGCCATACGCGATGATGTGGTGGCCAGATTTTTTAGGTAATTATTGACAAAACAACAGTGTTCATACCTAATGTGGTCGGGTTTGTTTGAGAACATCTAATTATTTTATTTTTTTTTCTCCATCTTCTGTTTTTTCACATAATCTTTGGCACTCCAACGATGACTACTTCCTGCTACCCTTACAAAACCTGTATGTGGACATTTTGGGGATATATTCTGGAACCCATATTGCAATGCCATATTTGTGGAATCATGTTGGCATGGTCCTTCGTCAACCAGTTCTTGATTTGTTGTTTTTTTATTTGGTTTTGTTGGTATGTGTTGTATTTGTGATTATCACTGTGTGTTTTGTTTGTGAGTGACCACTTTGATTTTTCAGTTATGTTGTGAATAAATGTTTTGAGAGTGAAATGTTGTACCTTTTTTGGAACGTTACCAGCAAGTGTAACCAGGTTCACACACGTTACATTTGACTAAGGGGTAATCCAGTACTGACGCCAGTTGAGCTAAAATGTAATCTGTTTTCAGGGTTCAACCAACACCAAAAGGCAGCCTGTACAATCATTTGGCTTCGTAAGATTGGCCTAAGCAGCTTGCACACCAACTAGGAACCTGTAAAATGTAGAAATATCTAATTGTGACTACACCAAAAAAGGGAAATGAGAATGTTACTGTTAGGTGTTTCTTGTGGCTGTTTTACATAAAAATACAACACACAATCTTAGTGTCAAAAAATGGAAATCCTTGCAGGAACAGTCTACTTATGTCAGGGTAAACAATCTGTGATTTTGAACAAACGAATGAGCCAGAACGTTACTTCGAAAATAACAATTTATTTTGATAATGGGACAAAAAAAACAAAAACTAATCCCTAAGGAGGACCGACATACGGTCAAGGACCACCAGCACCCCGATTATATTGTGGCGCATCCGGGCCACACAGGCGGATAATTCGGCCCGACGCCTCTGTTCCTCTGTGGGTGAGAAAAGTGTGGGGATTAATACAACAATAGTGAAACCACATTAAAAAACAAGCCAAAACCAAACCCCCCCCAAAAAAAGAACAAAAATACAGCATTAAAACACATCAAACTAAAATGGTGTAGGCCAAAAATACAAGGCCTATGTACAAATTCCGACAGGTGTGATATGTGTATGTGGAAAACAGCAGTAACAGGTAAAGGCAATCGCCCAAATCCCCAAAAGTGTAGCCAAAATCCCCCAAAAAAGGAACCACACATGATTACATACAAACAGTTTGTGTCGATAAAAACCCGCAAAGAAAAACATACCGGAAGATCCAACGCCAGCTACGGAAGGCCCTCCATCATCCTCCTCGGAGGTGGCTCCATTCCCCAAAGATCGGGGCGGGGTAATGACCGACTCCGGGGAGGGGGTAATTCTAAGAGGGGTGGTTGGAGGAGAGGGGGAATTGGGACGGAGGGGAAGGAGGCCCGAAATTTCAGGCTGAGGGTCTAGGAAGGCTGGGGAGGAGTTGGGAATAGGGGAATTACTGGAGTTGGAGTGTTGGCTGGGGGTTGGGGAGAGTGGCCGTGAGCGCCGTCTGGCCGAACGCTGACGGCGTAGTCTTCGCTGGGCCCCTAAAAGATGTGAAACAAATTGTGGTTAGTTTCAACACAAATCCGCGCCAAAAAACAATTTTGAATCCCCCCCCCAAAAAAAAAAAAATGCAGATATGAGGATAATGAATAAATATGAAATACAGGGAAAACATGGCCATGCAGATATGAGGATAATGAATAAGTATGAAATACAGGGAAAACATGGCCATGCAGATATGAGGATAATGAATAAATATGAAATACAGGGAAAACATGGCCATGCAGATATGAGGATAATGAATAAATATGAAATACAGGGAAAACATGGCCATGCAGATATGAGGATAATGAATAAATATGAAATACAGGGAAAACATGCACACGCAGTTAGGGCCACAAAGACAAACATGAAAACCACAATCCATAAAACTTACTTTCTGCGATCTGCATGCGAAAGCATGCCAGCAAGCGGGGCGTCCGCCGTTGCAGGTTTGACCACCTGCGCTCCAGCTGCCCGATCAGGCGGGCCCGTACCTCCGCATATGCGGAACGCTTCTCGCGGTTGGTAATGGGTGGAGGCTGGCTGGTGATCCGCCTTTCCATCACCTCCGTAAGCACCAGCAGCTCGCGCCTGGTGAATGCGGAGGCTCTCATGATGGCAATGGTGTTTTTCTTAAAAATCATTTTTGATAAAGTGCACCAAAATTTTATGATTGGCTAATGTATTTGGGTAATTAACAGGAGCAATTCTATTGGTTAGTGTATGAGTCATGTGTTCGACAGGGCCAGAAATCTGTTGAGACTTATGATAGGCTTGATGCAGTGACATGCGTAAGCAAATTTAAATAAAGAAATGAAGTCCGGGAAATATGCGGGCTGAAAAACAAATAGAACAATTATTTAATTGAGGCTAACATGTATTTTGACAATTAAAAGCGAATGTTTAAGCCGTACGTATTCTGCGGGTAAACACAAACATGGACATGAATAAAGTTTATTGCATTGTGTTAAAAAAAAAAAAAAAAAACCCAATTTAGCTAATTGATATATTGATTGGCATGATACGATTGAGGGAGGTAGGCAGAATAAACGAGCAGTTAATCGAAATCTGACAGTCCAACTTCCGGGTAGTACTAGTGCGTGCGTTCCCTTCAAGCCACTTCGGGGATGTACGCTCGCTATTTGGCACGCTCGTTAGTTAGAGGAGGGGTCGCTTGAGTTTGGGGAGGATGTTTGTCTGCGTGCGAAAATACGAGCGTGTGCTTGAATTTAAATATTTTTTTACGTATGCCGAACGTACGAACGGTCACTTGCGTCCGGGTCTGAATGAGGGCCATAATCCGCTATGCATATTCGTGACAGTACACTCTGCTATGACTATCTGCTGTCACCCTACACTGCTTATAGACATTTGACCATATTTAGTTGCACTTCTTTGAACAGTCTCATTCTTATATATGTCATTCTACATATAGGATCTCCAGAAAAGAGCACAGTATTGTAGTTTTGGTCTCACCAATATCCTGCATAGTAGAATGTATCACCAGTTCTTTTTTTCTGCTAGTAATTTCTTTCCCTGCACAGCATAGTATTTCACGGACCTTCCTCATTGCTTTGTTACCTGTTTTTAAATCTCCTGAAATACTGATTCCTAGATCCTTTTCCTCCTCAATAGTTGGGTTTCAAAAATACAAAGGCTGGATATCGTCTTAATGGCACAAGAATTTCAAGTGCAGGCTTTGCATTTTTTCACACTGCCACACTGTTGATTGCAATGCTAGCTTTGCAACTTTGAGGAAGCAGAATTGATGGAAGACCCAGGGACTGCTCTTTAGCTCCTAGCCTATATATCTGTTCTTGCCAGATCATCCCTTTTATTCAGGACACAGGTGAATTATACAGGTTTTGTGGCTGATGGAAACCAGGTGAAATGGAGACTTGAAGTCATGGGCCCCATCGATCTGTGATGGATTGCCGTGATCCCGCGATGCTGCAACCTGGCATCGCGGGATTGCAGAAATCCAAAATGTTGGATTTTCCCGATTTGACGATCGCGATCAAAAAATGATCGCGATCGTCAAATCGCCGACATTTAACATGGAAAATGTCTGCGATCCGGCAACGAATCGCAGAACATCGATGGTGGGAGGTCGGCGTTTCCACCCGGAAACGCCGGCACTTCCCATCGCATCGCAGGATCGCAAGATCCGGGGTCTGATGTATGGCCACCTTCAGCCAGACACTGAATCTGTGTAATTCATGTGTGTCCCATATTATATGGATGATATGGCAAGCCTATGTAAGACTATGTGCTCCATACTGATCACAACTCTGATCTTCTGCTATTGGTCAAGCTCTCTAATCTGATTGGCTACAAACATTCCTACTGCTGTGAACTAACATTACTTCACTAGAGTATGCTCTCAATATCCTGTCATTTACTGTTTCCTTCTGAATTTTGTTTATCCAGCATATTAAGATATTATTGAACCCATATGGCAACATTTCTAAGCCTGTTTACATTTTTATTTACGCTCATAAAGCTTTGTGGTGAATTATATTAGCCAACATGGAATATAATGCACATTTTTAGTAGGTAGTGCATAAAATAATTTGTACTATGATGTATTGCCATTAAATAATTATTTCTAAAAACCATTAACATTTAAATATATTTTTTTAATGGGGACATCAGGTCATAATTCAGCTATAAGGTACTTACTGTATTTAAATTGAAAGCAACCATTGTGTGGGGTAAATAGACATCCACTAGAAACTAAAATTGAAAAGCAAGAACGGGGGTGCACAAACAGGCGCTTATACAAATAGATACAGTATACTTATAAAGTAGGTACAGGAATGAACATCCCTTGGGTCAAGAGTGTATCGTCATACAAGTCCTTCTTAATTTGTTCTGGACGTAATTAAGTAGTCTCTTCACTCAACGTGATGTATGTGGCAAAAGAAGAGAGACATATAATTGCATCAATAAAAGTAAAGTCACATTATGTAATAAAGATGGAGAAGGTGTGTTCCCCAATTAGAATGTAGCTTGCACCACTGACAGAGTGTACCCCACTCTAAAAAACCCCCACCATATTTGTTCCTATAGAGGTATCTGTTAGGAGTAGTCACTCACCCAGTGTATTAGAATAGGAGGTACTGTGTAGCATTTACTCTCTAGATAATGAATAGTAGAAATCACATAAAAGGTTTCTTTGGTGCATAGATGCTTAAATCGGCGTACCGAACTCACAATATCAATTATGTAAATCCTTTGCATAAAGGTTTCTTTCACTGTGGTACTTCAAATGGACCATCTCTCATACATAATCCAAAGTAGAATCATCTCAAAGAGACTTGAGTATGTAGATTCAAAAGGTTTATTCACACAAAAAAGACGTTCCACATGTAGATTAAAAATCTCCAAAATATACAATACAATAAAAAATTCATGCAATAAAAAAGCACATAAAAATGTTTTTATTCTTCAGGAGGTAGCCAGAGAAACCCTTGTAAAAAATGGAATCCGGTTTTCCAAAAAAACAATTAGGAATAAGTTCCAAATGACATACCTCTGGATCAATAAAATGACACACTTCCTTGGGGGTCAACATGTTTCGTGTGCATGTAAAGACTATTTATACCAGGTGCCTACACTGAATGACTGATCGTTCAGTGTAGGCACAGGACAGTCTGCTAGTGGATGTGCCCCTTTACCGTGCAACAGCTGGGATGTCACGATTGCGACCGGAAGTGACGTTCGCGTGCCACTTGCCGGAAGCGGAAGTGACATCAGCGGCAGCCGTGGACACATCGGTAACAATGGATAACCGGGATATGGATACCAATAAACAATTCCTTGGATTACATTAGTAATAACAGTTAAAAACATGTATTAAAAAATGCATTTACGCAGCTTACAAATAGAGATTGTAAAAAAGGCTGATTATTTTAAAAACATGTATTATAAGGACTAGTGTTTGGGGTCATAAAAATCACTAGAAACTAGTTCAGAATTAATTGATCGGCTGTATTTGAACAAATGTTGTTTCAACCCACAAAATATCTGCTTCCACTGTGTTAAGATGACAGGTACGCTTGTACAATATTGGTTCAACAGCTCACATTGTAGCCAGATTTTCTAAGAACACTATCATAAAGTTATAAAAAAGGGACAACTGATGCACCCAAAAGAACTGAGCATGAAATATGTAATTTAGTGAAATCCTTCGAGAAGCAATATAGTCACAGCAGTAGCATCTGTTATTCCTTAAGGTAGAGAATGCTTCAAAGTAAGAAGCATTATTTTACCCACAGGGCAGGACCATCAATTTACATCAAAATTTAGAAGAACTTTAATAACATTTGTTTAGTTCTTGCATTTCTCCAGCTGTTTGCTAAAATTACCTTGTGCTCATGGACACAACAAGCTGAAATGTAACTGACTTCAGGCAGCAACATTTCAAATGTTTGTTTAAGATAAAACTGATGGGTGGCATTATGAAGAACATATTTTCTTAAAATGTTTCCCTTATTGTATATACCAAAAGCAATCTGAGATTTGCCAGCTACAAAAATAAAGATAATGAAACACTGTATTTCATTTGTTACATGTTTAGACTCGCTTGTGTTTCTTTTTAATTATTTAATACAATATTAAAGTTGCAATTGCAGATGAATAAATCGTTTTTTTGAAAAATAAATTTATTTTAACGCCAATGTAAATCTTTAACTGGGTGCCCTAGGAGTGCAAGTGCGTCTCAATATAAATTTGAATGTTTATTCTATCCTTTCCCACAGTGAAGGAAATGGGCCTCCATGCAGAGATTATAGCAACTTTACTTTAAAGAAAGATCACATAAGGAAGGGCACAGCGCGTACCAGTTCCAGAAATGATTAATTAAAGGAGATGCCTACTCACAATTATTTTCAACTAAATGTTCTCTACACCACCCAACTAGTTGAACTGTGCATTGTTATCCCAACAAAGAGCCTGATTCAGAGATGTATGCTAACCTGATGGTTAGCATACATCTCCGATGGTTTAGGACCCGTTTCGGGCATGTGCAGAACAGACACTGTGATCTTGCTGCTGCGCTTAGGGGGTGGAGCAGGGGCGTGGCTGTCCACCAATCCTGGAAATGTGGGCGTCATTCCCATTTTCCGGGAGAGATTAGGCCAGGGTCTGCTGTAAGC
Source organism: Taudactylus pleione (assembly GCA_031769625.1). Classification (NCBI taxonomy): domain Eukaryota; kingdom Metazoa; phylum Chordata; class Amphibia; order Anura; family Myobatrachidae; genus Taudactylus; species Taudactylus pleione. The sequence goes on from JAUIMM010000065.1 coordinate 31,012,178, forward strand.
TTCAGCTACTGCAGCCTGGCTACAGAAGCAACCATTGTGACCATCTGTTGCGATGGATCATATGTTGCGATGGTCTGGGATCACAGTCTGATCACAGACTGCGACCTTGGTTGTAGCGATTTGATCACAGATGCAACAAGGAGCTGTCTGTTTCCTACCTGCTGCATTTGCATTCGAGATGGACAGAATTGCACAGCTGATTGTGTGCGGCTCTGCATTCTGTCCATCTCTGAATCAAGCGCTAATGATAAAAATTGCTTCCACTTTATGTATTCTGCATGCTGACTCTGACTGGATTCAGCAAAGGTGTCCATTGCAACTGATTGGAGAAAAGACACAGCATGTTGAATCGCCATTAATTTATGCCCTGGCTGAGTCCTGATTAGATGAATAAATCAACAAACTGCTATGCTTGAGTGTAATTGTAACTCCTGAACTCCTGGGAATCTGCTTGTTGGAAAGAGGGGGCAGATTTCATTTAATAATATAATAATATAGAGAGGATGTCTACATTAACAGAAAATTAAATATTAACTTAAGGAAAACTCTGTTTTAGCCTCTGAGTCCCAATGGAGCTGCATTGCTATGACAATAAGTAATTATTCCCTTTCACGAAACAGTTTATTGTTTTAAGAAAGAAGTCCAGTTCAAGTGATTAGTACGATACAAGTGATAGCATAAAAGATAGGATGAGTGACACCATGAAGTTATAGCAAATATCTCTCTATTAATGTTAGAGGATCTATCAGTAACAACTCTGCACAAAATTACATAATTGGTTTCCAGTTATTGATGTCAGCAACTGCAAAATAAATGTTACTGTAAGAATAGAAGCAAAAAAGTGTGTTTTAGAAATGTTTCAAATAATGTATTTAGTTTATTGATAAGGAATGGAACTGTCCTGACCGATTTCTTATGATATCCATCAACAATATTAATAGTAAAGTAGGAGCACTTACTATAGGCATCCTCTCGCATACAGTACTGCGGTATAATCAGTTCTGTATTGCATCATCATAATGTTCTACATACTACAGTACAATGTTAGTGTGAAAAGTGCTGATATTCACCAAGCCTTGGCGAATAGCAGATGTGCTGCCTATGGAGCCCAACAGCCCACATTCACTGAAATAGATTAGACCAGAAGTTCCCAAACTCAAGGCACGGTAACAGTCCTCGTTTTGAGGATATCCATGTTTGACCACAGGTGACTTAATTAGTACCTCAGTCAATTTGATGTAACCACCTGTGCTCAAAAACCTGAGCTGTTGGGATACCTTGAGGACCGCGTTTGTGAATCTCTGTAATAGATAATAGCCAATGCTCTGGGGATTCTGGGCCTGATTCGGCGCACAGCACTCGCAAGCGGGTTGATGGTCCCCCACTGCGCATGCGCACGCCAGAGCTGGCTCCGGGGTGTGCGAACCACAGCGAGCGACGGCAGCTCCATCACTCCTGGGCTCACTACAAGACAGGGTGGCTGTCAATATTGATTGACAGCTCGCCCCGTTTTGTAGGCGGGAAAGGGGGGTGGCTGTGCAAATGGAGGCGTTCCCGAAGGAACGACTGCCATTTGGGGGCGGCCCAACTGACATCACGAGTGATGTCAGTGGTGAGCTTCCAGCTCTATTAGAGCTGGAAGCTCACTGGGGCTTGTGGCAGATGAGACCCTACCACAAAGGTCTCATCGCAAGCCTGATGGTCGCGATGGTCGAGACCATCGCAACCATCACCTGGCCGCTCATAAAAGCTGTGGGTGGTCACCCACAGCTTAGCAAGTGGCCAGGAGGCCAGCTTCAATAACAAAAAAAATGCCCTGATTCAGAGCAAGCGCTCTGAATCAGGGCCTCTGTCCAGGAGGTGACTGGGATGTAAATATGTAAAATTAAAAACAAAATACAATAAGTAAATAATAACAAATAAAAATAGATTATCCTGTTTTGTTGTGAGAAGCAACATATCAACAAATATAATTCTACTGTTTTCACTCTAAGGGGCAGATGAAATTAGCTGCAGGGTTTACCCTAGTCCTAAGCTATTCAATCAAAGGGTCACTACCCCATGCGTTAAGCCCTAGAAGGTGCATTAATGTGGATTAAATCCAGAGCTCTGCCACTGTGGTAAACACCATGGTTAATTGAATTAGCATCTTCAAAACTTCACTAGATTTCCAAATAGAAATCATTTCTGCAGATTTTCCACATGGGTCTGCACAATACAGCCAATAAAGGGGCAACTTATAAGGGTAGAAGTAGTAGTGGAACTACTGCCACAGTATGGAGTACCAACTTTGTAGACCGGAGGTAGGGAGATCTGACAATGTCAAGGGGCACTACCTTTCTAAGCATGTGTGCAAATGTGCTGACCATGTGCCTGCTCAAAGCAGAGGCCTAGAGATGGAGGATGTGCCCCAATGTATGGGATACACTTGTACACTACAGAAGAAGGAGGTGGAGTGATATGGTGGGGAGTGATTTATTTCCAGTCAGGGAAAGAAGAGCCAAGTTCAGGGATGTATAAAGGAGAGCTGCCAGCAGACTGACAGCTAGTGCCCACCCCCTTGTGTCCTGAGTGCCATCAGAGGGGTGGGTAGGTTGCTGGGCACAAGGGGGATGGAGCCAGAGAGAGAGCCTGCCACAGCAGGAGCTGTAAAGGTAGTGCGGACATCAGCACTTGCCCAGACGGAGAGGCGGCTGCTGTGGTCAGTATATCGGCAGTAGCTAGGTAGTGCTACCTGGGGACTGTCAGCAGGTCTCCAGTGGCACCCAGCAGGTCCCGGTAAGCAGAGACAGAAGTAAGTGGCCGGCAGCCTCGCAGTAGTCTGACAGCTGGTAGGCAGTCAGAAGGATGCATGTGGATGCTGAGGAGAGAGGGCTGTCATGTGTTCCTGGCTAATATGAGGAGATCTTTCAGGTGGGATATCTGAGGCAGAGCCATGTGTTGGAGTCCGGATAACCAACGTCTGGCTGGTTGTCTTGGTTGCCTGAGAGGGATATCCACTGAGCGCCACTAGATATCCACTGAGCGCCACTAGAGCAGATCCTTAACTGACAGGCTGAGTCAGTTAGGTAACAGATCCAGAACTGCCAAGGGTCCCTGTGATCTGGAGGTGGTGAGCACTAAGTAAAGGGAGATCCCTGCTGCATCAGGCAGCTATACTCTATGATTATTTAATAGACATTCCTATAGGTGACAGCTAGGAATGAAAGAGGTGACAGGAAGCACCATTATAGATTAAACGGATCCCTGGGATATTAAATACTAACAAAGTCCCTGCTTGAAACTGAATATACAGCCTTCTGCCAGTTGCTTACTCCTTACAGGAAAGAGCTGGGGGAGAGATTTATAAACACAACCTGCTACAGCCTTAATTGTAACTATATAATCTAATTTAAATTAGAGACTTTTAAGCAACAAGTGCAGGTTAATTACTACAGGGCTATAGCAAACTTAGGGCCTAATTCATTACGGATGGCAACTGCGAATGCAATAGCGATTATGCACCCAGTTCCACTGCGATAGTATGCTAATTAGGGGTGAGCGGGTTCTGATTTCTGAAACCCGAACCCCCCCGATCCGAGTCAGGCTCGACTTTTCCCGCCTGACTCGGATCTGAAAGCGAGGCAAAACGTCATCATCCCGCCTTCCGGGTCTCGCGGGTTTTGGATCCTATATAAGGTACCCGCATCGGCGCCATTTTCTCACTCGGCTGTGGACAGTGAAGAGGGAGGGTGGGAGTTAATGCTGGCTGGGCTGTGTAGTGTAGTGTAGTGCAGAGTAGTGTTGTGCTGTGCTGCGCTGTGCTGCGCTGTGCTGCTGTTGTTAATAGGGGCTGTGTCCACTACTTCAAAGTCCATAGGGGCTGGCTGCGTTGTGCTGTGCTGCTGTTGTTAATAGGGGCTGTGTCCACTACTTCAAAGTCCATAGGGGCTGGCTGCGTTGTGCTGTGCTGCTGTTGTTAATAGGGGCTGTGTCCACTACATCAAAGTCCATAGGGGCTGGCTGGACTGTGTTGTGCAGTCAGTTCTCCATAGGGGCTGTGTCCACTCCAAAGTCCTGTGCAGTGTCCCAGTCCTAAAGGGGTGCTGTAGTGTTGTCCAGGGGGTGCTCTGTCCATCAGGGGTGCTCCCCCCAAGTGCTAAAAAAATAATATTTTTTCTGTGTTTGTGAATTGTGTGCGCAGTAGCCGCACGTGCATCAACAAAGTAGTGCCAAGTGTGCGCCTGTGTCATAAGTAAAGGGCCGGCTGGCTTGACCGTTAAAGGGTGCTGTAACCCCCAAAGTACACTCCAAACCAAACAAAAAAATATTTTCTGTGTTTGTGAATTGTGTGCACTGTGGCTGCACGTGCATCAACAAAGGAGCAGCGCCAAGCATGCGCCTGTATCCCATAAGTAAAGAGCCGGCTGGCTCATTTCTTAAAGGGTGGTGTAACCCACAAAGTGCACTACTCTCCAGCAAAAATAAAAAAAATATTTTCTGTGTTTGTGTGCACCTTAGCCGCACGTATATATCAATATAACATAAATTGAGAACCAAACTTTCTCCGATAAAAATAAAATAGGGAAAGATCAAGAACCACTTCCTCCTAGTGCTGTTGCTGCTGCTGGGAGTTGTTCATCATCCCAGAGAGGAAGTAGGAACACCACTACTTTTACTAAACAATTGACCCTCCAACAGTCCCTAGCGATGAGGATGAAGTACGACAGTCATCCTGAAGCAAAACGTATAACTGAGGCCTTGACTGCTATGTTGGTGTTAGACGTGCGTCCGGTATCCGCCTTTAGTGCAGTGGGATTTAGACAATTGATGGAGGTAGTGTGTCCCCGGTTCCAAATCCCATCTAGATTCCACCTGCATCCTCAAAGCAGCAGCGACAAGCGTGCGTCTGTCTGTTAAAGGGTGGGGTAACCTTCAAAGTGCGCTCCACAAACAATAAAAATATTATTATTTTTTTTTCTGTCTTTGTGAAATGTGTGGGCTGTAGCCGCACTTGCATCCTCAAAGCAGCAGCGACAAGCATGCGTCTGTCTGTTAAAGGGTGGTGTAACCCTTAAAGTGCGCTCCACAAACAATAAAAAAAATCTTTTTTTTTTTTCTGTCTTTGTGAAATGTGTGGGCTGTAGCCGCACCTGCATCCTTAAAGCAGCAGCGACAAGCGTGTGTCTGTCTGTTAAAGGATTACATCGGTGACAGCATCCAAGTAGGCATGTCAGACAGTCCGTACCTGTACTGGCAGGAAAAAGAAGCAATTTGGAGGTCCCTGGCTCTATTTTACCTGAGTTGCCCCCCCTCCAGTGTGTACTCCAAAAGAGTGTTTAGTGCAGCCGGGAACCTTGTCAGCGAAAGGCGTAGGAGGTTGCTTCCACAAAATGTGGAGATGATGTTCAAAAAATGAATTATCAACTCTTCCAGGGAGACCAGCCTCCAGAACGTACAGAGGGACCTGTGGTTGTGGATTCTAGCGGGGACGAATTAATACTCTGTGAGGATGAGGATGTACACAACACTGAAGAGGGTGAGGAATCGGTGAATGAGGAGGATGAGGACGACATCTTGCCTCCGTAGAGCCAGTTTATGCAGGGACAGATTAATTGCCAGCTTGTTTTGTGGGGGCCCAAACAAACCAATCATTTCAGCCACAGTAGTGTGGCAGACCCTGGCGCTGAAATGATTGCTTTGTTAAAGTGTGCATGTCCTGTTTATACAACATAAGGGTGGGTGGGAGGGCCCAAGGACAATTCCATCTTGCACCTCTTTTTTTTCTTTGAATTATGTACTGTTTGGGGCCTAGTTTTTCAAACTGCCATCCTATCTGCCACTGCAGTGTCACTCCTAGATGGACCACGTGTTTGTGCCGCCCACTCCTATCTCTTAGCATAGTCACCCAGCTACCTCGGTGCAACCTTTTGGATATAAAAACACTATTGTGAAGTGTGAGGTGTTCAGAATAGACTGGAAATGAGTGGAAATTAAGGTTATTGAGGTTAATAATAGCATAAGAGCAGAAAAACCCACAAATTCTGTGATTTTAGCTGTTTTTATGCTTTTTTTAAAAAAAATACAGATCCAAAACACAAAACCCAGAACCCAAAACACGGAAGGGTGGTTTTGGCAAAACCAATCCAGATCCAAAACACAAAGAAAGATCCAGATCCAAAACACGAAAAGTGGCCGGAGCACACCCCTAATGCTAATCCATTGTGATCGCTATGCCATTCCAGCACAACATGAGGACGCCTACCTTACCTTACACACATTCATAATGTTTAGCAAGACTGCGAAATCATCGGTAATATCCAGTGCCATCGCAGCCTCACACACTCTTGCACAAGCTCTGACCTTACTCAGAAATTGCTAATCTCGTCGCTCGCAAGACATCGCAGTGGATAATTTATGCACGCCCATGCATCCTGCCTCTCATCGGGTACATACCGCCGCTGTTGATTACCGCTGAATGTACTTAGAATATTGCAAAGGACAGCTCTCCCGATAAGAGCTGTCCTTTGCAATGCCCCAGAAGAGAGGGACTTCCATGTTTAACACTCAGAAGACTCTCTGGAATCCTTCTGCACATGTGCAGATGGATCCCTCTCAGGGCGAGCATTCCAAAAATAAGCCCATAGGCTTCTATTGGGTAACGGCACCTGAAGATAGCATTACCCACTGGGGCGAAGCACCGGAATGTAAATATGGGGTATGTGGTAAAACACCCAAAAACTGCATTTTCGGGGATTTTACAGCATTTTTGTGTTTAGTCGTTTAGTCTGTGCAGCCGTGGACACCTGCACAGAGAAATACTATTGACATTGTGAATATACCTTTAGTTCCTTCCAAGCATTCATGATGTATTGTGCTCATTATTCATAATGTATTGGTGAATGTGACCTGACCGTTGACATAATGCCTTTTAAATGGGTTGTATCATACAAAAATAGCTGCATTTTTAGTAATATGTCTTTCTGACACCACAGAATTGTGTGTGTTTGTATATAATGTGCATCACCTACTGTGCTTCTCCTCCCTTTTCAGGAAAATGTGTTTCCCCTTCTCTCATGATCTCCCTGCCAGTAACATCATTAGCATCCAGACACTACATAATAGCACTATTACAGGCAGGTCTGTGTCAGTACAGTCAGTTGATGAAATGTGCCATAAAATGCAGTCATGTGACCGATACATTACAATAACTAATTTTCATTTTTCCCAATAAACCTCTTTAGAAACCAGTACTGGTATTGCAGCACTGAACATTTATTCTCAAAACACTATGAATATTACAGAAAAAAATGTTGGATGTAGGTAAAAACAGTTTTAACAGCAGTAAATATTGTACATAGCATTGATTTAATACATCTGGACTGACATGAGAAACAACAGAGATTTAACAGAGGGGAATAAGAACATAACCACCACAAAAATATACATTTGGTATGTGTTTGGCTACCCTTCATACTACGCTTTGTGGGCCTGATTCAGCAGAGGACGATAAACTGTTGTTGGACGCAGATTCCCGATTATCCGGAATCTGCACCTGCGCAGGACCCGTTCTGCGCATGTGCGGAACGGGTCCTGCGAGATCGCTTGCGCCCCCCCATGTATCTGCCTGATTGACCAGCAGAGGCATTTGCAGGCTGGCCTCCATTTCTGGAAACAGGGATGTGTCGTCCCCATTTTCCAAGAGTGCCAAGAACAAGCTCTGCATCCATGGATGAAAATTTATGGCCTCACAAGCCAGCCAGCCTGCATTAGCTGACGCTTACTCAGCTGGCCAGCACTGGTCACAATGGTGAGTCCAGGCTGCAACCTCGGTTGCAACACTGGAATTGCAGATTCAGCAGGCGGTGTCAGACACATCCAGCTGCATTTGCATTTTAGCAAGGATGGAATTGCAAAGCTGCTTGTGTGAGGCTCTGCAATTCTGTCCTCTGCTGAATCACGCCCAGTATATGGATATTCTTCACCTACTACATAATGCTGTGTTTGCATATGCTGAATACACATGACCTGCTTTAGCAAAGTCTGTAAATCACCAGTACAAGTCCTTTTGCAGTCTAGGATTGGTCATACAATAGATGTTCTTCATATTTTATTAATTACTTTTGCTGGGGCTATAGGTAAAGCAATTAAATATTCTTCTGGATCTATTCCCTGGCTGACAGGACATGCTGGTGGTTGTAGTTTTACAAGTCCAAGTAAGCCCGGAAAGCTATGCTGGTACTCTTAATTCCACAAGTACAAGCAATTTATGAACTCTGTTGCTGCACAAGCTCCAGCATGTCCAAACCGTCAATGGCTGAAAGTCAATAACTGTCAAGACTTGCTGGTACTTGTGTGATACCACAGCATTATGGAACATTTTTCCACTCAATCTGCAATTCATTTTTATGGACTTCCTGCACCTACTGAAATGCAAAGCAAATAATTTAAAATTTAGCACAACTCTATTAGAAACAACAAAGTATAAGAAACTATGGGGACGATTCAATTCAGCACGATGTTGGATAGCCCTGGGAAGGAGTTCCCGAAGCTATTCAATTGACCACGTTGTTAAGCCCGACTAGAGGATTTCTGCTTGCATCCTCCTGAGGTGCAAGCAGAGGTCCAAATTAAGTGCCAGCTGCACTGACAAACAGCACATTTACCCAGTTTTTTTCATTGTTCCCCCCCCAACCACCACCAGTTGCCCCAGAACCCTGGTGAATTGATAGGCTGTTATAAATAATTCTACAGCTCAATAAACCACTGCCTCCTTTGTATGTAGGTGACTCTGGGGGTAGCAGGGACACAGGACCTCAATTAACTGTCTAAAACACACTGCATTAATGCAAATATTGGACGCACATCTAATATCAGCATAGATGTTATGGCGTCAGTGATCCGCTGTGCAATTGGGTGACTGCTGTCATACTTGCTCCCCCTTGCAAATGATTGTAACAGCCAATTGTTTTTTTTAAACTACAGTACTGCTAGTAGTCTACTTGGTCCTCTTCTGGGATGAAGATCCACTCCCAGCAGCAGCAGCAGGTGTAGTGCTCAATAATTCTTCTGAGGAATCCTGGATATCAAATTGGATGCAGGGCGTATTACGATCATGATTGAGGATATTGTTGATGAAGGTGTTGGTGGTGGAGATGGCAGGTGCATGGATGTAGCAGAGAGCCAAAGTTTCTGAATTTGGCAAAAACTGTTGATGAATGCGCTGTAGATGTCATAACAGGGAGGAGGTTCCTAGATGGTTAAGGTCCCTACCTCTACTTACTCTGGCTTTACAAATGCTACAGATAGCTTGACAATTGATGTCCAGATTTTGGGTAGAAATAATTCCACACATAAGAGGTGGATTTTTTTGTTTTATGCCCAGGCATGACAATGGGCTTTTTCTTATAATGGGCAACAACTGTTTCAACTGGCGCCTGATTTACACAAACAACATCCTCATCAAAAACATCCTCATCATCAACATCAGCAACATCCTTATCAGCTCCAGCATCAGCTGCACAATATCCTTCTCACCCTGGTGCGCTTCCACACCAACATCCTCAATTTTCTATGTCAGCATGTTGACTTGTGCTGCTCATCCCCACATTTGCAGAGGGTGCACAATTGGTGGAAGGAGGCTTCTCTTCAAGTACAGTACTGGCAAGGACAGGCTCATACATTGCACCCATGGACAAATTAGACTCTCCTCAGGGATTTGTGACATTTCTGAGCACACAGTTGGTTCCTGTGCCTTAGTGGTTTTCCTTTTTTTGACACCTCTTCTAGTTTGAAAAGGGCTTACATCATCATAACTGGCAGATAAACATGCCTCACTGACAGTTGCAGAACCACCACTCATAAAAAGGCCAAGGCCTTAGCCTTTCCTTGCCACTTCATGGAGTGAATGGTATATATGCATTTTTATGTTTTTCTGCAGCAAACTTTCCCTTTGATGTTTTTTTCTTTGCCACTGTAAAATATTGGTTCTTTGATTTTTGCTGCCCTGACCTAAATCCTCTATGCCCTTGGGCATTGGCTTTAGATGATATCGAAGGACTAGTATCCTCATGACTAGTATCTTCACCCACCCTTGATGAAGGCTGTGATTGGCTGAAATGCATTGGGAATGTGACCAGACATGTGACACACATGGACTTTGATGGGGAGTACCACACAAATAGGTAGTACAGCTCACCCTGTTACAGCACTGCTAGGTCTGTTCAGCCGGCTGCAGCTTTGGAACTCCAAAGGCTCCAGAGTTCAGTACACCATCAGTATTCAGGCACCCTCTCCTCCACTAGTGGCCAGCAGCACAGGAGGATCAGCTGTGTGCAGGAGTGGTCTTTCTCTCTCCCTCGACATGGACTCAGGGTAAGTCTCAGCACAGGATGCCATGACTGTAGACACCTTATTGACATTGTGTGACACCATACCCTATATCAGAATGCACCTATGTGAGGGTAATGTATGCCATCTCAGCATATGGAAAGGAACTGGACTTTCATATTTCTTAACCACCCCAGGCCATACAAAATAGGAGGGTGATTGGTTCCCCATACCACAATGGTAACATAGGTATAAAGTACCATTCGACAAGTAGCCCTCTAAAGGGGCCCACTCACCACCCATATCACCTACATTGAGACCTAGAGGTGCCTCTCAGACACGCCTGGACTAACATATATTAATATAGAGCAGGACACTACCAACTATTCCGTACAGGGGTGGGTGTAGTGACATGCCTACCAACATAGGAATTGGCCTGATGGCTCTAATTAGCTGAACCCTCTAAGACACACACACACCCTTCATGAAGGCCTTGAATGGCCAAAACGTGCTGGGATTGTGACCAGACACATGACACATATGGACTTTGATGGGGAGTACCGCACGAACCAAGAAGTGCGGCTCACCCTGTTACACCACGGCTAGGCCTGTCAGCCAGCTGCAGCTTTGAGACTCCAAAGGCTCCAGAGATCCAGACAACACCATCAGTATCCAGGCACCCTCTCCTCCACTAGCAACCAACAGCACAGGAGGATCAGCCGTGTCCAGGAGTGGTTTTTCTCTCCCCCTCGACAAGGACTCAGGGTAAGTCTCAGCATGGGATGCTGGACACCTTATTTACATTGTGTGATACCATACCCTATATCAGAATGCACCTATGCAGGGGTAACGTACGCCATCTCAGCATATGGAACAGAACTGGACATCCAGATTTCTTAACCACCCCAGGGCATACAAAATAGGAGGGTGGTTGGTACCCTGCACCACAAGCATAACGTAGGTATAAAGTACCATATGGCAAGTAGTCCCCTAAAGGGGACCTCTCACCACCCATACCACATACATCGAGACCTAGAGTAGCCCCTCAGACACACTTGGACTAACATATTATAAAGGGGTCTGGAATTCTCTCAACTGAACACTGTGGCCTAGGGAAATGTATGAAAGCTACGGATAGAGGCTCCCTAAAAGAGCCCACTAATCGCCTGCACCAAACACTGGCCACATTCCCATGCTGCATTTAATTCACAATTCTATCTATTGGAGCAATGTGTCTCCTATTTTCTAATAAATTCATTTGATTTTATACATTTGTGAGGTACTCCATATTCATTGTCATAGGTTTACGGTTGTATATTTACATTGGGATTGAATAGTTTTATATACATTACACAGGTAAGTGCTCTATGTAACTTTCTTTGAACTACATTGATAATATTAATAGAGACTGGTCATCTGTTACATACAGACGCTCCCGACACTGGGTTTGTTCTTAGCCACGCACATATCACACCTGTTCCGTAAACTTTTTTTGTCACACCACTTATGTAAACACAATAGGGTACAGCCTGCAGTGTCACAGTGCTCATATGGATAAACTGGGGTACAGAAGCATACACTGGGGTATGGCCTGCAGCATCACAGTGCTTATATAGATACACTGAGGTACGGAAGCATACACTGGGGTGCAGTCTGCAGCATCACAGTGCTTATATGGATACACAGGAGTATGGAAGCATACACTGAGATATGGCCTCTCAACATCACAGGAGTACAGGTAGGACCTATGCTGCTGCCTCATGGAAATGCAGGTGGGGCAGCACACACCGAGGGCAAAGTCAAGGGATGATCTTGAAAAGAGGGGGAGGCCCCCCTGTCTTAAGTGCCCCAGACTCCCCGAGGGCTTAATCAGGTCCTGCCTAGCGCTGGCACGTCCCCTGCATACCATCTACCGCTGATACCATCTGGGTGAAGTTTTGCCTAGGGTGCCTTGCACAGTGCGTATATGGATACACTGGGGTATGGCCTGCAGCATCACAGTGCTTATATGGATACACTGGGCTATGGAAGAATACACTGGGGTAAGAAACAGATATAAATAACACCGGCGCTGACAGGGTGGTTTCTCTAAGCAGCTGCTAAAGAAGGGATAGTTAGTCCCAAAGGTGAACCAGAAATTGAAATATAAAAAGCAGCGCTAAAACTTTAAATCATTTATTTGGATAATACCAAAAGTACATAAATCACGTAGAACAACACTAAATGATATTTAACCTAAAATTGTTACTTGCAAGTAGGACAATTTGTAAAGAAAATAACAATAAAAATAATAAAAAAATATTAGAAGAGACACTATTTAAGATGAAAATAGACATGCATGTCAAAAAATTAATGTAGACTTAATGTCCTCAATATACACCTGTGTCAGGCAATATAGAATAGACCGCACCAAATGTAAAGCACTGGAATAAGTTCCGTAATAGTGACTGGATGAAACAGTCAGCCGAAAAAGGGAATCCAAATAGAAGACTGAGCACATGAATGTCCTCACCGCATGGACCCTCCTACATGGACAAATATTACCTCTGTAAGTCTCTGCGTTGGTGTTACACCAGGACTCAGGCATCATCTACACCAGTATTTGCACTTCATCTGGAAACCCACTATTGTTGGGACATAGTCCTTATTGGATAAATTCATGATCTTCAGCCTGCCAGCAGGAACCATGGACAATGACCTGTGACTTTGAGCATTTCTCTTCTTAGACCACCGCCACTACGACTATTGGACCACCCTTCAGAGACTTACAGAGGTAATATTTGTCCATGTAGGAGGGTCCATGCGGTGAGGACATTCATGTGCTCAGTCTTCTATTTGGATTCCCTTTTTCGGCTGACTGTTTCATCCAGTCCCTATTACGGAACTTATTCCAGTGCTTTACATTTGGTGCGGTCTATTCTATATTGCCTGACACAGGTGTATATTGAGGACATTAAGTCTACATTAATTTTTTGACATGCATGTCTATTTTCATCTTAAATAGTGCCTCTTCTAATATTTTTTTATTATTTTTATTGTTATTTTCTTTACAAATTGTCCTACTTGCAAGTAACAATTTTAGGTTAAATGTCATTTAGTGTTGTTCTATGTGATTTATGTACTTTTGGTATTATCCAAATAAATGATTTAAAGTTTTAGCGCTGCTTTTTATATTTAAATTTCTGGTACACTGGGGTAAGGTCTGCAGTGTCACAGTGCTAATATGAATACACTGGGGTATGGAGGCATACACTGGGGTACAGCCTGCATCATCACAGTGCTTATAGGGATACACTGGGCTATGGAAGCATACACTGGGGTAAGGACTGCAGCATCACAGTGCTTATATGGATACACTGGGGTATGGAGGCATACACTGGGGTACAGCCTGCAGCATCACAGTGCTTATAGGGATACACTGGGCTACGGAAGCATACACTGGGGTAAGGACTGCAGCATCACAGTGCTTATATGGATACACTGGGGTATGGCCTGCATTATCACAGTGCTTATAGGGATACACTGGGCTACGGAAGCATACACTGGGGTATGGCCTGCAGCATCACAGTGCTTATACAGATACACTGAGGTACGGAAGCATACACTGGGGTGCAGTCTGCAGCATCACAGTGCTTATATGGATACACAGGAGTATGGAAGCATACACTGAGATATGGCCTCTCAACATCACAGGAGTGCAGGTAGGACCTATGCTGCTGCCTCATGGAGATGCAGGGGGGAAGGACACAGAGGGCAAAGTGAAGGGATGATCTTGAAAAGAGGGGGAGGCCCCCGTCTTAAGTGGCCCAGACTCCCCGAGGGCTTAATCAGGCCCTGCCTAGCACGGGCACGTCCCCTGCATACCATCTACCGCTGATACCATCTGGGTGAAGTTTTGCCTAGGGTGCCTAGAAACCTTGCACAGTGCTTATATGGATACACTGGGGTATGGCCTGCAGCATCACAGTGCTTATATGGATACACTGGACTACGGAAGCATACACTGGGGTAAGGCCTGCAGTGTCACAGTGCTTATATGAATACACTGGGGTATGGAGGCATACACTGGGGTACAGCCTGCATCATCACAGTGCTTATAGGGATACACTGGGCTACGGAAGCATACACTGGGATAAGGACTGCAGCATCACAGTGCTTATATGGATACACTGGGGTATGGAGGCATACACTGGGGTACAGCCTGCATCATCACAGTGCTTATAGGGATACACTGGGCTACGGAAGCATACACTGGGGTAAGGCCTGCAGTGTCACAGTGCTTATATGAATACACTGGGGTATAGAGGCATACACTGGGGTACAGCCTGCATCATCACAGTGCTTATAGGGATACACTGGGCTACGGAAGCATACACTGGGGTAAGGACTGCAGCATCACAGTGCTTATATGGATACACAGGGGTACGGAGGCATACACTGGGGTATGGCCTGCAGCATCACAGTGCTTATATGAATACACCGGGGTATGGAAGCATACACTGGGGTATGGCCTGCAGTGTCACAGTGCTTATATGAATACACTGGGTACAAAGGCATACACTGGGGTATGGCCTGCAGCATCACAGTGCTTATATGGATACATTGGGGTATGGAAGCATACACTGGGGTATGGCCTGCAGTTTCACAGTGCTTATATGGATACACAGGGGTACAGAGGCACACACTGGGGTAAGGCCTATAGTGTCACAGTGCTTATAAGGATAAACTGGGGTACCGAAGCATACATTGGGGTATGGCCTGCAGGGTCACACTGCTTATATGGATACACTGGGGTACAGGGGCTGGCAAATTTTAGCCTTGGGGGCAAGCACACAGCACCAGCCCATGAGTAGTGACTCAATCTTCCACCTCTCCCTACCCTAACTCTAACCCTCCCTCCCTGCTGCCTAAACCTAACCTCCCCCTCCCAGCACCCTAACCCTAAGTCTCCCTCCCCAGTGCCTAAACCTAACCCTCCCCCTAGTGCCTAACCATAACCTTTAACCCTATCCCTATGCCCACTACTTACTTTTGGGATGCCGGCGCTGTGTTTCTGACAGTTATCGGGGTCCGGCGCCAGTATCCCAAGTGCTGGCATCCCATGTGCCGGGATTCTGACCGCATCACTACACCACACATTACAGACTCATATTCTACTAGACATACAAATACAAACATCACATCAAACATACACATAGAGGCACACACAACCATCACATACACACACACAAATAAATATCACACATATACTCAACTTAGGGGTCTATTTACTAAGCAGTGTTAAAGAGAGAGTGGAGAGTGGCTAAGGTGCCAGACAATCAGCTCCCTGTCATTTTTCAAACACAGCCTGTGAGATGGCAGTTAGGAGCTGATTGGCTGGCACCTTATCACCATTCACTCTGTCTCCTAACACTGCTTAGTAAATAGACCCCCAAATAACTGAAAATTGTGCTTACCTGGCATCCTTAGGTTCAATCATGTGGTGTTGAACGTGGTTGGGCCTCTGTCAGTCATATCTCTTCTGATTGGCAGCCAGCAGCCATTGGGTGAAGGAGCAGAAGAACAAATGCAAAGAGGCACACAGGGGAAAAGGGGACAAGGGCATAGATAGGAAGGGGGGGACATAGGCACAGATACAGAAGGGAAGAGGCAAAAATATGGGGAAGGGGCAAATGTACAAATAGGGCGTTGTCAGAATAAGTGAGTTTAGTAGTCTGAGCAAGACACAAATATTGGGAGAGGGTATAGGCACATATATGGGGAGGGGGCAGAGAAAAGATGCTAAAGAGCACAGCAACATAAAAGGAGGGGGAGAAGGCACAGATATGGGGAGGGGCAAAGGCAGGAATAGTAAAGAGGATAGTGGGAAAGACTGTATAGGAGGAAGGGCTGGGGCACCTCTGTATATGGCAGACATTGCAATCTTCTGTGCAGTGCATGCACACAATGCTCAGCCACTGGGAGCAGGAGAGGAGAGCTGACAGTTGTAGACACAGAGATAAGATAACATGGAAGCTTATCCGAGGGGCCAGAGAGGAGGTACAGGCATGTGAAGGGGGATCCTTAGGCTCCTAACTTCCCATAAACTGGCTCCATTTGTGGGGGAAGTGGGAAATCGTGGGACGTGGGAGGGGGCGGAGCAGTACAGCCTGCAGGGTCACACTGCTTATATGGAATCACAGGGGGCCAGAAGCATACACTGGGGTATGGCCTGCAGCATCACTGTGCTTATATGGATATTCTTGGGTAAGGCCTGCAGCGTCACAGTGCTTATATGGATACACTAGGGTACAGAAGCATACACTGGGGCATCATTGTGCTTATATGGATATTCCTGGGTATGGCCTGCAGGGTCACACTACTTATATGGATACACTGGGGTACAGAAGCAAACACTAGGATATGGCCAGCAGCATCACAGTGCTTATATGGATACACTGGGGTAAATCACAAAAAAAAAATACTTTTAGTGTTTTAACTTTTTTTTAACTTATTTTTTTTTTTACACTTTTCTTGGACCGACAGCATACCCCCTGGATGAACAGCAAAGCCCCTGGATGGACAGCATATCCCATAGATGGACTCAGCACAGCCCCATGATGGACAGCACACCCCTGGAAGGACATCACAGCACACCCTTGGATGGACAGCACAGCACACCCCTGGATGGACAGCACAGCACACCCCTGGATGGACAGCACAGCACACCCCTGGATGGACAGCACAGCACACCCCTGGATGGACAGCACAGCACACCCCTGGATGGACAGCACAGCACACCCCTGGACGGACACAGCAAGCAAATGGTGCCGATCACGGCAAAGGGGCATTTATATACAATCCACAGCCTGCAACAATCCGATGCCGGATTGATGACATTTTGCCTTATTTTCGGATCCTAGTCAGGTGGGAAAACCTGAGCCTAACTCGGATCCGACTCGGAATCGTGATGTTATGGTTCTTAGAGAACTGGGGGCCTGATTCAGAGGTGCTCGCAAAAAGCGAGCGCTCGCTCTGAATCAGGATGGGCGCAGGTTTTCTTAGTTGCGGCCTCTTGGCCGCTCGCATAGCTGTGGGTTACCACCCACAGCTATTGCGAGCGGCCATGATAATGGTCGCGATGGTCAAGACCATCGCGACCATCAGGCTTGCGACGAGACCCTTGTGGTAGGGTCTCGTTGCCACAAGCCCCAGAGAGCTTCTGGCTCAAATACAGCCAGAAGCTCTATCACTGACATCACTGGTGATGTCAGTGGGGCCGCCCACAAATGGCAGGCGTTCGCATGTGAACGCCTCCGTTTGTGAAGCCACCCCCCTGCCACGCCTACAAAACAGGGCGAGCTGTCGATCAACATCGACAGCCGCTCCTTTTGTAGTGAGTCCTGGATCAAGCGCTTTTGCACTCGCTCCGCAGCTCACGCACGCGCAGTGCACACACCGCGCGTGCGCACTGGGCCACCATCGACCCGCTTGCGAGCGCAACGTGCTTGCGAGCGGGTCTGAATCAGACCCAGGATCCACTCATCTCTAATTATAATATGTATATTTGTACAAATTAATATTCAGTTTATTAGAATTATTAATATATTGGTAAAATATTACAGATATACAATAACTTGTTTAATTCCTGACTAAAGTGTGTTGCAACTAAAGCAGTTGTAAACCATTTAAATGATCGCAAAGAATATATTGTTACATAATTTGCTGCAAATAAAACTGTTGGATTATACTGAATGAGATTTATGTTTTACTCTTAAAAGTCAGTAGATTTTAATCTATGAGTAATTTCATTTGTTTTATATAATGAGTACTACAGTAACCAAATATCAGATTTTTTTTCTGGTATGATTGTTTTAGGTTTCAGGAAACACTTCCAGTTTTAGATTTGAGGATTCCCTTCCTGTTAGAATATGTGCAACTGAATTACACTTGTTCAGTGCCTATATTACAATATATTATTTGTGATCATTTTGTGCTTGTTTTTGGAATATCAGTATCCTATTATTGCCCTTGGCTGCAGGGTGAATTATTGGAGCACCTGTACAATATTTCTCTCTATATACAGTACTTAAAATCTACACGAACCTTTTTTTATTGACTACAGTAACACTGAAACACTGAAAGTGTTTTGTGTCAACAAAACAATGTTTAAAAACTGTAATTTGTCCATCTGCTATTGAGGTACTGCCCCTGTTTCAGCCTCCCTGACAGCAGCCACAAGAGTTTTTGTTTTCCCAGTTTCTGTTTCTGCAAAAATGTTTTTCAATAATATTACTGTATGTCCTTTTGACACCTTTTTAAATACATTAAGCATTGTGATTTTCTGTGTTCTCTAACTCTTAATTCAATACGTTCTGTATTGGTGTTCTTAAATAATTAATGTTCCATGTTAGCTTGCATTGTTTATAATTTAAACATTTAAGAAAGATAACTTTGATTAAGTTTTCAGTGTATTTTGAGATAGGCCAGGTAATAACTGAAGACCTCAGCTTAGTGTCTGGGTTGGACCCACATCAGTGTTTGCAGATTTGGGTAGTTAATAGTGAGAATCAGATCATTTTGTTGAGTTTGAAATATCTAGACAGACCAAGATGTTTTGCTTTGACTAACCCTTTAACACACACCACACATGTTCAGCAGAGTAAGAATAATGAGAATAATGTACAGTATATAGTTTATCCTCTGACAAGGGTAAAAGTTTTGAGATATTAGGTAATATAATATGTAATATGAATCATGCAGTATATCTATTATCTTTACTTGTAATATTTAATACTTTGAAATAACTTTTTGTCCATTTAAACATAGGGTATATATCATTAAACATTAAACATTAAAGGGGTTAAACTTGTCATGAATTTTACAAACACTATGTTTGTGCCTATCATATTGTCAGCGAATAGTACTGATACAATTAAAGCAAAAACATTTTTTTGGATTTTTAACATAGTAACCTGGTTGCCAAGAGGTTTGAATGATGATATGAGGCTTTTCCTATTTAATATCATTCTCACTTGCAGCTTCCTCTTCTTTTATCCCCATCATTTCCTGGCCTTCCCTATCTCATCCCTGGCTCTTTCCCATGAGGCCATTTTCAGGTGCACTATCTCATGTCCCTATTTATAAAATATGGGTTGGGGGCGATACTTTCCTATAAATTGTTTTATAGTATATATGTTAATTATGTTTTTTGTTTGTTTGTAAATATACATATTGCACAACTGAGATCTAACTTCGTGATATTATATAAGTAACAAGTTTCTCCCTATAATCATGTGATCCCTGGTATTGAAAGGCATAGCATTTGGGATTACTACTATTTGCTTGGGTTATTCCACTGTCAGCTGGAGGACTTGAATTAATATGTACTAAATGTGATATACTGCATTGGTCTGTAAGTGCATTTTTATTATTTCCCATCTGAATGCAAAAAAACACGTTATTTACCTTCCTGACAGCACCATCCAGATATATCTGATTTCCATTAGCCCCAGTGCTGTAGTGAAATCTTTGAAATATCCTGAAATGGCAGTGCTGTTTTCATATGAGGTTCTAGATTTTAAAGGTGGACTTTATAAAACTAAGGACTTCATATTATATACAATTGTGTTGCTTTTTGGGGTAGCACTCTATTGTATTTCCTCTTTCTTAAGACTCTATTTATGACTAACAAGAAGTAATTGTTAACTAGCTTAATAGACCATTTAGTATAAAGAAATTGAAAGATGTTCTTAACTATTTAGGGGCCCATCCTTTCAATTTTCAGTACTGTTTTGCAACTCACAATGTTACATATGTGTTGTTGAGCTACACACGAAGAAATGATCACTAATATTCTCTATATTACCATTACTATTTTATTATCTTATTTTATCTTTTTCTATAGTATCAGTATATAGTCTATTATAATATCATATTAATATTGTTTATCTGCATATACTTTTCCTCCACATTATGTACCTCCCTCTTATCCATTCCTTCCATTCCCATGTAACTATTAAATCAGATATTCTTTATATTTGAACTTAGGTGCCTATTTATTTATGTATTAATTGTGGTCAGAAAACACCCATTTTACTGCATTATTTGGAATCAGGGATATATATTATAAAGGGTACTGGCACAGCTATCAGAGATATCTATAATTGCTCCTCCACTTTTGTTTGTAAAAGCAATCCCCATAGATTTCTGTGGGGACTGCAAAAATAAAGAGACTGTTTTTGGGGCTCAATAGTATTCTAATATTTATCAACTCTCTATACAGAACTTCATATGTACTCAGACTATGTAAATTAGACTTCAGAATTGAAATATTGAAGTTGTCACCCACTAATTCTACTGTATCAGTGACAGACACATTTTGACTTTGGCTATTCTATCTCTTCTTTATGCATGCAGAATATGTTTTCTGAACAAAGTAACTCAGAGTAATTGAAAGTAACGCAAAGTAAAGTAAGCTCATCAATCTGTGTTGTTTATGTTTTGTTCTCTTATATTGAAACATACATTACAAGAACACATCAAAGTAAAATAATGAACACTTTGATTATAATACATATTTTCTGTTAAAATTATATCCAAGGATATTGGCTTTCAAAAATAATTCATTGAAACAAGCGAATGTTACAATTTTCACCTTTAAACTATGATAGGCTATCTGTTCTGTTAAATATTCCTGCTCAGTTTAGACATGAGCTTATTATAAAGCAGAACGTGACAACTCCACAGAGTAAACTGCAGTTGTCACAAATGTTTCCCATTTACTTTCACAAATAATTCCTGTCACCACTGTAATACAGAGCTCTGAATACAGCCGTCTACAATTTGAATAGAAAATAATGGAAAGCCATCTGGCAAGGTAGAAAGAGAACATAAATATAACAAAGTCAAAAACAAAATACAAATCAACACAGGCTATCTAAAATATTTATAGGAACACTTCTAGGTTCCAGTCAGGAATACAAATATATATACATATATATATATATATATATATATATATATATATAGTCCAACGATACAAACAGCGCTCTCACAAAAACTCAAATGATAGCAGCTGGGGTGCAGCATCTCAAGGCCAACTTTCCAGGAGTTGCCTAATTATAGGTTCATGAGTGACAAGAGAGCACTCACCAGTATTTTTCAGAGTCATGCAAATATTTATTTCAGAATGGTCACATACTGTTTAAGCCAGATGTCAACATTTCAGTCCTAGCATGGACCTTTGTCAAGATAGAATAGATCCTAGGATAGAATGTGCAAACCCACCCATCACCCCTACCTAGGATATATATAGTACCTTGCATCATACCACGGAACACCTGTAGGTATGCTTAGGACAAAGGCAATGCTCCTGTTTGATTACAGGAGGAAGTGACCTCATCACCTGCTCACGATACGTTATACAGCCTCAATTATCATTTAAACACATTTAAACAACATGTCTCATGGGCAATGCTATATACAAGGAACCCCTTTCACCCCATGACTTACCAAGACCTGATCGCGGTAAACTCATTGCTCACTGTAGAAACATCAGTGCGATCACTTTCTATAGTAGTGCACCACACCGTGGAACGCAAAGTCAGGAAGTGCGCGCCTTCCAGCAGTCCGGTGTCGCGTGGTGCATATCACCAACACAGGTCCTGCGCATGTGCACAGATCTTGGAATGCAGCGCTTGACAATCAACAGTAGAACAGATAGGGATCTTTAGATGGACAACGTGGTGCGTGTCAGCAACTCAAGTCCTGCGCATGCGCACAGACCTTGGAACGCAGCTTTAGACAATCAATAATAAATCAGGTTTGGATCTCTAAATGGACACATCATCTGTGTCCCATAGTACTAGAAAGATTAAAAACTTGCAAAAGCATATATGCCAATATATAACTGCATACTGTACATAACAAGGTTATTAAATATAGAGCTCATCTTTAGGTGCCCTACATGTTGGTCTCAGACCATATATGTCACATAAAGTTAAATAACAAATCTTCTAGGTAACTGTATCACGTAAGAGCACCATATTAGTGTGTATAAATAGTAACAAAATGTGCAAAAGTGAACATATATCCCATGTATCAGAAAAATATAAAACACACATAAGACATACACAATCTTGTCAATAAGATCATCATGCATTATCCAACAAAAATGTAAACACTAACAACTAAAAACAGACAATGTATTATTATTAATGTTATTATTATTATTATTATTATTATTATTATTATTATTATTATTATCCTTTATTTATATGGCGCCACAAGTGTTACACAGCACCTTACATAGTACATAGAACTAATAGGTGAACAAGAAACAAGTAACTTACAGTACATTACAGTGCAGGACAAGGACACGATTTATTTACATTTCTGCAATAGCGATTAAAGCACTCACAATAAGCAGCCGGGAGTTGGCAGTGACGTGTTAGGTGCCCTAATGGGGAGTAAAGAGTAGAAGAAAAATGTAAAGTGAAGCACATGAGGGAAGAGGTCCCTGCTCGTGAGAGCTTACATTCTATATCAATGTTAACTGGAGGAAAATGAAAATGGTAGTGTTCAGTTATAGGTAAAACCTATAACCATCAAAGCAAAATGTTTAAAGGGTTAACTTCATTGAAGCCCCTAGGGGCTAGATTCCCAAGACAATGTATCCATTTTGCCTCCCTTTTGAGCAAGATGAGGTCATGGTTCCCTCCTCTCAAAGGTGGTGGTATCCAGTCAAATATCATATAATGGAGGGTTGAGAGTTGATGTTTCTCTCACAGAAAATGTAGAGCAAAAGGTTTATGTGACACTCCAGTAGAATAAGCCAAGCAAATAGAGGAGCAGTGTCGTGACATCCATTCACTAAAAGTTTTGACAGTCTTTCCCACATAGAATAGTCCACATGGACATACTAGATAATATATAATGTGGTCCAATAGATGATGATGAAGAATAATTTTCTTGCCACTATGAAGGTGGCAGAAGTATTTGCCTATAATCAAGAACCTGTAGACCAAGCAACCAAGGCACTTGACACATCCATGTTGCTGCGACAACCATTGCGACTCAGTAGTCCTTGGATGCATTTCAGCCCTCAACAGAAAGTCCTTCAAGTTGGGTCCACGTCTTACACTTAGGAGTGGTGGTCTTCCATGTAACTTTTTAAAGGCTGAGTCAAAGGTCTCAAGATGGCAATTTTTTTACTGGCTTTTGTAGAGTTTTTCAACTTGGTGCCACATTGTAAATTGAGTGTGACGGTATCAGATGTCACTGTCTTTGGGCGTGGTTTTTTGTACATGACTCACAATGTTCCTAGCCCTGGTGAGGCATTTATTTATTGTGTTGTTTGTATACCCACATCCGACAAAGTGTTCATGGCATTCTTTTAGTTGGAGTTCACCAGTCTCAGTGTCAAAATTGTTCCTTAGCACTCATACAAACTGTGGGACAGGTAGCCCAGATTTCAAAGAGTCTGGATGGTGGCTAGTAGCCCATGATAGCGTATTCCTGTCCATTGGTTTCCAGTATAGAAAATATACTAAAGCACCCATCTTGATTGAAATCGTAACATACTAAAAGTCGATTGCCACCTGATTAACAGATGCTGTAAAATGAATGGGATTATGTAGAGCATTCAAAAACACAACCATATTGTTGTAAGAATCAACACTACCTCTCAAGATAACAATAACATTGTCGATTTATCTCTTAAAGTATATGATATGCTCAGCGTAGTTTGGGAGAATGAATTCATGCTCATACCGGTTCATGTATATGTTTGCATAAGCTGGTGCCAAATTGGAACCCATAGTGTTGCCAGCCAATTGCATATAATAGTCACCCTGATACATGAAGTGATTTTGTTCTAACACAATCCTAAGGCGTGATAAAATAAAGTAAGTATACACTATATGACATTTTATATATATATATATATATATATATATATATGGATATATATATACAGGTTGAGTCTCCCATATCCAAAATGCTTGGGACCAGGGGTATTTTGGATATCGGAATATTCCGTATATTTGTCTTAGGTATAGGGCCCAAATCTAAACACAGAATGCTTTTATGATTCATATACACCTTATACAAACAGCCTGAAGGTAATTTTATACAATATTTTCAATAATTTTGTGCCTCAAACAAAGTTTGTGTACATACATGAAATTTATTTATGTGTCATATACACCTTATACACACAGCCTATAGGTCAATTTATACTTTATTCTTAATAATTGTGTGCCTTAAACAAAGTTTGTGTGCATTGAGCCATCAAAAATCAAAGTTTTCACTATCTCAGTCATGCTAAAAATATTCCGGATTTCGGAATATTCCGTGTTTCGGAATATTTGGATATGGGATACTCAACCTGTATATATATATATATATATATATATATATATATAGAGAGAGAGAGAGAGAGAGAGAGCGTTACACAGCCCATATATTTAAAACATCCAGGTCTTCGCTCCATAAGACAAGTGGTCTTCTGTTGATCTTCAGATCATAGTGTTGGTCTAAGTAGTAGTTGTTTAAGATTCGGTCCTCTACTATAGGCCATCATTGGAGGTCCCATTACTTTCAGTTCAGGTTGGATTAGTAGTGACAATTGGCCAGTATCAAAGTAGGATTTTCTTAGTGGTACATCACATAGCATCATATGTGGTAGTGTAAATCATCCATTCAATCTTCTTATTGGACTTTGTGACCAAAGGGGTATTGAAAACTTCAGTCCTCACTTTTTTTTAGACAACATCGGATTATAGTATTAGAATAGCCATGTTCATAAAATCTATTAACCATTTCTTCCAGTTGAGCCTCCGTGATGTCTGGGTTTATGTTAATCCGCATCACTCTAATGATCTGGGATACAGATATATTTTCTTTTAATGTGCAGGGGTGCTGGCTAGAGGCCAGTAACAAGGTGTTACCATCTGTATCCCTCCAGTACAATGTAGTCACCATACCATTAGAGAGTGTGACTGTGGTGTCCAAGGAATTAATAGATGTCCCATGAAGTTGATATGTGAATTTCACTGGATGTTCAAGGCTGTTCAAAATTGCCATCATGTCATTAAATTAATCAATTGTGCTGCCCCACAAAAGAAAAACATCATCTATAAATCTTTTATAGAACCTAATCCATGTCCCATATTTTGAGAAAATAACTGATTGCTCGTAGGCCACCATATAAAGGTTGTCATATGATGGTGGCAGATTAGAGCCCATAGCTGTTCCCGAGTACTGGAGAAAATGGACATCTTTATACATAAAGTAGTTACATCTCAATACCAGCTCAGTTAGTTCCAAGAGAAATAAATGAAATTGTATACTGCACTCAGCTCTATTGATTCTAATACTGAAATCTATTCCAAAAGTTAGCTGACATCAATAATGAATATATAGACTGAATTAGTGAATAAAAGAAAAAAACTCTTTACTGGTACACAAATAAATATATAAATAAATGGCAAAATTGCAAAAATAGCAAAAATTGATTGTTCAAACCATGTAAGTACATACAATGGTATATATTGAATATTAATAACAAAGTAGAGACCAATAAACAAAAACTGCTGATTGGAGAAGTAGTGGTTCAATGTCCTGTAATATCGTGACTGGTATGTCCAAGTCAGATATGAGGAGTGCTAGTAGTGGATAAAGGATGCAGGATATGGTATTGCAGAGTGAAGTAGTGAAGGCAACCTGCGGTGTCCCGCTGGTACCTGACAGTACCAGATGTAGCGCTATTAGTTGGATGCCCATGGTGAACTTCTTGAGGAAGGCAGTATGGACCAGACTGGCAGGTGAGGGGTTAATCCCAAGCAATCTGTTGACTCCTGATGCATATGCCAGCAGTACATCTGGTCCCAGACGTCTGACAGCAATGCACGCTGAAGTGGCTGCTGCATTGAGGGAGGGATGTTACAGTTAAGGCTCGCTGAAGCCATTCACCATGCACCCCCTCCACACTGGAGATTTACCTTCCTGTGCCTTGTTGCTATCCGCTCCTTCCTCCAGCCGGCTGTTGTTTCTTTTGATGTGTGTTCTTCCTCCTTCCTGT
Source organism: Taudactylus pleione (assembly GCA_031769625.1). Taxonomy (NCBI): domain Eukaryota; kingdom Metazoa; phylum Chordata; class Amphibia; order Anura; family Myobatrachidae; genus Taudactylus; species Taudactylus pleione. The sequence continues at coordinate 31,038,549 of JAUIMM010000065.1, forward strand.
GTGATTTTCTGTCCTGGGTTACGTGTCCGAGTCCTCTTCTCTGAGTATGCAGTCCGTCTGATGCTTCCGGGTTTGAACACATGGTAGTGATTTGTCCATAGCTGTATATGTCTGTTTGAAAGGCAGTGGTATTGGATATAGATCTCCTCCTTAGATGATTGATTATGTATTATGTCTCCAATGTGTTTCAGCCAGATTGGCCTTTTTCAAGGTCACACCAAACTACTTAGAAGTAGGGTAGAGGCCTCATTGAGTTACATATCAGAGAAATTGAATACTAAATTGATCCTTCTATTGTCCTCTTCGCCACATACCTGCCTCTCCTTGGGTGCTCCCTGTGCCTTTTATGACTTGTGGAGATTCCCTTTAAATAATGGGTTGTCCTAAAAAAAACACATGTGGACTAGGGTCAGAATGGTCAGTATCAGATGCTGAAGCTGAGGAACCAGTCTCATCAGAGAAGGTACAGTAGGTCTCTGTCTTGGTCTATGTTGTCTATATATTCTTGGGTATTTCTGGTGGACCGAGTCACCCAGAAGCCACCTGTGGACAGTATCATTTTGGTACTCTGTTACTAACGTGACCAATTTGTTTCATTTGAAACTAATGAAATCTAAGAGGCCAAGTTGAAACATACAGGAGAGTATGTCTCAACTTGGCCTCTTAGTTTCTCAATGAGGTTACATGTCTTGTCACCCTTAATGGTTGCGAATTGCAAAGTATTAATCAAACTCTGTGTTAATTTGTTCAATTCCGTGCCCATCTCCTCTACACTTATTTAGTACACCACACCATCGGCTACAGAAAACTGGGTAATTTCTGCCTACTTTATGGATATTATTAACTCTAAATACCTATGGGATTTGTTTATTCTTCTGATATTCCATCAGGAATTGATCATGCAAGGTCAGACCAAACTCTCTCTCTCTCAGTTTAAGTAAGTGATGGTATAGGTCAGTGGAAATTTCAGCAGGTAATGTGTCAAAGTCAAGCTGGTCATTAAGGACATTATCAGCATCATCATCCATAAAGAAGACGATTCCCTGTTCTGCCTGAGTCAAAAGGTTATCGTCCAAAAAAACAAGTTCACTGTGTGCCATTTTATTATTGTGTGGAAGCCAAATATCAATCACAGTCTGCTGTACACAGAGTATCTATAGAATCATCTGTATCTGCTTAGTGTAATGTTAATGTATGATAGGTGTCAGGAAAGTTCAGTGTAGGTAACTACTTACTAGATAACAGGTCAAAATCACAAGGGACACAATAAACAAAATAAATGAAAAATGTATATATTGTGTGATATTGATCATATTCTGCGGGTACTTCCCGGGCTCCCACTAGAGGTAACTAGAGGTAACTCCCACAGGAGGTAACAGGAGTGCTTATGTTGAACTCCTAGGGATGTTCTGTTAATGGTCATTTTGTAGAAATATTGATGACAATTACTTTTTATTTCTTTTTAATAACGTAAAGGTCAATTTACACATTTCCATATCTATTAAAGGCAAATCAACCTATAAATGCCAGTTTTACAAACCTGACAAAAAACTATAAAATTGCATCAATCATCGATTTCTCAGTGCTAAGTATAAAACAGTGGAATCTATGAAATATCAGAATAGTAAAGTCCTATGGGAAAAACAACTGATTCCACTTATTTCAGGCACTGATGATTGCTTCAAAACCAATGAGGAGAGTGAGAGTGACAAATACAATAATAATCTCCTGAAAACTATAACGAATTCCGGAGCTTGGCCCTGGTAGCTAATGCCATCTTTAGCCGAAGATCACACATTTTACTGAGACAGGAATCTGTAGGATCCCTCATTGGTAATGTCCGCTCACACATGTGTGATCTGATGACCTTGCATGCGTATGAATAACCTCCTCTATACTGCACAGCACCATACGAACAGCTATAAGCCAGTAATTCAACCTCTTTGAGCTAGAGACTTGCCTTGAACTTCATTAAACTACCAGGACTATCCATCCCCTAATCCTAAGAACTATCGGTGCTGATAGTCCAAGGGTGTTCACTGCAATTAGTTATTAGGGACAGTATATTCCGATGTTAGTCCATTTCCTAATATTACACAAGCTGGGCATGGTACTACCATTGTAATATTCTTCATTAGACTAGTCTTTGTTGGAACTGCAATTCCCATTTTTAGGAATATAGGCCCTCATTCAGAGCCACTCGCTAGCGGCAGTACGCTCGTTCCGAGCGATGTTCGCACATCTGCGCATGCGTACGGATCGTTATACGCATGCGCGAACCAGTCAGTGCGGCCGAAATTCATGTGCTCGCAATATAGCGAATGCCTGCTATTTTGAGTGACAGAATGAGGCGTATGTGGGTGGTAACAGGGGAAGGTGCTTGAAAACGGGGAGTGGAGATCAGAACGCAGGCGTGCTTAAAGGTCAAAACGGGCGTTTTATGGGTGTGCATAATTAATACAGCAGCGTCATTGACCACGTCACTGGGTTATTTTATAGCCAGAACTGCTCGCAAGATTGTGGTAGCAAAAACCAACCACAAGAATAGCGAGCAGTTCATACGCTGGTCGATGTTCTCGATTAATCTAATAAATAGCGGACATGACGTATGGTGCGAGCGGCCAGGGGGCGTTTGTAACAAATAAACGAGCGTATGTTTTGCTCGCTCGTTCAGACTTAGAGGTGTGAACAGACTGCAATTTGCGAACGGATCATTTGAATAGCCACCCCTTGTTTTTGAACGAACGACCGCAAATAGCGAACGGCTCTGAATCAGGCCCATATTCAGGGTTGAAAGCTATCTTATTTATCATTTAGACAACTAACATAATAACAATTAGACTTGCTATTATCTTCTTTGTCATAACTGTATAGAGCTTTTCAGTATCCTACTACAGTATATGCTACTAATTAATATTTTACAAATTGAAGGAGCTAGTTGTAATGTTCTGATGTTACCTTTTCTTTTAATAAAGAAGCATCAGTGTTCTCCCCACAATATACAGTATGTCTTGACCGCAAAATTTCCCTGCCGCCCAGCACTTTGATGCAGCCAAAAGTCACGTTGCACTGATGTTGTGCGACCTATTTGCCATGAAACAGTGCATCTCACTACTTGGAGCTGCCCCCATCGGAAAAAGGATGCTGGCCACCCCCTCTACCTCGACCTTGGCCCACCCTGATGTAGCCGCCCCTGCCAAAAGGAGGATGTCAGCCGCACCCTCCACCTCGAACAGCTCACCCTACACTGGAGGCAAGTATTGCAGTCTCACGGCCTCCCCCTCTCCTATCCGTTGGCCACCAAACAGGGTGCACAATGGGTGCAACTTTATTACATGTCACACACTACTTTTTAAAAGTGTCATGGGTTTTTCACAGGTCATTTGTAGAGGATCAGGCAGGGGGTTCCCGAGTTATTTCAGGTGGAACTTACCAAGTTCTGTGCTTTTTGGCAGAGCAGCGTATACAAAGCAGCATTGCTAGCATGTCTTATAAGATAAAGGGGTCTATTTACTAAGCTGTGTTAGGAGACAGAGTAAAAAGTGATAAGGTGCCAGCCAATCAGCTCCCAACTATCATTTTTCAAACACAGCCTATAAGATGACAGTTGGGAGCTGATTGGCTGGCACCTTATCACTTTCTTATCACTTTTCACTCTGTATCCTAACACTGCTTAGTAAATAGACCCCAAAATCCTTTCTGACCTGTATCAAGTCCCTAGCAACAAATGTTTCCTCTCTTTTGTATGCTGGATCAGAAACCATTAGGACATTAGGGTGGATTTAATTCTCTGCAATTTGTGTCCATGATGTTCAGCTGCGCACATCCTGAAGATTTACAGTCCAACTTCACTCATTTACATGAGGGGAAATTGGATGTGCTGGTGTTGCAACCATACCCAAGGCACTTCACAGACATTGCTAAGACATTGCTAATAGTTTATTTACCAACTAGGACTCAGGGCCTGATTCAGCAAGGATCGCTATTCTGCTTATACGCACGCAACGCAGTTGCTAATATAAGCGGTGATATGTAAATGTCTGCATTCGCATTGCGATCGCTGCCTAACATAAGGACACCCACTTACTCACATCGGTATACTCTGGCAACGTAGCAAAACAATTGGTAATATCAATTAACATTGGACCCATTCGCACAGTTAAGGCAGGTCAGACCTCACTCAGGAACTGCTAATTTCTGTGCACACTATGAGACCTGTAATAAACCAAAGCCTGCATAGGAAGAGATCAGGGAGGTGATTCAGGAATAAGCTGGAAGGTATGCAAACTGAACAGAGAGCTAGTCTGGAGATTTGGGCAAGGTGCAGGAAGATCAGGATCACAGCAGCAAGCTGGAGGTTTACTTGTAGCAGAAACTGAAGCAGGAGAGCCAGGATTCTAATAACAAGCAGGAGGGTTTAGGGAGCTAGTAACATCTATGACTGGCATGGACGTTATAACCAGCAATACAGCAAAGCCCTGAGAGTGCTTTAATCTCCCGAGGAGCCAATCAGTATGCATTCTTAGGACAGGCCTCCTAATGATTGTGATGAGATGCAGCTGTTAGCAGGAGGCAGGGGCTGCATAGAAATGTGTCCCAGCTGCTAAGCAACCTGCCAGGACCAACATGTAATGCGGCCGCTGCATAATACAGTGTCCCTGCTAGAATCAATGGTTGGGACCAGAATGCAATGCAGGACTGTATCACACAGCATCCCAATCACCTAGTAATGGCTAGCATGCTGTCTGCAGTGTGAACCGTTGTGATTAGCACAAAATATTAACTTGCATTTACAATAGCCGCAAAAGTTGTGCTGAACAATAAGAAACAATCAGCAATTGTCATTTATCTGCCTAAACAGTGAAAGCAAGTATCTAATTGTTAGTTATGGTTTAGTTTAAATGTCAAACCTTAATTAAATGTTTGTAATGAGCGCTTCTGTATTAAAGCTGTGGGAGGAGCTTGAGCAGTCTGTAATGGAACTGCAGTGGTAAAACCTAACACTGTATTTTATCTCCCTGGTTGATTCTGCATTGGAAACTACTGATTATATAAAGAAATTAAGTGATAAGTTAAGTAAAGCAATTGTCTGATTGTTTATTGTGTCTTAACGCACACATGGAGATCATTGGGACATTTTTCATAGGGGTCAAAATAGCATAAAGTCTTATTTAGTGGCAGTGAAAATGCCACTAAATATGAATTTATGCTATTTTGAGATCACCTGATTCAAATTTGATGTATGATAACTTCTCCTCAACTGATTCTTCTCTGGTTATTAGCTGATCCTGCATACTGACACTCCTCTATCTGCCCTAACCAATTTCCCAGATATAATTACTATCTTAAGCCCTAAAATTCAAATACAGACTCTCTACTTAGCCTACTTAGCATACACAGGTTACACAGGTGTTAAGAATGAGGAGGCTCCCAATAAGCAGCAGCTAAGCTTAGGGGTCAATGTATTAACATTCCACTGTTCTCAGCACTAAGAGACATCCTGCATCAACGCTTATAGCAGCGATTCAGTTTGTCTTAGCGCAGCAATGTATTACAAAGAGAGTGGCTGGAGAGGTGTTATAGTAACTCAGCCCCCCAGTGAATTCTGTCATGCTTGAATCACATCAGCCTAGTGCTAATGCAATATGGGATGACTCCCGCTGGCCGCTCTGTACATGCACAAAATCTTGCAATATTTTGAGATCTCATTCAGAACTAACATTGCATGCACAAGGACGTATTACAGCAGTACTGTAAAATGGGGCAGACTAGATGGGCCAAGTGGTTCTAATCTGCCGTCAAATTCTATGTTTCTATGTTTCTATGAACTGGTAAGTGACCTTAGTGCCATCTTCAGGTCAAAGCTCTCAATAACAACTATGAAATAATCACATGAAGGACTGAAGTCAATTAGCTGCGAGTTCTCTACTGTGAAAACCCACATTAATTTTCCTTGCATAGCGAGGGAACAAACTAAAAAAGTCTTGTGACCTACTGTAGTTTGTAGCTAATCGATTCTGCCAATAAGAATATGATGATAATAGGAATGCCATCTTTATGAGTACAGCTTTAGGTACTATTCACTTATGAAAAGTTTTCTTTACCATAACATATGCAGAAAGCTAATCGGTAGACATAAATCTTAGCAATATGGATAATGACAAGCTAACAGTGTGACATACAAATTACCTAAGCAATGCCCCACAAGTGCATTACACAACCAAATACATTAACACATCTGGTATCAGTTAGCAAGAAAATTACAGGTACAATTATTGTAGTAATAAATATGCTGCTGACACTATTGTGAAAATACTTGAAATTAATTAAATTTTGGCAGCTGTCCATATTCTCCCCTATGACCTCATAAAAGGGTCAATTCTTCCAGCAGAAACATGTTGAATTTCAAGTGCTCTAGACCATTGTACTTTTTCATGTCAACATCATTAATTAGATTGCTGGGCAGCTATCCAATTAGTGTTCTTACCGTATTGTGCTACAACTCTGAAAATCCTTTGTGAAAATCTCAAAAATGAAGGGGACCACACAGTGATTCCACTAGTTGAGGAAATGGTGCATGTTCTTGTAGCCATGAGTAGAGTACTTTTTGAAGATTTTCGAATGGTTATGTGGGGTAATACATAGAGTGGTAATGGTATGGAAGTGTCTGTTTCTTTTCAGGAGAAAATGAACAGATGTTGACATAATGTAGTGAAGAGAATAATCAAATATTCAAATGCGCAACACTTCCACAACACGGAAAACAAGATTGTTGTACTAGCAAACAGAGATTTCTATGGCCTGAGAATGCATTATGGCAATATTTCCAAATGCTGGACAATAGAGCCTTAATAAATATACAGTAGAATCCTGCCTAGCAGTGAATATATGAGTTTTAGTGCAGATATGAGATTTTTGGCAAGGAAATTATCTTTCAAAAGTTCTATTCTGTGATTTTAGAGATAGTAATCAGGAAATACACCGACAATTAAGTATGCTACAGCTCCGCTGGGGCCAAATGTAAATGGCCAACTATTCTCTGTAAAGCGCTGCGGAATATGTGTGCGCTATATAAATAACTGGTAATAATAATAATAATAATAATAATAATAATACAGCTGTCCTCACTTCATAACTATATAACAGTGTCTCAGGTCATTGTTACAATATGTATTACCAGAGGTTTAGGGTGAAGCCAAGGAGAATGGAGCTACAATGTCCCCCACCCGCATGAATTTTTGTGGGGGCAATAGTAGTTAACCTTAGTGGTGCCACATACTGTATCACACCACCTTAGCTATAACTCTGTATGTAGAACAATAGGTTTAATTTTACAAAGCATTTGAAGTAATGCATCAGCATTCAACCACAGATTTTTAATTTGCATATATTACAAAACTTAATAAACTAATTTTTAGACCTGCCACAGTAAGGTGAGAACAGTCTTTGTATTTAATTTGTAGTTCTGTTACATTTTTGTAAAACATGCACCCTGCTCACCAACTTTTCTCACACATTACTGCTGCACAACAGGTTTTCTCACACATTCCTCTAGGCTCACACACACTTTGTCAAACATGACCACCCCCACATGACCTCAACCCTACAAACCAGATTAGTTCCCATATTACACATTTTACTTATCTGATTTTCAGCAGTAATGTCATCTATACAGGACCTGGAACAGCAGTAGCCTCCTTGCAGTATGAATCATGTGACTGCAGCAGTCACATGACACATCAACAAGGAGAGGGAGTAATGATCAGGAACTGCTAGTCTAGTTTTCTTCCCCAGTGATGTATTAACAACAGGGGGTGGGCAAAAATATGCACCTTTACTGACCCTGGCGCCCAGAGCACAAGCTCCACTTTTTCCAAGTTATTAGAGAAAGAATGAAATGCGTGGACAAGAAGAGAAGGAGAGCATTTACCAAGCTGCTTTTATTCTGCCTGTGTACTGAAATTTATGCTGAATACAGTGTGTGGTGTGTTCTCTACCAAACAGTGCTAATATCTTCATATTTATTCAAATGGAACAGGACAATGACTCACCCAAACACCAGAGGGGAAACTGAGCATTGGATCTCCTGACCATTCTGCCGCGTGTACACAGTGGACCACTTACAGCCTGTGGGGATACGATATGGTGGTTGGCTGGCCACTGCAATTTACATCAGAGCATGCAAATACCAGTGAGACCGCAGTATTACTTAGAAGCCCAGCATGTGACACATCACATGGCACTCAATCATATGACTGTTAAATACAGGAAGATCAGTATTGTCAGTGACCTGTCAGATTCATTGGAGGTGATTCCTCTAACCACCGGAGCGCCTCCCTCCTTGAATTCTGGACACTTTACATTTTATATTGTAATATATAGCTAAACCTCCTTTAGCCCGCTTTTATTTATATATTTCTATTTTTATTGTGCAATTGCTAATTTATTGTTGTATTTACATGTTTTTATGTGTTAGTTTAACAAAATGTTTGTGTAATAAAAGAAGCCATTTATTTTATATATCGATGAGCAAATATTAATGTATGTATTATACACCTATTATTTTTCTACACTAGTGCACTCTACTTTAGTAAATATTGGTTCATTTAAAATTCGACTGGACTAGCAGGCAGTTCTTTTTGATTTGCAGCGAGTGTGGCTGCACCATTATTTATTTATCTATTGTTTTTATAAGCGCCAGGAAGTGGGGTGTTTTTTTAGCATCCTACTTGTTTCTTTTGTTTGTGAAAAAAAAAATCCTGTAACAATAGCTCACAACCCAGTGAATGACAGGTCCAAACAACTAGCACTATAATCAGTTTGGTGAAATATTTACAATTAGCAGAATCAGATTTTTATTTACAGATTAGTTTTCCATACCTCCCAACACCTCCCAACATGACCCTCTCTAGGAGGGACACAATGCTCTGGTCCTGGACTTCCCTGGTAAGAGGTGGGGTTGCAGCGCGGTTCAAAATTCAAATAGGGGACCCCCACCAACTGTCATTTCACACGCTGCCAATATCACTTGCTGGGACTCACTGGCATTTGGTGTGGCTCCCCTATTTGAATTTTGGACTGTACTGCAGCCCCACCCATGGAGCTACCACCAATCATAAATTGCCAGAGAAGTCCAGAACCAGAGCATTGTGTCACTCCTGGAGAGGGTCATGTTGGGAGGTATGGTTTTCGGTATATGTTATGGTAAAGTTATGGTGCAGAAAAAAATTGATAAAGCTGTACTCTTAAAGTTTGCATTTCCATTTATTACTTTGCTCTTTAGGACAGATTCAATTAGCAACAAACTAGGGGCCTGATTCAGAGCCGCTCGTAAGCGGCCGCTCGTTCGCTCCGAGCGATGTTTGCCCAACTGCGTACGGATCGTTATACGCATGCGCGAACCAGTCAGTGCGGTCGAAATTCATGTGCTCGCAAAATAGCGAATGCTTGATAATTTGAGTGACAGGAGTAGGCGTATGTGGGTGGTAACGGGGGAAGGTGCTTGAAAACGGGGAGTGGAGATCCGAACGCAGGCGTGCTTAAAGGTCAAAATGGGCGTTTTATGGGTGTGCATAATTAAAACAGCAGCGTCATTGACCACGTCACTGGGTTATTTTATAGCCAGAACTTCTCGCAAAATTGTGGTAGCAAAAACTAACCCCAAGAATAGCGAGCAGTTCATACCCTGGTCGATGTACTCGATTAATCTAATAAATAGCGGACATGACGTAGGATGCAAGCGGCCAGGGGGCGTATTTTTTTAAAAAACAACCGCAAGTTTTGTTCGCTCGTTCAGACCTAGAGGCGTGAACAGACTGCAAAGAGCGAACGGTTCATTTGAATAGCCACCCCTATTTTCTGGAAGAGCGAGCGCTAATTGCGTCCGGCTCTGAATCAGGCCCTAGGTCATATAACTTTTTAAAGTGGGTAAAACATGGCTGTGACTTTTTGCTAATCAATTCAAAAAGAGAAATCATGTCATTTAGCTTTTACCTTAAAAAAACTAGGAAAATGTCCTTATTTTATTTAAAAATGTTAGGATATAGTGCAACACCGTTCTCAATGAATAATAATGTATTTAGAGGTGTTTAAATAGTAAAATATGGCCAATACAGATATATTTTAGAGTAATTTTCTCTAAAAATCAAAAATTTAATAAAAAGTTTAATTATGTGAGAAATGTATATAAAGGTTTTGTATTGATGGGAAATTGATTTTTGAAGTTGCAGATGGGAGTTGACAATATTTTATAAATTTGTATATACATTATACACACTTAAAGATCACAATAGAGACATTTAACTGTACCCCCACAAAACTGTAAACTGTTCTGTTTTCTGATATACAATTACTGGCTACACCTTTGTCACCTTTTAACACTAAACTGACACAGTCGTATGGGATGCAAAAGCAGCCAGGAAGGCTAACTGTACTCCTCTGTCCCCCTACATTTTATATGGAAATCAGTTTGACTGCTGAGTTTGCACTCCAATGTACCATTTGAATAGGATTGGGGGCAATATTACCACTGGGAGGATAGGGCGCGTAATGCCACTGGGGAATGATACAATGGATGTGTGGGGTAATGTTAAATATCGGAACTTATGAAAACTGGTGTGTTAGTCATCCTTAGGCATTTTCTTCCACTAAAATATTTGAATAGGTCTTTAGAAAATATATTTTAATTAATTAATATTTAAAAAATGAAATGTTTTTAAAAAAGATAATAATTGTGAAAAGCTTCACATACTATGGTTACGGCAATTTCTACACTGTCCTGCTAACACATTATGTGGTTTTCAGGATGTTTTACCCACTTTTTCATGCACTTCACATTGTTCACTCATAGCAGAGTTAACACGCTACTTGGGCAAGATGTCCGCGAACAAAGTCCTTGTTCACTTATACATGCTGGGATGGAAACTGGGTAAATATGCTTGAAAGCTCACGTTTCTAACATGAGCCGAGCGCTTTTCAGGCATGGCACCTTTACCTATACAATTGCCACAGAAACGTCTTTTTATGAATTAGAATTACATTGGGCAACATTCTAACATTTTCAAAGCAGTGCTCACATTGTACAATATAATGGTGAGGACTAACCCAATATATGTCCTATATCCTATTATCATATTTTGAATATGCAACATACATTTGTTAGCTGCAGAAAAGGAATTTACAACAGAGAGTCTCATAGGCACAGCGTTACATTAATTGTTATTTATTTGTAATATTAAGACTACATAATACTTAATTTACAGTGCTATAACCATAGCTTATATTGGCTCATTTAACTTGTGTATGTTTTGGCAGATAACATCTGCTTAAAGTGACATGCAATCAACCGGTTGAATGCAGCAAAGCTACAATTTATGGTAGTGGCGTCACTAGGGGGGGGGGTGCGGCCTGACTGACTGCACAGGGGAGGGGGCACAGCATAAAGGGGATTACTGTGGCCACTGCATAATGGGCGCTACTGGGGGCACAGCTTAAAGAGCATTGCTGGGGACACTGCATAAGAGAGGCAATACTAGGGGCACTATATAAGGTCACTACTGGGGGCACAGCTTAAAGCGAACTGCATAAGAGGCGTTACTGGTGGCACAGCTTAAGGGGCATTGCTGGGGGCTCTGCATAAGAGTCAATACTGAGGGGACTGTGACTGTATAAGGCACACTACTGGGGGCTCTGTATAAGGGACACTACTGGGGGCAAGACTTAAAGGGAATAGCTGGGTCACTGCATAAGGCGCTACTGGGGGCACTGTATAAGGTGCACTTCTGGGGGTACTGTATAAGGGGCACTGTATAAGACACACTACTGGGGGCACAACATAAGGGGCATTACTGGGGCACATCATAAGGGGCATTACTGGGCGCACTGAATAAGGGGCACTGCATAAGGTGCGCTACTGGTGGTAAAGTATAAGGGCGCGATGATGTCACAGACTGTGCGTGGCTGACCCGGGTGAGCGGTCCCGCTCCAGCCTTCTGCATACACGTGGTGAATTGTAGTTTTCTATTTAAGGTGAGAGTTGTTTTGTGTTAATTAGCCTGATGACAGTGCCTGATTAAACAAGCACTGAAATGTTGCAAATTTAATGCCAGAGTTGTAATATCTGTAATAGCATGGAATGTTGCACCACCTGCTGCTGCTGTGTGTGTGTGTTTATATATGTATACATACGCTCTGTATACATTTGCTGCTAAATATGCTAATGCACTTTATTATGGACATTTAAATATATATTTTTTGCAACTTATGGTGGTGTAATGGTCTCTATCTTCCATTTTTTGTATGATATATATGTCTATTGAATCCTTATGTGACTTCATCACCCAATGAAAGTTTGAGCCAGGCTTGATTCTTATTGTTTTTTTGGTGGAGGGAGGGGGGGGGGTGTCACCATGAGTTCTAACACCGAGTGACACCAACCCTAGTGACGCCTCTGGTTTATGGTTTAGTAATTTAATTAGAATACAGTTGTGAGGTACAATCTTCCTAAGGAGAATCAGTCTCAGTGTGAATGCACACCTCATAGTGTGTTAGTGAGTGATAGTAAGAAAGAGTTTAGCAAGCAGTGTAATTAAGGTTGTAAGTTTAATGATGATGATGATGATGGTTTTCCCAGTGGGTAGGTACATAGGTTGTTTTGGAGGTTTGTGGGTATGTAGTTTGTTTAGGTGATGATGGACCTTATTATTTATGTAGCGGTTGTTCAAGCTTATAAAGCACAACATTAAATAAATTAATTAATTGATTACATTAATTAAATTAATTAAATAAAGTAAGCAATATAAGATTGCAGGTTATGTTGTACGTAACTGATTTTTAGGTTATTTGTATTTTTATTTTTGATAAAATTACTTGCTAACCTGAAAAAGCATTTGTATATTTGCCAATAATGTAAATTAAGAACAACAATCTAAATACTACTATTATACACACACATACACATATATATATATATATTATAAAGGTTCTGGAGGACCGGCACTCTGCTGTACTAATGACAGTATGCCCCAGTGCCTTCCGTGAATAATTTGATAAGGAAGAAAAAATCGGCGGCACTTGGGGACTGTAAAAAAGTGTTTAATGTGTACCCAACACACCAACGTTTTGGGGCCGCACGCCCCTTTGTCAAGGTAAGAAGCAGGTAAAAGAAAATAGTTTTTATCACCATCACCAGTGTTTGTCTCATTAACCTGTGCAACCGTTTTCTGTGACACAGTGTTTGGCTAGAGGGATCGTGTATTTCCATGCAATGTTTGTTTTTTGTTCCAAGCATGTCAGTACATTATACTTCTGCTTGTACATTATGACATTATGGTTCTTTCATTGTTTTTCTCAATTTCACTTTTCTCACTTCTTTTTCTGCAGGACGATCAGCCGCGTCATAGCGCTAGCGTCCAGGTCACCCAGGTTACCTGTGATGCTAGTCGCGATGACGTCTTCAGTGCGGGCTCCGGCAGCGTCACGTGGGGTCCCGGGCGGCGTCCGGCTTTTTGCTCCTGGCGGGCTTCTCCGGGTATAAGGTAAGCTCCTTTTCTTTTCTTTTACCTGTTTCTTACCTTGACAAAGGGGCGTGCAGCCCTGAAACGTTGGTGTGTTGGGTACACATTAAACACGTTTTTACAGTCCCCAAGTGCCGCTGATTTTTTTCTTGCTTATATATATATATATATATATATAGGAAAACTGACATTACCGGGTTACAGTACAAACAGAGTGAACAAATACACTTCATGACATCCAAGCCTGGGTGCTATAGGTGCCTGGGTTGCCTTACATGAAGACATTTACAAACGGGGCCTTGTTTCAATCATCCACACTGTGGTTCACGTATTGCGATCAGGCACAGGGTCACATGCACGACAAGGTTTATTGTGTATCTCATTACATGTCCTTGTGGCCTCAGCTATGTTGGCAAGACTAAGAGAACAATACGGGAGAGAATGGCTGTACACCGCTCCTCTGTAAAAACAGGAGATTGAGAGTGGTGTTAGTGATCAGCCGGTAGCCCGTCGCTTTCTGTCTGCTAAACATAATCTGTCTACTTTGAAGTACATCATCATGATCCAGCTGTCATACGTAGAGGAGATCGGTCTCAAAAGTTGTCAAGGTGTGAGGCTCATTGGATTCTGAGACTAGGAACTTTATCCCCTAGAGGGTTAAATGAGAATGCTGGTCTACATTGTTTTCTATGATATGTTTTCTATGACATTTCTGTATTGGGTAAGGATTGCCGTTTTGTAAACTGTATCATTATGTCTCTGTAATTTTATTGTGACACTTAGTATTCATGTTAATTGAGCGCAGCTGGGCTGTCGGGAGCAGTACAATGACGTCACTTATGGGCGCCCTTGTTGGGACTGGGAGACTAGCTGTACATGTGGGTGATGGTGATGGTTTATGAGGTCAGTATTTTCATTACATGTTTAATGTCCTGATGTCCTGATGAAGGTCCATTTCTGAGTGAAAGTGAGGGAGACCATTTAAAGTGTCACAGACAACAGATAAGCCTTATTTATTAATTTCAAAGTACAGTATGCACATTATTTACCTTTGCAAGATTTAAATGGTGCTAATTACTACACTATGCATGTATTTATATGTTTGTTAAGAATCATTTGCTGGCAAGAGGATCAGCTAGCCTTAATTATTTTTATAATTATGTCCACTATGTTGCCTTTTTTAAATTGATACTTATTAGTGTATTGAAGGGTGGATGTATTATATATATATATATATATATATATATATGTATATATTGTGACGTTCAGTCGGGTTAGGGGTCCCACTCCTGGGGTAGGTGGACTCCTTCCTTACATACACAGCAGCAAGGAAACAGCAGACCAGTCTGGATGCGAGTACAAGCTGGTTGGCGCCAGTCTTTATTGTACAATATCAGAAATTACATAAAGAAAACATAAACATAAATCCTAGTCCTGCCTGGGCATTAACTTTACAAGTGATTCCCTCGCTACAAGAACCTGGCAGGGCCTAATACCCTCACCAGCAACAAAAGCACAGCACAGTCCTCACTGCTAGGTTTCCAAGTGTCTCTGAGCAAACTCCCTGCCTGCTCTCCCAGGTGAGAGACTCAGCCCCAAACAAACCAAGCATATCTTGGCCACTGTCAGCTGGAAGCCCTAATGAGCCTGTTAATAGGCTGAAAGGCCCAAAACCTGGAGTGGCCATGGGTGGAGCCCATCCTCTCCTCACACCCACAACCCCCAGGTCCCAAACCGGCTTTTCCAAAAGCCGACATTCTAGTCTGCTCACAACACTGATTTCTCCTGGGTTTTTTTTAGAACACATAGGACAGGAATCTGGGACAAATGTACCTGCCACAGACCACTTTACCAGTGATCCTATCACATATCCCCCCCTTTGTTTCGACCTGTGGGGCGGAACAACTGAAGCCCCCAAACAATGAACGCATGACAGAGTATCTGCATTGACCAGCTGGCATCCTGGCCAGCTGTGGCTTTATTATACCTCTGCCAACTATGTAACCAAGACACTTTACTTCCTCCATCCCTAAGCAACATTTCTCTGGGCTGGCTGTAAACCCTGCCCTATGGATGGAACCCAACACTGCTTGCTCCCTGGGCAAATGAGACTGCCAATCAGGACTATGAATGACTACAACACCAACACAAGCAGCAGCATACCATCTATGTGGTCTTAGAACTCTGTCTAACATCTTTTGGAAGGTCGCTGGTGCCCCACGTAACCCAAAGGGCAACATCTTATATTGGAACAACCCTTCTGGCATCGGAGAAGCTGTCTTTCTTTTCTTTGGCACCCTCAGCCAACGGCACTTGCCAATACTGTTTGGATAAGTCTAGCATGGTAAAATACCTGGCTGTTCCTAGCCTTTCAGTTAGCTCATCCACCCTTAGCATTGGGTAGGCATCGAATTTTGACACACTGTTCAACTTTCGGAAATCATTGCCGAAACTTAAACTCCTGTCAGGCTTTGGAATAAGCACAATGGGACTTGACCACTCACTATGCGACTTTTCAATTACACCCAGGGCCAAATTTTTTTTAATTTCTCTAGACACTGATTCCCTTTGGGCTTCTGTTAACCTACAGGGCTTTAGGTTAATCTCAACCCCTGGGTCAGTGATTATGTCATGTTTAACGACTGTGGTTTTGCCCAGTACATTTGAGAACAAAACCCTATTTCTGATAAGAAATTCTTTTACTTCCTACTGTTGAACTGCTGACAGGGTTTTTGCTAATGTCACTTCAGGAAACAAAGGCCCTAAGTCTACTGGCTTTCTTCTCCTAGGCTTAGTGACAGTTTCATAGGGACGGGACTGCTCCCCTGCCAAGATCTCTGTTCTGACCTCAAGACCAGTCAGACAACCAACTGGCTTAACAATACTTCCCATCTCAGTAATCTCTGGTTCAAAAATCTCGCTAGAAACAGGGAACTTCTCGGACTCGGAAGAAACTTCCCTTGCTACTGCGTCAGCAACCTTCTCAAATGGGTCAGGGTTATTTACTTTGCTAACAAATCTGCTTTCCCACAACTTCCAGAAGTGAGTAAAGTCTCTCCCCAACATTATATTATACTTCAAGCCAGGCACCAAACCCACAGAGATTATAGTGGAACCACACTGTGTTTCTACATTCACTTCTGCAGTAACATAATGCTGAGTATCCCCATGTATGCAGGTCACACCAACAGCTCCTCCCTTGCGCTTTAAGGGGTTCACTAACTCAGCTTTCATAATCGTAATCAGGCTGCCAGAATCTAACAGAGCCGCTACTGGTTTGCCTTCTACAGTCATCTTACACATTTCCGTATGTGTCTCAGCCTGATGGTCAGTAGTACAGGCAGGCTGTGCAAAGAAAGACAACTCTCCCTTTCTGCGGTTCTCTCAAAGGCCGCAAGATACGCTTCCACATCATCACTCTCGGTCATCTTTTGCAGAAAGTGACTGGCGCGGACGGAGCGAGTGTTGGTTGGAGGGTTAGCGGAAGCATCTCTAGTCCGGACTACTAACTGTTGTACCACATCTTTTAAGGCCTAGCGGGTTTCCTCTATGGTGACTTGTTGAGTCCTGTTTGTTTCCTGCTGAGCTTTGATAGCTTCTTGCAGAGTTTTGTTAGACTGGAGCAAGGCCTTAACTATGTCCTCCATGCTGTCCTTGTGTAGGTTTGTAGCAAAACCGGGCTTCTCTCAGCATCTGCTGACAACACCTCTATGGACCTCAAAGGACACAGTTTTTATCCACACTGAGGAACTGGTGTCTGTCCCTTTAAATTTTAACCGTAAAATTTTTTCTTGCTGTACCTTTCAGTGTGTAGTTCCCCGCATTCTCCACCATATATGACATTGAGTTGGGTTAGGGGTCCCTCTCCTGGAGTAGATGGACTCCTTAATTACACACACAGCAACCGGGAAACAGCAGACCAGTCTGGATGCGAGTACAAGCTGGTCGGCGCCAGTCTTTATTGTACAATATCAGAAATGACATAAAGAAAACATAAACATAAATCCTAGCCCTGTCTGGGCACTAACTTTACAAGTGATTCCCTCACTACAAGAACCTGGCAGGGCCTAATACCCTCACCAGCAACAAAAGCACAGCACAGTCCTCACTGCTAGGTTTCCAAGTGTCTCTGAGCAAACTCCCTGCCTGCTCTCCCAGGTGAGACACTCAGCCCCAAACAAACCAAGCATATCTTGGCCACTCTCGGCTGGAAGCCCTAATGAGCCTGTTACCAGGCTGAAAGGCCCAAAACCTGGAGTGGCTGCGGGTGGAGCCTACCCTCTCCTCACACCCACAACCCCCAGGTCCCAAACCGGCTTTTCCAAAAGCCGACAATCTAGTCTGCTCACAACACAGACTTCTCCTGGTTTTTTTTTAGGGGTGAGCGGGTTCGGATTTCTGAAATCCGAACCCCCCCGAGCCCCCCCGATCCGAGTCCGATCCGAGTCAGGCTCGACTTTTCCCGCCTGACTCGGATCTGAAATCGAGGCAAAACGTCATCATCCCACCTTCCGAGTCTCGCGGGTTTTGGATCCTATATAAGGTACCCGCGTCGGCGCCATTTTCTCACTCGGCTGTGGACAGTGAAGAGGGAGGGTGGGAGTTAGGGCTGTGTAGTGTAGTGTAGTGCTGCTGTTGTCCACTACTTCAAAGTCCATAGGGGCTGGCTGTGTTGTGCTGTGCTGCTGTTGTTAATAGGGGCTGTGTCCACTACTTCAAAGTCCATAGGGGCTGGCTGGACTGTGTTGTGCAGTCAGTTCTCCATAGGGGCTGTGTCCACTCCAAAGTCCTGTGCAGTGTCCCAGTCCTAAAGGGGTGCTGTAGTGTTGTCCAGGGGGTGCTCTGTCCATCAGGGGTGCTCCCCCCAAGTGCTAAAAAAAAAAAAAATTTCTGTGTTTGTGAATTGTGTGCGCAGTAGCCGCACGTGCATCAACAAAGTAGTGCCAAGCGTGCGCCTGTGTCATAAGTAAAGGGCCGGCTGGCTTGACCGTTAAGGGTGCTGTAACCCCCGAAAGTACACTCCAGTCCAAACCAAAAAAACAATTATTTTCTGTGTTTGTGAATTGTGTGCGCAGTAGCCGCACGTGCAACAACAAAGTAGTGCCAAGCGTGCGCCTGTGTCATAAGTAAAGGGCCGGCTGGCTTGACCGTTAAAGGGTGCTGTAACCCCCGAAAGTACACTCCAGTCCAAACCAAAAAAAAATTATTTTCTGTGTTTGTGAATTGTGTACGCAGTAGCCGCACGTGCATCAACAAAGTAGTGCCAAGCGTGCGCCTGTGTCATAAGTAAAGGGCCGGCTGGCTTGACCGTTAAGGGTGCTGTAACCCCCGAAAGTACACTCCAGTCCAAACCAAAAAAAAATTATTTTCTGTGTTTGTGAATTGTGTGCGCAGTAGCCGCACGTGCATCAACAAAGTAGTACCAAGCGTGCGCCTGTGTCATAAGTAAAGGGCCGGCTGGCTTGACCGTTAAGGGTGCTGTAACCCCTGAAAGTACACTCCAGTCCAAACCAAAAAAAAAAATATTTTCTGTGTTTGTGAATTGTGTGCGCAGTAGCCGCACGTGCATCAACAAAGTAGTGCCAAGCGTGCGCCTGTGTCATAAGTAAAGGGCCGGCTGGCTTGACCGTTAAAGGGTGCTGTAACCCCCGAAAGTACACTCCAGTCCAAAACAAAAAAAAAATTATTTGCTGTGTTTGTGAATTGTGTGCGCAGTAGCCGCACGTGCATCAACAAAGTAGTGCCAAGCGTGCGCCTGTGTCATAAGTAAAGGGCCGGCTGGCTTGACCGTTAAAGGGTGCTGTAACCCCCGAAAGTACACTCCAGTCCAAACCAAAAAAAAATTATTTTCTGTGTTTGTGAATTGTGTACGCAGTAGCCGCACGTGCATCAACAAAGTAGTGCCAAGCGTGCGCCTGTGTCATAAGTAAAGGGCCGGCTGGCTTGACCGTTAAGGGTGCTGTAACCCCCGAAAGTACACTCCAGTCCAAACCAAAAAAAAAATTATTTTCTGTGTTTGTGAATTGTGTGCGCAGTAGCCGCACGTGCATCAACAAAGTAGTACCAAGCGTGCGCCTGTGTCATAAGTAAAGGGCCGGCTGGCTTGACCGTTAAGGGTGCTGTAACCCCTGAAAGTACACTCCAGTCCAAACCAAAAAAAAATTATTTTCTGTGTTTGTGAATTGTGTGCGCAGTAGCCGCACGTGCATCAACAAAGTAGTGCCAAGCGTGCGCCTGTGTCATAAGTAAAGGGCCAGCTGGCTTGACCGTTAAAGGGTGCTGTAACCCCCGAAAGTACACTCCAGTCCAAACCAAAAAAAAAATAATTTTCTGTGTTTGTGAATTGTGTGCGCAGTAGCCGCACGTGCATCAACAAAGTAGTGCCAAGCGTGCGCCTGTGTCATAAGTAAAGAGCCGGCTGGCTTGACCGTTAAAGGGTGCTGTAACCCCCAAAGTACACTCCAGTCCAGACCAAAAAAAAAATTATTTTCTGTGTTTAGCCGCACGTATATATCAAATCGATATAACATAAATGGAGGACCAAACTTTCTCCAATAAAAATAAAATAGAGAAAGATCAAGAACCACTTCCTCCTAGTGCTGAAGCTGCTGCCACTAGTCATGACATAGACGATAACATGCCATCAACGTCGTCTGCCAAGGCCGATGCCCAATGTCATAGTAGAGGGCACATACAATCCCAAATGACAAAGTTCAGGAAAATGACCTTGAAAAAAACATTTAAATCAGCTGAAGAGAAACGTTAACTTGCCAATATGCCATTTACGACACGGAGTGGCAAGGAACGGCTAAGGTCGATCCCTAGTATGTTCATAACTAGTGGTTCAGCTTCTCATGACGATGGAAGCCCTCCTCCCACTAAAAAAATCAAAAGAGTTAAGCTGGCAAAAGCACAGCGAAGAACTGTGCTTTCTAAGAAGATATCACAAATCCCCAAGGAGAGTCCAAGTGTGGTGGTGGTTGCGATGCCTGACCTTCCCAGCACTGGACGGGAAGAGGTGGCTCTTTCCACCATTTGCACGCCCCCTGCAAGTGCTGAAAGGAGCACCCACAGTCCACTTGCTGATATGCAAATTGAAGATGTCACTGTTGAAGTACAACAGGATGAGGATACTGGTGTAGCTGGCGCTGAGGAGGAAGTTGGCGAGGAGGATTCTGATGGTGATGTGGTTTGTTTAAATCAGGCTACGGGGGAGACAGTTGTTGTCCGTGGGATGAAAAAGCCCATCACGGTCATGCCTGGGCAGAAGACCAAACATTCCACCTCTTTGGTCTGGCAATATTTCTATACAAATCCGGACAACAACTGTCTTGCCATATGTACCATATGTAAAGGTGAAATAAGTAGGGGTAGGGACGTCAACCACCTAGGAACATCCTCCCTTATACGGCACCTGCAGCGCATTCATAAAAAGTTACTGTCAAGTTCAGAAACTTTGGCTAAGACCGTAAGCAGTCCAGGGACACCTAAATCCCGTTGTCCTGTTGTATCCAAGCGCCTGCAAACCACACCGTCAACTCCCTCCTCGTCAATTTCCTCCTTAGTCAGGATCGGAAGTAGTCCTGCAGGCCATGTCACTGGCATGACTGACTCTCCTATCCGGGATTCCTCCGGAGGATCCTGCATTGCTACGCCTACTGCTGCCGCTGCTGCTGTTGCTGCTGCTGGGAGTCGTTCATCATCCCAGAGAGGAAGTAGGAACACCACTACTTTTACTAAACAATTGACCCTCCAACAGTCCTTAGCGAGGAGGATGAAGTACGACAGCAGTCATCCTGAAGCAAAATGTATAACTGAGGCCTTGACTGCTATGTTGGTGTTAGACGTGCGTCCGGTATCCGCCATTAGTGCAGTGGGATTTAGACAATTGATGGAGGTAGTGTGTCCCCAGTTCCAAATCCCGTCTAGATTCCACTTCACTAGGCAGGCGATACCGAGACTGTACAGAAACGTCAGAAAAAGTGTCCTCAGTGTCCTGAAAAATGCCGTTGTACACAATGTCCACTTAATCACGGACATGTGGACAAGTGGAACAGGGCAGACTAAGGACTATATGACTGTGACAGCCCACTGGGTAGATGTATCACCTTACGCAGCAACAGCAGCAGCGTCACCAGTAGCAGCATCTCAGAAACGCCAGCTTGTTACAAGGCAGGCTACGCTGTGTATCACCAGTTTCAGTAAGAGGCACACCGCCGACAACCTCTTAGAGAAACTGAGGGAAATCATCGCCCAGTGGCTTACCCCACTTAGACTCTCCTGGGGATTTGTGATATCTGACAACGCCACCAATATTGTGCGGGCATTACATCTGGGCAAATTCCAGCACGTCCCATGTTTTGCTCTCACAATAAACTTGGTGGTGCAGAATTTTCTGAAAAGCGACAGGGGCATGCAGGAGACGCTTTGGGTGGCCCGAAAAATTTCTGCCCACTTTCGCCATTCAGCGACTGCGTGCCGAAGACTGGAGCGCCAGCAAACACTCATGAACCTGCCCCGCCATCACCTGAAGCAAGAGGTTGTGACGCGGTGGAACTCAACCCTCTATATGCTTCAGAGGATGGAGGAGCAGCAAAAGGCCATACAAGCCTATACATCCACCTATGACATAGGCAAAGGAGGGGGTATGCACCTGACTCAAGCGCAGTGGAGAATGATTTCCATGTTGTGCAAGGTTCTCCAGCCCTTCGAACTTGCCACACGTGAAGTCAGTTCAGACACTGCCAGCTTGAGTCAGGTCATTCCCCTCATCAGGCTTTTGCAGAAGCAGCTGGAGAAAGTGAAGGAGGAGCTAAGACAGAGCGATTCCGCTCGGCATGTGGGACTTGTGGATGAAGCCCTTCATTCGCTTTGCCAGGATTCCAGGGTGGTCAATCTGTTGAAATCAGACCACTACATTTTGGCCACCGTGCTCGATCCTAGGTTTAAAGCCTATGTGGTGTCTCTCTTTCCGGCCGACACAAGCCTGCAGAGATGCAAAGACCTGCTGGTGAACACACTGTCAGCTGAAGCGGAACGTGACACGTCAACGGCTCCTTCTTCATTTTCTCCCGCAACTGGGGCTGCCAGGAAAAAACTTAGGTATCCTAAGCAACCCGCTGGCGGTGATGCAGGGCAGGCAGGACCAAGTTTGGACATCTGGTCCGGACTGAAGGACCTGGCAACAATTTCTGACATGTCTACTGTCACTGCATATGATACTGTCACCATTGACAGAATGGTGGAGGATTACATCGGTGACAGCATCCAAGTAGGCATGTCAGACAGTCCATACCTGTACTGGCAGAAAAAAGAGGCAATTTGGAGGCCCCTGTACAAACTGGCTCTATTTTACCTGAGTTGCCCCCCCTCCAGTGTGTACTCCGAAAGAGTGTTTAGTGCAGCCGGGAACCTTGTCAGCGAAAGGCGTAGGAGGTTGCTTCCACAGAATGTGGAGAAGATGATGTTCATCAAAATGAATTATCAGCTCTTCCAGGAAGACCAGCCTCCAGAAGGTACAGAGGGACCTGTGGTGGTGGATTCAAGTGGGGACGAGTTAATACTTTGTGAGGATGAGGATGTACACACTGAAGAGGGTGAGGAATCGGTGGATGAGGAGGATGAGGATGACATCTTGCCTCCGTAGAGCCAGTTTGTGCAGGGACACATTAATTGCCAGCTTGTTTTGTGGGGGCCCAAACAAACCAATAATTTCAGCCACAGTTGTGTGGCAGACCCTGGCGCTGAAATGATTGGTTTGTAAAAGTGTGCATGTCCTGTTTATACAACATAAGGGTGTGTGGGAGGGCCCAAGGACAATTCCATCTTGCACCTCTTTTTTTTCTTTGCATTATGTACAGTTTGGGGCCTAGTTTTTCTAACTGCCATCCTGTCTGCCACTGCAGTGTCACTCCTAGATGGTTCACGTGTTTGTGCCGCCCACTCGTGTCGCTTAGCATAGTCATCCAGCTACCTCGGTGCAACCTTTTGGACATAAAAACACTATTGTGAGGTGTGAGGTGTTCAGAATAGACTGGAAATGAGTGGAAATTAAGGTTATTGAGGTTAATAATAGCATAGGAGCAGAAAAACCTACAAATTCTGTGATTTTAGCTGTTTTTATGCTTGTTTTCAAAAAAATACAGATCCAAAACACAAAACCCAGAACCCAAAACACGGAAGGGTGGTTTTGGCAAAACCAATCCAGATCCAAAACACGAAGAAAGATCCAGATCCAAAACCAAAACACAAAACACGAAAAGTGGCCGGTGCACACCCCTAGTTTTTTTAGAACACATAGGACAGGAATCTGGGACAAATTTACATGCCACAGACCACTTTACCAGTGATCCTATCACAATATATATATATTAGGGATGTGCAGGCTCAGATAGGTTTGACTTTTGTCCAGGAATGATGATGTTCGTCCATGTAAGATGACGTTTAGCTTCTTTCTGAGTTACGTTTTTTTGGAGGGAAAAATCCGAACTCAACGTGCAAATTCGAACCTATCCGAGCCTGCACATCCCTAATATATATATATATATATATATATATATATATATTATATATATATATATATATATATATATAATCCTTCAAGTCTGCTGCAGTCACTGCTTAATGTAGTTAGCTGGTGGTGCTCCAATGGAGGCCCAAAAATACTGCACATAAGTCCAAGAGAATATGGGTACTCACCATTCAGTAGAAATTGTAGTTTTAATTAATCACAAACATCAATAAATGGAGTCGACGTTTCGGTCAACAAAGACCTTTTTCAAGACAAACAAAGCATCATAACTACCAGAGACCCATAACCCACACATACCCAGAGCCGACTTATATAGTATGTACAATTAACTATGTACCTTAAATAGAGCCTACCGATCTCCCAGTTTATACTTGTCTTGCACAATAACTCATCCGAAGCTTTGGCTGAAAAGCAACTATTGGAGATGCATGAACAATTCTTGGATAGAGGGCACTCACCAAGAACAGTGGAAAGATGCCTAGTGAAAGCACGGCAACGACACTCATAAGCTACCAACAAAAAAGACCGACACTACCAGGATGATATATTCTTCAACTTATGATTTGGCAGCTAAGGTCACCAGTAAAGCCATTAGAAAACATTGGCCTATCATTTCTTCTGACTGTACCTTTGATGGGATTAGTAATCTAAGGCAATTATTGATGTGGCCTACTAAACAACCTGTTGATTTGCCTAAACATTGGCTTTCTGGATGCAAACGTGGGTGCTACAGATGTGATGAATGCACTACCTGCCACTCTATGATGGTTGGCACCAGGTTCGCCCACCCGCACAGTGGCAAGAAGATTGAGATCGGACATAGACTGCAAGTCCAAGAGAATATGGGCACTCCTCATTCAGTAGAAAAATTTAGTTTTAATTACTCACAAACATCAATAAAGGGACATTTCGGTCAACAAAGACCTTTTTCAAAACAAACTATATGTGTATATATATATATATATATATATATATATATATATACTGTATACACATATTACAATCTATACATATATATAGATTGTAAGCTTGTGAGCAGGGCCTTCGTACCTATATATCTGTCTGTTATTACCCAGTTTTGTTCTATAAATGTTAAAAATTGTAAAGCGCAACGGAATATGCTGCACTATATAAGAAACTGTTAATAAATAATAAAAATAAATATATATTTATATATATATATATATATATATATATATATATACTGTATAGAGTGGGGTAGCTAATGAGGCATAACAATGTCCCCAAGATAACACAGTCATGTTCCCTATTAGCAGGATACAGCCAATCTCTTGGTGGTTTTGGCACTTTTCCATAATTATTTATTATTACTATTATTATTATGTATTACTAGCTGTAATGCCTAGCATTGCCTGGCTCTTATATGTTTATATTTTTCTTTCTGTCTCCTCCCACTCTTTCTGTCATTCACTTTTGTCCGCCCACACTCACACACCTCTTCTTCTGTTTCTCCCACTGTGTCTCTCTATCACTGCCTCCTCACTCTCCCCTATACATCTCTGACAGTGGTGGGAGGGGTCATACAAGGTGATAAAGGGAGGGATAATATTAACTGTCATTACATTCCAACATGATGACAACATTTTTATCAGGCTCCAGTTTTATAAATGTAGATATCATACATTTAAAACATCTATAAAAGAAAAACCTTTTTGTTGTATTACAAAAATAACTGCTGTTACACTAATAAAATCAGTAGCATTAGCCAATGTTTTCAGATTGTATTAAAGCAGAATGTTTTGAATGTACTGTATGCAGAGCTTATAGGCATATTACATGTAATGAAGAAACACAGTCATGTACAGACCAATTTTTTTCTATTGATAAAATTAGACTAATATTAATACTGACTAGCGATATATAGTGAAAGGATTTCTTACTAAATCACCCCCATGCTGTGCTACACAAAGTATCATATCTATTAATTTAATATATAATCATAATGTTTAATATAGAATTCAATGTCTTACTCGTGAAGCGTGTGAGTAGGCATCTCATTCCGCTCATTTTGACCATAGCAACTAGTCTTGGCTTCTGGAATTACCGAATACGTTTCCAACATGGCTGATGCAGCTGTGGTTATAATTCCAAGGCCATCCCTCACTCGAGCTTCCAAGCCATAGTCCCAGTCGTCATAAGATACAGAAACTAATCCACATGGAAATTCAAATGGTATTATTTCTGTGTTTCCTGTCACCAGGTTGGGAACAATCCAGATGTAACCATATCCCATTAGGCCTAAAGAACGAGCTTCTTCAAAAATATTAATTGCTTCATCCTTTGAACAATAAAGGAGTATAACAGAAGAATGGATTTTCTTCAGCTGAGTGAGTGTTTGTGCATCAGTATATGATGCTTCCAGAGTAATTACATTCTGCACGTCCCAATCCACAAAACTATTATCCACAGTGGTTTTCATGAAACTTATAAAGTCTCGATATCCTGGAAAAGTGCTTGTTATAATAGAAAATACATGCCAGTCATATTCCTCCATAATTCTTAGCATGACAATGGCTTGCTGTTTGATGGAAGCTCCAAACTGGAAGAAGGTTGACATTGCATCCTGTAAAACAAAATGGAAGGATACATTAATTGTCAGAAAGGAAATAATTAGTACACGTAACAGTTAGGGTGTATTGTAATAGATGTGCTGGATCCATTGGAATAAATTAAGTTCTTCCTTAATCTACATTTCTATTTTCTGTTGATAATTGTTTTTTTATGTCATTAAAATCTACATACAAACTGTATGGTACTTAAATAAATAGGAGTTATCTGATATTAAAATACTCTGTCATGCATATCTTTTATTGAAGACATCGCATTGAGTTACCCAATCTAACGGTCTTCTTGTGTTCTGCCTGTTAAAATATAACAATGGATCTACAATTGGAGAAAATCCCTTAGATTTATAGCTCAGAACAATATGTTGTATAATAAATCTCTTTAGCTACAGATGTGTCTACATAGACCTATCCTCAAATCACGCCAAATAGTCCCGTATGGCACGCAATGAAAAATGCGACTAAGCAGCACCATTCATCTTTATCAATCATTATTTTATTCAATTTGCATCTGTTTTTGCACTGCTAAACCAAACAAGAACACAAGGTCTAGGGGAAAAAAGGCAAGAGCCCAGGATCCGATATGACTGAGCCACAACATGCATCCCGTCACACAGCTTTATGCAAATTTACACTGCCATGATTGGGAGAAAAGTGCAAATACTAAGTCCCCAGTACACTACAAGTCTGTTGGTGTGTGGCTACAGTGTGAAAAATATGGTAAAATGCAAAAGTAGAAAACTACTGTGGCTATCTGTGGTGCAGTCATGCCAAATGTCATGCACCATATAGCACAACAATGCTAGGTGTATGTGGACACATCTGGTTCCACACAGTCCTCCCATATTTCACACTTCATAACTTCCAGTAAGTATTTGTGCTAAACAAATTTCACAGTGGAAAAGGCCGTGGTGTGCAGGATTACATTCTGGCCATACAAGCTCAAAGCTCTGTTGTTGCTTGTCTCTCCTTGGGATGAATTCTAAATTTTGGTTATAAGATCCACAGAATTTACAGTTTGTAAGTAGAGCCAGGAAAATGATGAATTATTTCTGCTCTGCAGTATGGTCAGGTCTGCTAATGAAGATGTTCTGAATGGGAAGAGCAAACATTTTAAGGGAATTCCAGATGGAGCAAAAATAGGGGGAGTTCTGTGCAGAACACTGTACACCCAAATGCAGAATTAGGAGAATAGTACACAGATCATTGGGATTATAATCTGACTAACAACAAATTACAACATATTACATGATCAAGAAATTAACTCCTGAGAGTAGGTGAAATAAACGTACAATAGCCTATAAGGTTTGATGATTACAAATTGACCACAAAACTAACACAGACATTTACACACAATTACACTAGTTTTCAAGCAAATGTATTGTAACAAAAGTGTTTTTCTTTGAGGGGATAGGTGGGGTCAGGCTATTTGTACAGACCTGCTGAAATAAACCCATATTTGCCATGTTTTATCATATGTTTAGGAAGAGTTCTGATGGTGACAGGCATGTACTGTAAGGGGAAAGTCTGAATGCTGCCCATGATGCTGCCGGGTGCTGCAGCTCTGGGTAGGTGTGGCTGAGAGTGTGGTGCTGTCACATCAAAGAGCAGTGACCACTCCCAGTTAATCTCTGATGGGATAAGCGGTTACTCTCTGATGGGTCCGGCGGTTCAAATCCCAACCCCGGAAGACCGGCAGCAGTGAAGATCCAGACAAGGTAAGTAACTAACTATCCCCCCTACCCCTAACCCACCTTTAATGGTACCTAACCCTAACCTTCCCCCTAGTGCCTAAACTTAACCCCCCTCCCCGCAGCCTAAACCTAACCCTCCCGAGGGGTGCCTAACCCTAACCTCCCCCCGGGGGTGCCTAACCCTAAGTAACCCTGGGAGCCGCTAACCTAACCCTCCCCCCGTGTGGCTGTCAGCACCTGCCGCCCGGCTTACCTTCATTCAGTATACCGGGCGTCGGGCTCCCGGCATAAGGATAATGATAGACATCAGGATTTTGACGCCTATCATTATTCCCCTGTTGGGATTGCAAAGTCGGGAAGCTGGTGGTCGGCATTTTGACCGTCGGCTTCTTGACTGCATCCCTCTCTGATACATAAAAGCAGCATACAGTAGTATTACAATACATTGCAAAAAGCACAATCTAGTTTAAACATAATTAATATTTGATTTAAATTCATAGGACTGCATGCTCAGAGACAGGTCCGGCATGT
The DNA here is from genome assembly GCA_031769625.1 of Taudactylus pleione. NCBI lineage: Eukaryota > Metazoa > Chordata > Amphibia > Anura > Myobatrachidae > Taudactylus > Taudactylus pleione. The sequence continues at coordinate 31,067,404 of JAUIMM010000065.1, forward strand.
GCGCAGCATCCATTCAGACTCCGGGATCCAGCACCGCCGCACAGCTGCTGCGGTGGGGAGTCCCCAACCTCCCTATTTGACCACCCGCGGGCCACTTCGGCTGAAATCGGGATGGGGTGCTCCCTCTATGGGTGCCGCTCCTGTTCGACCGCACTGGTCGAACACACCTAGTGCCGATTCTGCTCAGTGTACATGGGGCACTGCATGGAATAATGAAAACACCTTATGACAAATGACCCATTACTCTAAGCTAGGGCCGTAACTAGGGTAGTGTGACATGTGCCACGGCACAGGGCACTGGACAACAGGGGGCGCTGTTTGGCAGCACCTGTTAATTTTGTGCTTATATTCATTCTCACTTGTAGATTCCTCTTCTTTTATTCTGGCATCTCCTGGACACCCATATCTCTTCTCTGGCTGACTCCACTTCCATCTGGCAACCTCCACAAGCACCTTTAGTCATATCCTCCTTTATTTAACACACACTTCAAGATACTATCATATCCGGGATGCAAACCCATCACTTCTGAAAAATTATTGTGTATCACCACTTAAATCATTGGATTCACACTGTATTTGGCAGTGACACATGGATAACAGTGGTACAAAGGGATCAGTACCCCTTCATCATTGAATGGGACAAATTAGATTTGCCATGCACATCTTATTTCCTTATTTAAAAAAAAAGGGGGGTCACCAATGCTGTTTCTGCCCCAGGGCACCAAAAAGTCTAGTAACGGCTCTGCTTTAAGCTTCTGAGGAGGCTTGTCTATACTTTATTCACCTCTCACACATTCCTAACACAACCCATTGGACAGTCTTCAGTCAGGCATTCATTCCCATCCATCTGCAGAGATTGCACTGACTAAGGTGATTAATGATTTGATCACTGCTAAACTAATTGCCATTACTTCCTTATTGTCCTACTGCATTTGACTCTCTTGATTACTTTCTTCCCTTACAAATGTTATATTCCCTAGGTCTTCAAGACACAGTCCTATCCTGGTTCTCATCCTACCTATCAAAATGTTCTTTCAGTGTTTGTTTCTCTGGATCCACCTCCTTTTAACTTCCTCTATTAGTTGAGTTCCCCAAGTCTCAGTCTTCTGTGTCCTGCTCTTCTCTATCTATGCCACTTCTCCTGGAAAACTAAACAGTTCATTTGTATTTCAGTATCATCTCCATGCAGATGATACCCAAGTTAAACTATTATCTCAGAATCTCTCACCATCTGTACATCTGTATTAGCTCACACTAATGAATGTCTTTCTGCCATTTCAAACTCTGTGGGACAGATCTAATAATATTTGCACCAGCCAACAGGACCTACCTACATTATGGGCTCTAAACCCTAGCGGTTTGGTGGCGGTTTTGCTATTCACAGATTTACTAAGGCCAAAACCACTGCAAAACTGCCGTCAAGACAAATTTTAGAATAGAATAGAACAGGGCTGTCATTTAGAAACCGCTGCCAAACCACCGGGGTTTAGAACCTGTCGCTTAGTAAATTTTGCCCTATATCTCTACTTCTGTCAACAATAATAAACCCTACCTCTCAAGACCTCTTCCTAGATGCTATCATTGACTAATAACTGTCCTTTGCTCCTCATATTCAATTTATATGTAAAACGTATTAAAACTGCACAGATATCATACACAAGACACTGTACAATCAGTAATTTATGCACTCATCATCTCCCGCATTGACTCAATATTGCAACAGCTTTTCAACCAAACAGACTTTCATTCCCTAAAATCTAGTAGACTCATTATCCTTGCAAAATGTTTGTCTACTACTGTTCTACTTTATCAGTCTCTACAACTGCTGCTTGTATGTTGCTGAATCCAATATAAAATACTTCTAACATGCAAAGCTATAAACAGTACTATACTAACATACTGTACTATACATCCAATTTCTTATCTCAAACTATCTCCCAACTCAACTCCTCTGCTCTGCGCATAATCTCTGCATCTCTCATCCATAATTAGTATCTGTTCCCATTACCAGTACTCACTCTTGGAATACCCTCCCTCGTACAACAAAACATTCAGACATTCCCTGAAAACTCATCTCTTCAGACAAGCCTACGAAATTTCTAAGTGATCCTCTTAACCTTCCTAACCTATTGTAACTGATCACTACAACCCCTCTACACGGTTTACACAAAACGTTGATATGCTCTATTTCTATTCTGAAACAATTGCCTGAACCCAGACCAACATTTCTGTGTGACTGGATTATAAATCCCACAAAGTTATAAACTCCTGTTATCCTATAGATTGTAGGTTTGGAAGCAGGGCCCTCTTACCATTCTCTTACCACATTATTTGTACTACTATTTAAATAATTAATTATAAGGAATAGTCAATGGAGTCTATTTACTAAGCCTTGGATGGAGATAAAGTAAACAGAGAAAAAGTACTAGCCAATCACCTCCTATTTGCCATGTCACAGGCTGTGTTTGAAAAAATGAGAGTTAGGAGCTGATTGGCTGGTACTTTATCTCCATCGACTTTATCACCAGCTAAGACTTAGGGCGATATTCAATTAGTTTCGCACCCACGGAAAAGTTTAGCCTGCCGGACTTTTCACCGACATCGCGTCTTCTGGACGCAATTTATCGCGCGCATCCCCGCTATCCGCTATTCGCTGTATTCAATTCCAAAAGGCGCGAAACTCTTAAGTGGCAAATGCAGAACAGGCAGAAAGAACTGTCAGAATTGGGGAAACCAGGCTGAACCCCCCAAAAAAGATGCATTAACATTGGGGATCAATGTAGATGTGTCCGAATAACCCTAATAAAACTGTTTGGGGTACTTAAGTTGTTTCAATAGCTACTTATTAGTGTCTTATTAGTGTCTTTGCACAAGTGATGTAGAATGTCATTAAGCTGTATTTTTGGGTGAAAATAAGTAGTCCTGTCAAATTTAGGGTACTTGAAAATTGGTGCTAGCATATTTTAAAGTCTCTAATCTGAAGTTTAAAAAAAACTTGAAAAACGCACCTGTTACAAGCACCTGCAATCTTAAAAACACTTGGCCACTCCCTATAGCACCCCAAGAAGTCTATTTCGCTAGTATTTATACTTGTCTCCTCACTTTGTGCTTTCTCGCCCCCAAAATTAAAGTACTTTTTTGGGGTGTTATTAAATTTTTCCTGGGAATTTTTTGACGCAGTTGTCCTTTGGGGGGCTGTCTATAGGGTTCTGAGAGATTTCCCACCTTTGCACCCCAAAATAAAAATGTTGCACTTCTTTTCTCCTGCTAATCAGAGGCGAATCTTTTTCGCCTATTACATTGTATTGACTTTCCGCGTAGGAGAAAACCAGCTCGAATTGAATGCAGAGACAAGTTCCGACCTGGTGAAAAGACGCAATCGGCGATACTTTTTTGCGAAAACCGGCTTTTCACTTCTAATTGAATACGGCCTTGAGTAAAGATGCTAATTATTCAGTATTTCAGATATCCCATAAATCTAGGCTCTCTAGCCTACTGCCTCAGTTTGCCTAATGGTAGAAATGCTCATCCTAAATTATGTAGCTGAGCCCAGTGGCGTAACTACTGCCCCCACAGCCCCCGCGGTGGCTTGGAGGCGCTGGGTAGCTTGGGGGCGATGGGGGCAGTGGTTACGCCACTCAGTGGCGGAACTCCCGTAACTACGGAGCGTGCAGGAGGTGCGGTCGCACCCCCTGCACCCTCCATCTGCTGGGCGCCAGCTGAGTGTGTTACCAGCGGGCGCCCGGGTCCTATTCAAACCCCCGGCAGCAGCCGGAGGATGGAGCTCCCTCCGTCTTCCGTGTCCCGCAGAGCACTATGGGAGTGACGTCATTACGTCACTCCCATAGTGCCGAGGAGCGGACACCGGGGTATGGACGGCAGCAGCACTGGAGCAGGGATAAAGGTAAGTGTTTTTTTTTGTGTGTGTATTTGTGTGTGCATGGAGGGGAGTGAGCAAATACAGGGGGCTCACTACCGGGGGCAACTACAGGGGGCTTGCTATTGGGATCAACTAGGTGCAACTACAGGGGGATCACTACTGGGGCAACTACAGGGGGATCACTAATGGGGACTCACTACTGGGGGCAAATACTGGGTGCAACTACAGGGGGCTCACTACTGAGGGCAACTACAGGGGGCAACTACAGGGGGCACTACTAAAATGGGCACAACTACAGGGGGCACTACTTTAATGGGCACAATTACAGGGGGCCCTGCATAATGGGCACTATTACAGGGGGCATTGCTTAAGGGGCACTATTACAGGGGGCATTGCATAAGTGACACTAGTATAGGGGGCATTGCATATGGGGCACAACTACAGGGGGCATTACTTTAATGGGCACAACTACAGGGGCCCTGCATAATGGGCACTACTACAGGGGACATTGCATAAGGGGCACTATTAGAGGGGGCATTGCACAAGGGGAACTAGTATAGGGGGCATTGCATTTTGGAGCACAACTACAGGGGCACTGTATAAGGGGCACTAACTTGATACACACAGTTTACAGGTTATAAACTATGGCCCTGATTCAGAGCCGGACGCTCTGACCAGAGCGCTCGCTCTGAATCAGGGCCCACCTCCATTAATATGGAGCGTCCTCCTGGATGCTCGTATAGCTGTGGGTCACCACCCACAGCATATACGAGCGTGCAGGATGATGGTTGCGATGGTCTTGACCATCGCGACCATCGAAACTGCGAGCAAAAGCCTGTGGTTGGGTTTTTCAACCGCAAGGCCAGGAGTGATTTTGGCTCTATCAGAGCCAAAATCACTCCCACTGACATCACTAGTGATGTCAGTGGGGCCGGCTTCAGATGGTAGGCGTTCCCTTGGGAACGCCTCCATCTGGCTGGCACACCCCCGGCACGCCCACCAAAGGGGGCGTGCTGTCGGTCACCATCGACAGCACGCCCCCTTTGATGAGACACTCCGAGCGAAGGAAAGTCCTTCGCTCGTCGGGTATCGTGCATGCGCACGACGGAGCTCCCTCTGTCGTGCGCATGCGCAGTGGGGACCATCGACCCACTTGCGAGCGGACAGCCGCTCGCGAGTGGGTCTGAATGAGGGCCTATGTTCCCAATAATCTGGTTCTACACGGACATAAAAACTGTGCAACCTGTCTTGAGCTGAGGTGACAGACTGGCAGGAGCAGAGAGGAAGGTTGGTGAAGTAGATCTTTCAGAGTGTGATGTAATGGGCATTACTGTTTGGCATAATGTGTATTTGGCATTACTGTGTGCACAATGTGCTATTATGGGCATTACTGTGTGGCATAATGTGTAAGGGGCATTACTGTGTGGCATAATGTGTTGTATGTGGCATTACTGTGTGGCATAATGTGTTGTATGTGGCATTACAGTGTGGCATAATGTGAAATAGGGGCATTACAGCATGGCATAAATTTGTTATAAGGGCTTTACTGTATGTCATTATGTGTTATACGTGGCATTATTGTGTGGCATGTGTAAGGGGCATTGCTGTGTGGCATAATGTGTTGTAAGGGGCATTCCGGTGTGGCACACTGTGTTATAAGTGGCATTGCTTAGTGTGTCATAATGTGTAAGGCACGCTGCTGTATCATGTAACCACACACCTTAAACGTCGTCTTTGGGTGTGTTTGATCTTTGGGCGGGAGGGAGGGGGCGCCTGAACATTTTTTGGCATGGGGGAGCACAATTTATAGTTACGCCACTGGCTGAGCCTGTGCTTTTCTAGCAACTTTACAGCATAAAAAGTATATTTTTAATGATCTTGTAGATTGTGCTACTGTACATGCAACAGTTTATAGATGTCTTTCACTGAGTGTTAATGCAGAAGTGTAATAGTGAGAAATAGCCACATTTCCAGTATTGACAGAACAATTTATTAACAGACAGCATTTTATAATCACTATTAACTAAGTATGCATTTATTTTGAGTATAGTCTTAGTACCGTATATTGTACTTTTGACACAGTACTCACATGACCAAATGTCTATTTATTTATTCATAAATCCCCACATCCCTAGATTTCAACATACAAGATTCTGTACATAAATAATACTGTGTATTAAAAGTTGATATTCATGGGATACCATATTAATATGCTTGATTATGTTAATACAGGTACAATTTTGCTCTTTTGTGTCCTAACTTACCTAGACAGGTTCACTAATCTCTACTTCAAAAAGTATTGGACATTGTCCAAAGCAATCACATATAAAGTTAAATGGTGTAATTGCACAATTCAATTACAGTTTAGAAGAGCATCATCCAACAAAGGATTTCTAATACTTTAGAGAATAAAAATACTCTATCAACATGCCCAAGGTGTCCTTTGCAGTAAACCAGCATTTTTTTTTCCTGAAAGAGGAGAAATAAAATAATTTGTGTGGTTTCATCACCCCAGTCTCCTCAGACTACACTAAATTATGATAGATTAATGGTGTCTGGACAAAAACGTCCAAAGTCATAACTATGTGAGATGTAAATGTCAATTAGATTCATTTAATTTGAATTTGTTTCAAGTATTTTAAATCACTCTGTTGACTATGTACGCAATCAGTCTGAGTGGTTGGCATTCATGTATGATGACAGACAGTTTAAATATGAATGTGTTCCCGTATTCTTTAAAACAATTAAATTTAATATAAAAAAAGATTATTTATTTATTTATTACCAATTATGTACAGTACCTCCAGAAAGTTAGCTAATTAGTGCCTGGGAAATGATTTTCAAAAGAATGCCTCATTAGAGCTATTTTAGTACTTCACAGCAAATCCAAGTATATTTTATATTGCACACTTTAATATTACATTGTTCAATACTGCTTAAAGGGATCACATCATCAAACTTTGCAACAGTTTTACTAAATTAATGTGTCTTTTAAGCATCATGAAAACCCATGGACATGCCTTTGCACTTATTTTGAGAACACATTACATTTGAGAACGTACATAGGAAAAGACGAAGGTAAATAAACTGTGTAACTTACATGAATATGTTGTTTCAGACACATCTCAAAATGTGTCCTTCAGACACATATCAAGATCTGTCCATTTCTAATACATTCATCGTTTTGTCAGGTATTAAAGTGGAAATTCAGTATGTTGTCAATAGGGGAATATAATGAAGCGTATTTTCAGGTATTGTTGGAGTAGGATTTAAAATGATAATTTTTTAAAAGGCAAAAACTTGCCTTCCTATCCAATACCAAATACCACCAACAACAACCTGCTGGAAGTAGTGAAGTCAGCCTCCCCAAAGGTCAGTAAATCTTCTGGGTTTCATGTCATGTTGCAATATTTTGCTTCTGTGTTTTGCTTATTGAATTCTAATTGTACACTACCACTTTGCTTCTGGCTGTGCTGAGTAAATGTGATGGGCATTGCAGTCAACTACAGTCAACCAGGTAGGAATCACAAAATCCTTCTGCAGCTAGGCTTCCAAGGAGGCAAGGAGGTAAGCAGGGTAATGTCATCTTCAGAAGGCATTGCTGCACACAGACAAGCTCTGGAAAACATTTTTAACTCATTTGGATAGACTAGAAAATCTAAATGTTATTTCCAGTTAACACATTAAGGGGCATATTCAATTGGGGGCGAGAATAACAAATGCCCAGCACCTGCAAGGTTTTTCCTGCAGGTGCAGGATTTTTGCTATTCAATTAGGTGCAGGATTTTTTGGGTTCTGAGCGCTGGGAGTTTTTTTTTTTAGCACCTCCAGTGCAAGTTTGATTTTTCCTAAAATCGTTAATTTTAGGAAATATCAGCAGGACTTGCTCTGGGACCCCAGCGGCACCCCTCTATCCCCCCCCGAGGATTAATTAAGCAATTGGAAGTTCCAATTAGCTTAATTAGTCCTTAATTACTTACCTTCTGCAGCGCTGTCTTCTGCATCCAGCGTCGGGACCTGGTCGCCTGCAGCAGCGGTGGGTATGTCAGTGTGTGTAAGTGTTTTTAGTGGTTGTAGGTGTGTATGAGTGTTGTGTGTGTGCCCCCCCTCCCAGTGTCAGTGTCTCCCTCTGTAATGGGTGCTGAAAGAACTAACTCTCCCAGCTGCCCTTGCTCCTCCCACCAGCCCATGCAGCCTCTCAGCAGCTGCTGAGACTCTCAGCAGCCCCCTCCCCAGTGAGAAGATGGAGGGGAGGCCATTGAGGAGCCATTGAGACCACCGGAGACCCCTGGGCAGGTAAGTGGCATTTTTTGTAATTTTATTTCATGCGGCGCACGGTTTTCAGAGCTGAAAACCCCGCAAGCTCTTTTTTTATTGGATACCGTGGGTATCGGGAGCAGGCATACCAGTGGTAATCCAAAATTAGACGCAAGATTTTTTACTTTGCTGTACTTCGCACCCGATTGAATATACCCTTAAGGATTCAAATGGCCCCATTAACTGAAAAGGTGCTAATTGATCGCTGGTCTATATTCAATTAGCCCTGCTTATCGGGGATTTCTTCATGTCTCCTGAGACCCCCCAAAAAACTGTGAAGTTATCAGGTGATAACTGATAGTTAACGCACGGTCCATGAAGTTATCACGGGTGCTGTGCGTTAATGCCCGATGACCCATGTTAACGTACATGATTAACATGCATTAAGAAGGCTATCAGCAAATGCAGGAGGCTAATTGAATAGCCCCGGGTGTTAAAGCCCGAGGTTACCTTCCATTATTACCCACGGTATTTTACTGCGGGTGATTGATTTCCCCCTTAAAAGCAGGATTCAATTAACCCCATTAACTGAACGGGTGCTAATTGTTTGCTGGCCCATATTTAATTAGCCCTGCTTATCTCGGATTTCTTTTGAATAGCCCTGGGCATTGAAGCTTGAGGCTACCTCCTGTTTTAACCTGCGGTAATTTATCGTGGGTAATTGAATTTACCCAAAACTGTCTTCTGGAACAAAACGGTTTCGGTCAGTAAGTGGTTAAGCAGCTCATGAAAGTGAAAAGAGAAAGATGACAGTGCTTGTCCTGTGCAGACATATGCACACGATTCGCAGAATCTGCTACAATGTACACACAGATTTCCTATACAAAACACTGCTTACTGTCATAGTCACTTACATTACAGTTAGGTATCAAGGTGGCATGCATTCACTGGGTTATTGATTACAGCATGCACTGGAACTTGACACCCGACTTGGCTTCCAGTTTCTGATTCCACAAAAACATAAAAAATAAAATTAATAAAAAAGAAAAAAAGGTACAAAATAGGGAAAAAACTAAACCTTTGTTTTAATACCAAAGCTTTTTTGTCTTGTGGGCACCCGTGGCCAACATCATCCTGGCATGGCATTTGCAATCGCAGAACAGCTACTGCAGCTGTCCATGATAAAATGTCCATCAGAAAGCACCCAGTGAAGGCTATCCCTCACGATAGCCAGCGTTAGCCTTCACCTGCATTGATAAATAGGCAAAAGCCATAACTCCAGTGAAAATACCCCATTTTCACAGGCTTTAGGACTTTGAGCTTTTAATAAATAGAACCTCAAACATCCTATTTCTAGGCAATGTTGCAGAACAGCTATTTACTGCATACTGTATACTTGCAATTTTAAAATAATTTTATGAATCCTGAGCTGCATTTGTAGTCTCTGTAAATCTGTTAACCTATTCTATGTATTAAGCAAACTCAACTGTATCTAAGATTTGTAGAGTATTTCTTAAAAAGAAATGGATCTAAGGGCTGTACCACAGAAACATCAAATTCAAGAAGCTTCAGACACAGCTGTCTCCTCTACTAATAGTAAGATGGCGCAGTTAGTGCCACAGGGGTAAGCAATGTACATGTTGCATTATTGGGTATTAATTAAATTGTTTATGATTGTCAGTCTGTATGGATGTTGTCATACAGGATGTATATTACAAACGTCTGCTTGTTACAGTGTAGAGCTAATGCACTATGGTACACTGCTTATTTCGGCAGAAATAGGAAAGCTGTAGATTTGAAAGCATGTACTGTAGTTTGACAAAACATGGGGAAGATTTATCAAAGCTTGGAGAAAGATAAGTGGAGAGAGATAAAGCATCAACCAATCAGCTTTTGTCATTTTTCAAACACAGCCTGTAAAATTACAGCTAGCAGCTGATTGGTTGGTTCTTTATCTCTTTCCACTTTATCTCTCTCCAAGCTATGATAAATCTATCTTGGTTCCATATCAACAACTGACTGTCAAGTTTTTTTATGTTGCTTTTGAATACAAAAGGCAGAAAGCCCATCTACAATGCAGAACCAGTATGATGTCACAATATTTGACACTCCTTCTGGCTTTGCCATATGGAATGACTAATAATGCCATGCTCCACTGCCCAATGCCTTCAAGAGAATTGTACAGATTGTGGAGCTGATACAGTGCGTTTCCTATATGTCACACTAGAAGATACCTAATAATAAAATCAGTCTACTGTATGTGTCTGGTGGATGATTAACTTTAATTGGTTTTGCAATCGTACTAGTTGCATTTCATACAATTTGGTGTATATAGTACCTATGAATATTCACTGTTGTGCTTGGAAAAATTAATGAATGTTTCACATTTATGAACAATACAGAGATTAATGCAGGATGAAGCTGGGGAGTGACAGAATTCTATTTCATTCAAGCTACATTTCCTGCATTAAATATAAAGTACATTTTATAAAATATTAACTACTAGAAGAAAACACCAGTACCAAAGCTCCATGTGTTTTAACTATTATTCCACTATTGTACATCAGTGATGCTGATTCATTATAAAGTCCTTTTCTACTTAATTGGTGAATTGTCTCTCAGCACTTCATTGCTATGAGAGAAAACAGGATGTAGTTATGAGAGCTGTGATGCCGCCGGTCTCAATCCCGACAAGGGACTTAAGATAGGCATCGAAATACCAACAACTGTCTTTAACCTAACACCTAAATGCCGAAGGACGCCAGCCCGAAATGAGGTAAGTCCGGGGCGCCCTTCGCATTAGCCCCGAGGGGGGAAGGTTCATTTAGGGAGCGTAGCAGGGTTAGGGTTAGGTTTTGTGGGGGGAGGTTAGGGTTAGGCACCCCTAGGAGGAAAGGTTAGGGTTAAGCACCCCCTGGGGGAGGTTAAAGTTAGGCTATTCAGCCGCCGAGACTTCATACCCATTCCGGAAAAAACATGTTATAGAAGAATAAGTTGTGACTTAGTTGTTACTGATATCACAATGGAGAACTATGACCTGTATAAAATCACTTAACCTACAGCCATGTGCTTCTGCGTGGTCATGGACCTCATCTGTGACTTATAATAACTGCGATGATATTCTAATCCATGCCATCGCAGCATAACATAAGGGCGCCCACCTTACCTTACACACATCCGTAATGTTTAGCAAGACTGTGAAACCATTGGTAACATCGAGTACAATCGGAGCCTCACGCACACTTGCACAAGCTCTGACCTTACTTAGGAATTGCTAAGCTCATCGCACACAGTGAGTACTCAAGCTGCCTATAGCATCACAGTGCCTAATTTATGCACACCACTGCAACGGCGTCAAAATGCACTGGCATGCATGCATTTCACCTACCACCCCCCGTCACCACCCCAAACGGAACTTCTTGTCAATCACTCTGCGATGGGTCTGCATAGTCACTGCGATCGCAGTCCCGATCGCAGTGGCCGGTTCACACATGCACACTGCGATGCATACACATGAGCAGAACACAACAATCAGCCGATTGCTTGCGTAATCGCAGTTGCCATACTTGCTGATTCAGGCCCTTAGTTCACTGTAAAAAAAAACAAAATAAAATCATTTAAATAAATGTTGATTGATTATTATTATTAAGTGTGCAAAAAACTAATGTTTTACAGTTAATTGATCTAGATCTTGAGCATGTAAGCATGACAACTAAGGTAGAGCCTATCTAACAATTTAAACTAATTATAGTCAAATGTAACTGAAAATATTCAAGGTGACTTTGTATATTATATGATAATATCATTGTTTTATGTTATTGTTTCCAGATTAAATAATAATCATTTGGTTATTAATGAATGTCAAGTAAATTTGAAATCAAGGAGAAAAGAACGTGTGGAGTGTTTAGATATATTAAAAAAAACATTTAAAAACCTGGTAAAATCTTTCTTTTTATCCTCTTCTTCTTCTTCCTCATCTTATTTTTTTGTTATTCTTGAGATGACTGCCTTGATCCATATCACATACCATTATAGCCCCTTATATAAGTCAATATTGTTATTTAACGCACCATTGGATTTCAGCTTTCACTTTTGTGAACAAGCAGGTAAACGTACACAGAAGTAGAATGTTATCCAGAACATTACAAAAAGAAGAAAATAATTGATTTTGATAATGTCATAGCAGCAGGAATGAATATCACCTGTTTCATCCCAAAGTCATAGAGCCTCATGTAGCTCTGAAGGCATTTAACGTCCAGAAAGCAGATGTAAAATGTGTCCAACAAAATGATGGAATTAGGTGGGTATGTTGAACTGTACATATAGATTCTTAAAATAAACAGTAAAAAAATGTTTATTGCACAGGGTTAGTACTTTGTTGTAGAACTTACAATCTAATTTATTTGGAGACTTGCACAGATAGATGGCTAGGTAAAAGTGCTAATCACAATTTCATGAAGTGCATTCGTGACGGTACTTTGTAATATTAATATTGTGCCAATTTAGAAGGTACTGTAGGTTTCTAGGGGTAAATTTACAAAGAATCGAGTTTGGGTGAGTTTGTGTGAGTTTAGGCATATTTTTCATCTCGCAAATTTACTAAAGACAAACTCGAGTGAGTTTGGAAGTGAGTTCTCTCTTTTAACTGTTAAAACTCATGTGAGAATGCAAACTCGAAAAAACTCACCATTGACCAAATTAGGAAGTAATTTACATGAAAAAGATGCAACTCGCAAATTTACTAAGAATCAAGTTTCCAATCTTGTGTCAATCACTATGAAATGTAAGTTTTAAACACTCACCTCCTGAGCTGCGACTTTGGCAGAAACATACACAGAGCAGTGTGATTTGTGTATGTTTCTGCCTGTATACCTAATATAAAGTGTTTCTATAAAAAAAAATGACATTTTGTCCCCCCCAAAAGCCTAACCAACCCTGGACTTGCCAGCCAGTCCTGGATCCTAAAATTACGGGGAACAAAATGAGTAGGGTTCCACCGTAATTTAGGTACCAGCACCAGGCTGCAGGGCCAGTCCTGGTTTTTGATTATAGGGGGGTAAAAATGCGTAGGGGTACCCCTATAATTAAAACAAGCAATGGACCATTTCTAGCGGGGGGCTGATGCCACCGCCAGGGGAGCCCTTTCACCAAGCCTCCAAGCCACAGCATCAGTCCTGACCGCTGGTCAGCCCAGGCCAGGGATCCCTGGGGAGTTGGGGACCTCCCCAATAAAGGGGTCCCCCTCTTGAGGACACCCCATGGCCTAGACTGATAGTCTGGGGCTATCCCCACCACACATGGGTGGTGGGTGGTGGGTTTATAGTGCAGGTGTAGTGTAATAACAGTGAAGAACTACAGGTCCCAGCTAGCCTCGCCAGCATGCTGGTACTTGGAGTACCACAAGTGCCAGCATGCGGAGCATTAAAGTACCGCTGGTACGTGTAGTTCACCTGTAAAGAAATGTGTAAAAAAACACAAGACACACACTGTGAAAATAAAGTTTTATTACATACATACACACTCACACATACTCACCTGCTGCAAGATGTTCACGTCCCCTTGTCACCGTAAAGTATCCTATGGAATTACCTGAAAAAATATCCAATACTCACCTTTTGTCCCACGATGTTCTCCGTAGAAATCCAATAAGTGCCACAGACACACTGTAAAATATACTTCAGCATGTTGTTACAGTATGCGAATGACAGCTCATGGGAATGAGCTATCATTAGTACTGAGCCACGAACCAATAAGCAGTGGCTTAACATTAGTGGCCTCTCATTTCCCGGGTCCCAGCCATTGAGCGGCTGCTAAAGTTAAGCCGTTGCTGATTGGCTCACGGCCCGGTACTAATGACAGCATGTTGTTACAGTGTGTCCGTGGCCGTTATTGGATTTCTGCGGAGAACATTTTAGGTACCAGGACAGGTGGGCAACTCCAGGGCTGGTTAAGCTTTAGGGGGGGACCCTATGTAATTATCGTTAATATTATTTAACCCATTTTTTACAGGTCTTAACACAAAAGCAACCAGTACATACCTCACTGATATGTGCAGGTTGCTAGCTCGTGAGAGATTTGCAGAGAGAAAACACTGCAATCTCAGGTGAGTAATCTCATCTAAACTCGCAACTAGGGGAAGAAATCTCGATCTGCTTCACCATCAGCCATCTCACTTTCACCTAAACTCACTTCTTAGTAAATTTGCGAGTTGTAAAAGGGAAAACTCTCCTGAGTTTTGGTGAAGCAAAGTGAGTTTAAAAAAAATAAAACTCGACCACACTCGATTCTTAGTAAATTTACCCCCTAGTTTAGATTTCAAGACAAATGGTAACAGAGTAGTGGCATGGCAAGAGGAAGGGGTTCCAGAGAGGAGTCAAAGAGAAAGACTTAAGGTGTGAGAGTGCAGGGGAAGTGGGTACTGTAATGCAGAGAGAGGAGGTTATTTTGAGATGTAGCTGTCTCAACTACAGTAAATTAATTAAAATTGCATGGTTAAAAGTCACAAGTCTACAAAAACCTGCGCACATACCTTACATTCTCTATATATATCCTCATATTTAATTTACAGTATAATTTTTATTTTCGGTGGCTGTCATAATAAACAAGTAGCTAGCATTATAGGCTTTGGGGCATGTACAGATTGCAGTAAATATGAAGTACTGTCTCTTGAATGAAACATTGTAAATAATGTACAGTACAGTATAGTGAGAACTGGTTGGCTTCAATAACTTATGTTTATGGCTAGCAGAACTTCCTTTCATTTAAAATTGGCCATACATTGCTGGGTTTTTTTTTTACTAAGATTGGTTAGTATTTCTCTTCTATGATAACATAAATAGTTGCATTAAATTTAGTTCTATAACACAGTACTGCAGTCTAATTTATTCATTAGACTTTGTAATGACATCATTTTAATTTACTGTGTAAAATACTGCGCACTGTACTGTACAACACCTCCGTCCACCACTTCATTATTATGATTGATGGAACTGAGATATAGAAATCAGCCAGGAAGTGGTTTCACATAGAAGATCTCATCAAAATCAGCAGTAAGCTAATAGAATGTAATTACAAAAGTGATGTTCTATCCCACTAATTGTTAACTGAGTATGAAGTTCTCTTATAGTGACCAGACTGACAGAACTGTACTGCTCTCATAAGATGGTGCAATGTGGAACATGATGGTTAGTGGTTAAGTAGAGCACAGTTTGAGCTAAACTATCTACATTCCATTGTTGGGCATTAACGAAGGGTGTGTGACCAGTGCAACCACCTAGGGCACAAGGCCAAGGGTTGGTACGGTAGATACGCCAACTGCATCGTTGAGCAGCTTGCAGGATGCCTGTATAGGAATCCTGTTACTCAGAAAAGCACATCAATAGGGTAAGATCCTCTACAAGCACTTCCCTAGAGATATTGTAAGTAATAAATATTGGCAAGTTTTATTTATTTTTTAATAAAATACTTTTCTCTATGGTGACCATGTTCTGTTTTTTTTTAATATCTTTTTACTGGTGCACCGTAGTGTAGTTGTGGTACTTCAAGTGCCTGCATGCCCTGGCAAACAGGGCTATCTGGGACCTTTAGTGTGCCATGAAATGGCAAAGTTAATTATTTATTTAACCATACTGTATTTATAGTCCTATACTCTAACACCCAAGGGGTGTGGCATATAGTCCTAGTAGCACATGGCTAGTTCTTTGAGGGAGTGGGTGCATTTTTTGCAGGCTGCACTCCCCTAGGTTTTCCAGCCAGTCAGGTGCTGAGGCTGGTTGTCACTATGGCGGGGGGACTACACACCATAGTGTCACCCTGCTATAGCACCACCAGCTCTGGCTAGTAAAGCATAGTGCTGGTTAGTGGGGGGGGATACTCTTTGTCTCCCCAATTACCAGCTTTGTCACCCAAAAAACTACCGACCTAGTTTTCAACATTTGATCTTTTAGAACATAACAAATTACAAGACTGCATAGATCCTAGGGTTAATGTCCTCCACTCTCTCATCCCTTGTTCGCTGTTCCTCACAAGAGACAGTAGAAGTGGAGTGTCATTATCCTTTCCCTGGTACTTTACTTTTTTTAATTAAATATCTGAATGTCAGGTTAAAATTGTTAACAGACTAAGGTCAATATTTACTAAGCGGTGGGTTCTAAATCCCGGCAGTTTGGTGGTGGTTTGGCGGTGGTTTCTAAATGACAGCCCTGTTCTATTCTACTCTAACATTTGTTTTGACAGCGGTTTTGCAGTGGTTTTGGCCTTAGTAAATCTGTGGATAGCAAAACTGCCACCAAACCGCCGGGGTTTAGAACCCGCTGCTTATTAAATTTTGCCCTAAGACATTGTTATTATCTTGTCCCAATATGTGCTGATTTAAGGATTTGTTTGCTAAAACAGAATGATTGATGAACTATTAATTAATTAAGGGGCATGTTTAGAATATGTTTGATATTGATTTGTTTGCTGCACCTGCACATACTGTGTATTTATTGCCTCAACAGACATGTCCTTATTAGCATGCCATAGAGAAATGCTGACAGGAGCTGCTGGTGAATAGAACTAATGTTATGTTGCAGAATACATGAAGATGAATATTAAGAACCTGTTATGGAACCATTTATATATAATAAGCCTTCTTTTTCCCTGATCTATGAACCCTGATCTGGGAGCCTAATGACTCAAGTTCATCAAATCAATATACATTTTTCCAACAGATGGACAAATAAGAAGATTGGCAGTTCTAATTATACTGCCTACTTACTATCTTTATACATA
Source organism: Taudactylus pleione (assembly GCA_031769625.1). NCBI lineage: Eukaryota > Metazoa > Chordata > Amphibia > Anura > Myobatrachidae > Taudactylus > Taudactylus pleione. Next base: position 31,084,313 of record JAUIMM010000065.1, read on the forward strand.
AAATTGCTTGTTTTCGTCCTTTTTCTGAAGGAGTTTTTAGGAACATGTTCAGAAGCACAGTTTATGTACTGATTACCGTGTGGCTTTGAGCAATATTCTCCAGTGTAATAGTGTAATAGATATTAGCAAGGGTTATAATTGATAATTTGTCATTTACTCCTATATATATAGGATCAAAATATATGGTGTTGGTCTAATTATAATTGTACAGGTTGTTGACCTCATTAATTTAGTGTTTTGAAACACATTGATATTTTCACCGTTTATTGCGCAATATATCGATTATTATTAAATTTCGAATATTTGATATTGAGTGCATCTCAGCGCTCATTTTTAAGAGAGGTATTATTAAAGATTAAGGGCTTCATTCAGAGGCGGCCGTATGGTCTATGACCGCACGGCCGCCTTGATGTTTGTCCAGTGCGCATGCGCACGAGGGAGCCGGCTCCTTCGTGCGCATGCGTGAGACCCGCTACGACCGACAGCGCCGGTTGTAATGGGTATCTTTGTAAAGGGGGCGAGCTGTCGATGTTGATTGACAGCTCGCCCCGTTTGGAAGGCGGGCCGGGGGGGTGGCAGCCCAAACGGAGGCGTTACCATGGGAACGCCTGCCGTTTGGGGGAGGCCCCACTGACATAACTAGTGATGTCAGTGGAGAGCTTCCGGCTCTGACAGAGCCAGAAGCTCTCCGGGGCTTACGACAAGTGAGACCCTACCCTAGGGTCTCATCGTAAGCCCCGATGCGATGGTCGCAATGGTCTATGACCATCGCGACCATCATCCTAGCGGTCGTTAGAGCTGTGGGTGTAAACCCACAGCCTAACGACCGAAACAGAGGCGGCCGGTCAGGATGCAAGCGGCTGCCCAGTTTCTGAGCGACCGCTTGCATCTTCCGACCGCCTCTGAATGAGGGCCTAAGGCCCTGATTCAGAGCCGGATGCTCTGACAGAGCGCTCGCTCTGAATCAGGGCCGTCCTTCTTAATTTTTAGAGCGGCCTCCTGGCCGCTCGTATAGCTGTGGGTGACCACCCACAGCTATAGCGAGCGGCCAGGAAGGTGGTCGCGATGGTCAAGACCATCGCGACCATGGGGCTTGCGACGAGACCCTTGTGGTAGGGTCTCATTGCCGCAAGTCCTGGAGTGCTTTCACCTCTAGCAGAGCTGAGAGCACTCCCACTGACATCACTTGTGATGTCAGTGGGGCCGGCAACAGACGGTAGGTGTTCCCATGGGAATGCCTCCGTCTGGGCAGCCACGCCCCCGGCACGCCCACCAAAGGGGGCATGCTGTCACTCACCATCGACAGCATGTCCCCTTTGGTACGAGACCCGGAGCGACTGCTTGCCCATCGCTATCCGGGTCTCGCGCATGCGCACAATGGCGCTCCGTCGTGCACATGCGCACTGGGCCAACATCGGCCCGCTTGCGAGCACTCGCGAGCGGGTCTGAATCAGGCCCTAAGTTTTAATAAACTTTTTTTTCTCATCTCTGTTCACATATTTCGTCAATATTTGTCTATAAGAGTGCTACAAAAAGCCATTTTTCTTTTTGTTTTTTTTTTGGTTGCTATGGGAAACATGTCCACTTCTAAAAACTCTCACTCTAGTAGATTTACCCCTAGGGATCAATGCAGCACTTTGTCGAAATATGCCTCTCAGAGGCAACTTTTTTTTCAGTGGGTTTGTAGCAGGTACAAACTCGCCATTTAGTAATGCTGGTCCTTTGTATACTTTTAATGGGGGAAAATCGGGATGATAGAACTATGGGCCTGATTCAGCTTGGATCGCTATTGCGATCGCAGCTGTGATTATGTAGAAAGTTCAACTGCGTTAGTATGCTAATCCATTGCTAATACATCGTAATGCCCTCGCAGCACAGCACAAGGATGCCCAATTTATTTACCACACATCCGTAATGTTTAGCAAGACTGCGAAAACATTGGCACAATCGAGAACCATCGCAGCCTCACGCACACTTGTACAAACCCTTATCTTTCTAACAACTACGCACGCTATGAGACCTCACACTGCGTAGACCATCGCAGTGGATAATTTATGTATGCCCATGCAACGGCGTTGAAATGCAATGGCATGCCTGAGTTCACACGTCCACACCCCGTCACCACCCACAAATGGCACTTCCTCCCAATCTGCGATGGGTGTGCATAGCCTCTGCGATCGCAGTCCCGATCGCAATAGGTAGATAGCGCATGTGCACTGCAATGCATACCCATGCGCAGAATGCAACAATCAGCCGATTGCATACGTATTAGCAACTGCCATCCAAGCTAAATCAAGCCCTATATTCTGAATACTGTTTCACTTTTGCTTGTAAACAGTCTAAGCATGTTATCCACACCTACTTGTGTCAGTAGAAGTAAACTCTCTCTCAGCAATACCCAGCAGTGTACTACAGTGATACTCTACAAAGATTATAATTGCTGTTATGCACTACTCTTGGATACATTACAACTGTCCTGCTTTGTTTATACGGGTAAAGTGGCTTCTTCATTCAATGTCATATTTAAGAGATAAAGGGGCTTCTAGAAACTTTTTACTAGGGCATAGTTGCCTAATTATCTGCCACATCCTATGGGAGGGGACAGCCACGTCGGCCTAGAGAGGGCATGGTGGGTGCATAGGTGGGCTGTGCGGAGGAGGGGTGTCATCGCGATCACATAAACATAGTCCCCACTATGCAGTGTCGAGATCACAGGCATTGTATAGTGGGGGGCAGGGCTACGGCAATTTAGCATGACTCACATCATCATCCTATCATTATCCTCCCCCGAGACCACCGACTTGTGTTCTGTATGTGGTTGGCTGCGGAGGGTTGCGGACAGCTGGCAGGGGGAGTGTGGGCACTTAGAAGGGGGTGCAGGAGACTTTCCCTCTTTTCCGGGAGGCCACGAGCGCCAACCAATATTCGGGAACCTCACGGACATTCTGGGAGAGTAGGAGAGTATGTACTAGTGTCACATACAAGAAAGTCAAATGCAAAGCAATAGTAGTGGGTCTTACTTTGAGCTGATCTTGCCCTTTGGGCATAAATAGTAAGCTGAAACCAAATCTTGTCCCTCATACATTGTCTGGTCAGTAGAGAAGTGTGGATAGGCAACTTCACTGAGACAGGCAGAATGATCCAAATATACAGTAGTACCCCCACTATGATCCAAATATACAGCAGTGGCACCACCACAATGGAAGACCAAAGACATCATTAATACAGCTTTTTCATAATAATGCATATCCCCCTACCCAAAACAACCAACAAAATAAAAACATGTAAATTATGTGAAACTTATTTTTTACTTTCACATTCGCAAAAATTACACAAACTGAACATTCATGATGTCATTCATTTACTTGCTGCCCTATAGATGCCTGGCAATAATGAAGGGCTACTGTAATGCTGATTTAAGAAAAGTTGCAAAGAAAGAAGTTACGGTCTGTGAATAATTACAAAACAAGATAGAAACTATCTTGAGAGTCACCTAAGCAGATGAAAGCCATTGGTGGCATCTACTGTGCAATACTCGGACCCCTGGTTTGACGTCCCCAATAATGTATAGAAGATGTACAGTACATGAGCCACACCTCAGTAATATTGTAATTGTGGCAATCCAACAGGTAATTCAATCATTCTACAAGTGATATATACTATTGTTTTCAGAGAAAAGAAAAAAAACATCATGTAAAATGACATAGCAATCAATTTATTAAATAAAGTAGAGAAAACATCTTTATTGGAACATTTTCTTTAAGTATAGCAGCACCAAATACATGGAACGAATCAAGTTATTATTTAATAACACAACATGTAGGAAAAATTCATAGCTAAGTAACTTTGAATAAATTATGTAAATGAACCTACAGCTGTGTTTAACCAGCAGTTAATTGCTCTGCACATGTTCAAGTAATTTTCTATTTTAATGGTGCTGTTATCATGTAAAAATACTGTTTTTATTTATATATAAACTGCAAAATAGTTTTAGGAAATAAATTAGATGTTTGACATTTCAGTAAATTGCTAAAACATTTATAAACATATAAAAATAGAACCACCTTTTATTTTATGTATTGTGAGTCATGTCTATGTACCTAACAAATGTTATTTAACAGTTGATTGTCTGAAATGTGGTTTAAATTGAATCTTCTGCTACTTGTAAAGTATAAGACAACATATTTTTGTCAGACATTCAATTTGCCTCTTCTGTGCAAATTTTACAAGACTGGGCAAGTTTGGGTCTCCAGAGGTCAGCCAATGCCACCAGCCTAGTCATTATCTGCTGAAATGTCAGTCATTAATCTAATGCCGTTACCAATCTAAACCAAGTATCCTAGAAAATAAGCTTGTCAGTGTTCTGATATGTTTCACTTGCAAAACATTGTACAAATACTGCAGAAGAAAAGCATGCATCAACTTGTTTATGGCAAACTCTTGATTCATTATGAACAATACACACTGAAGATTGAAGACACCAGGTAAAACAACTAGGTCCAAAGCATGGATATATGATATGTTTGTGCTTTTTTTATTTTTAGGGGGAGGTGGGTGTTTGTGTCTATTATACCTGTCACAATTGGTGCTCGAGGGTTACCTGTATCAGGTGATGGACTGGAATCACTGGAGGCCGGCTGGACTGGAACCATGGGGGACATGAATAGCTCTTTTAATAAAAGAAGTGGGTAGCAGTGAGAACTGCCTTGGGTGATGAGTGACTGGAACTGGAAACTTGAGAGGTTGGAATGAGACCAGAAGGAACTTGGAGGGACCGGACTGGGACCGGCAGGTAGGCAGACTGAGTTGGTCGGGGTACCAGTAGATGAGCTTGCAGACGGATGGTAGCGTGGAAGCTACTTGTTGTGGCTTGGGAAGCCGTGGGTAGACGTGGTAGCGTGGAAGCTACTTGGAGTGGCCTGGGAGCCGTGGGCGAGAGGTGGTAGCGTGGAAGCTACTTGGTGCGGCCTGGGAGCCGTGTGGAGAAGCTGGTAGCTGGGTAGCCACTTGGAGAAGCTGATTGCGTGGAAGCTACTTGGAGCGGCCTGGGAGCCGTAGGCGAGAAGTGGTAGCATGGAAGCTACTCGGTGCGGCCTGGGAGCCGTGTGGAGAAGCGGGTAGCGTGGATAGTCACTTGGAGAAGCTCGTAGCGTGGAAGCTACTTGGAATGGCCAGGGAGCCGTAGGCGAGAAGTGGTAGCGTGAAAGCTACTTTGTGCGGCCTGGGAGCCGTGTGGAGAAGCGGGTAGCGTGAATAGTCACTTGGAGCGGCCTGGGAGCCGTAGGCGAGAAGTGGTAGCGTGGAAGCTACTTTGTGCGGCCTGGGAGCCGTGTGGAGAAGCGGGTAACGTGAATAGTCACTTGGAGCGGCCTGGGAGCCGTAGGCGAGAAGTGGTAGCGTGGAAGATACATTGTGTGGCCTGGGAGCCGTGTGGAGAAGCGGGTAGCGTGGATAGTCACTTGGAGCGGCCTGGGAGCCGTGTGGATAACTGAACGTAGCAGGCTTTACAGATAGCACTGGTCTAGGAACCAGCAGGAGCCTGGGACACACTGGAACTCAGGTACAGCTACTGCACAAGTTATACACCATGGAACGTAATGAGATGTTCAAGCACTGAGTGCTATTAGAGGAGGATCTATATACAAAGAGTCTGGCAGCGATTGGTGGATGCAGACAGGTGGTCTGGCAGTGGCATTCAGAGTGGAGCAAGACACAGCATGCAAAAGGAGTATTCATCTCTGCAGCTCTGAGAATCAGGACCACACCTGTGATTCCAATTAAGACTAGCAATGCTCACAGACAGAGCAGGGTCCAGGTGGTTAATCAGTTTGGCTAGGAGAGCAGTCTGCACACACAGATATCACAGCCAGCATTATTCAGCCATAGCAGATGTCCCAGGAGAATTGCAAACACAGATCCATGGAGCAGCTGACAGAGGTAAGTCTCAAGGCAAAAAGGTGACAACTAGACAGGATCGTGACAGTACTCCCCTCTTATGGGTGGACTCCGGACACCAAAACAAAAACTTCTAAAAACTTGGCTGAGCCTGTCTGATATCTTCAAGAACTTGAAGCTTTGAGAACTCTAGAAGGTGTTTGGAATATTGTTTCCTGAGGTAATTTGCTCAAAAAACTTTCCTTGGAGAGCATAATGTCAATCAACTTAAACAAGCCATCTTCCTTAATAACCTTGACCCCCAAGACTCTTTGCTTTCTCTCGCTTGGTTTTTCCACCAAAATGACCCATAACGAGATAATTGATTTTACTGCATATCTTCTCGGAAACTTTGCCTCCATAACTCTCAATTAACAACTTGGCTTCCTCCTTTTCTATGGACTCCAAATATCCCACGATCACAAAGGTTAATCCCTTCAAGCATCTCTCTGTCCCTAGAGGAATTTGCATAGTGTTAAGAAGAGTAGCTGAAGAATTTTCCTTTTCAGCAAAGTAGTTTTTACTGGTAATTCTTGGGAGAACGTATGACTAGGAAGAGCATGGTCTGATACCAAATGGTTGTCGAGGAAAGGAGTATTGTCATGCACAGGATCAAATTCAGAATCAGAATCCATGTCCAAAGGAAGATCAGAGGAGTTAACATGACTTGAAAACCTAGAGGACTCCGGAGATGGGCAGAGGGAAACACAACCAACCCTCATGGTATCATGTTGTTGGTCTCTAAAAGTTCTTTGAGTCTTCTTCTCTCGGACTGATTGATCCTGTACCATATGATTTTGAGAAGGGAGTACGGCGGTGTATGCGAGTTTAATATCTGAAGGTGCTGAAATAACTCTAGAATATTTATCAGAACAGGTATCTGGAGACGGACACATAGGAGCAAATTCTTTAAGCAGGGCTGTACTGAAGACTATTATGTCTTGTAGAATTGGATCCTTGGACTCAATGAGTGGGTTGGCCCACTCCAAGGCTTTTCCTTTAAAGTGCATAAAAAGAAACATGACGATGTTGGTGGGAGTAATACCACAAGCTGGATTGGTTCTCATTAGGGCATCATAATGCTTAAGCAATATGGTGTACTGGGACACATCATCATCGAAGGTCATGGACACTATATCATCCTGATTTACAGCATTCTTTTCAGGAACTGAGATGGAACCACTTAAAGATTCTTTAACGCAATGATTGGATGATTCAGCCAAAGTTGATTGATGTTCTTTCTTAGACAGGACAGTAGAAACTTCCACCAAGAGTGTGGTACTTGAAATCTGCTCCTGGGGAACGGGACTTGAAACCACCTCCTGGGGTATGAGGCTTGGAACCCCCTCTTGGGGCATGAGACTTGGGACCCCCTCCTGGGGTGCGAGACTTGGGACCCCCTCCTGGGGTGCGAGACTTGGGACCCCCTCCTGGGGTGCGAGACTTGGGACCCCCTCCTGGGGTGCGAGACGTGGGACCCCCTCCTGGGGTGCGAGACTTGGGACCCCCTCCTGGGGTGCGAGACTTGGGACCCCCTCCTGGGGTGCGAGACTTGGGACCCCCTCCTGGGGTGCGAGACTTGGGACCCCCTCCTGGGGTGCGAGACTTGGGACCCCCTGCTGGGGTGTGAGACTTGGGACCCCCTCCTGGGGTGCGAGACTTGAGACCCCCTCCTGGGGCATAATTCTTGTAACCCTCTCCCGGGGTGAGAGACTTAAGGTCCCCTCCTTGAGTACAGAGCTTGACACTCCCTGTTGGAGTATGGGACCCAAAATCCCCTTCTGGGGAAGCTGACTCGACTTTTCCTCTTGGGGTATGGAACATGAACCCCCCTTTTGGGATGCGCGGACAGAGACTTCCTCCTGGGGTGAGTGACTCAAAACCCCTTCTTGGGTTACGAAACTTAAGGATCCTCCTGGGGTTGAGACTCTGGAGACCCCTCCTGGGCTTGCCAACTGGAGTTCCCTACCGGAACAGGTAGAATCCGGGCCGAGACCGGAACAGGCAGAATCCGGGATGGGACCGGAACAGGCAGAATCCAGGACGGGACCGGAACAGGCAGAATCCGGGACGGGACTGGAACAGGCAGAATCCGGGACGGGACCGGAACAGGCAGAATCCGGGCTGGGACCGGAACAGGCAGAATCCGGGACGGGACTGGAACAGGCAGAATCCGGGCTGGGACCGGAACAGGCAGAATCTGGGACAGGACCAGAACAGGCACTGAGACGTTGACACCTGGAACCACTGCTGGAATTGCAAAGGGAACAGTCCTTAATAAAGTGGTCAGAAGCTCCACAATAACGACAGAGATGTAAATCTTTACGCCGCTGGCGTTCAGCCACAGAGAGCTTGGAGCGCGGGTAACTTCGATGTCTCACTTCACTTGTCATGGAAGAATCTTTGGCTCTTAGAGATTCCAAGACAGAGTTTTTAGTTGAGACAGAGGTAGCTCTAAGAAATTCAGGAATGAGCTGAAAGATTTTGCTGAGTAGAGCCTGTAGCTGTTCCAGCAGTTGATGGAAAGTAGTTAGGGGTTCAGGTAAGATTTGGGTATCATCTAGCCGGTTAGTCAGAATTTGCAGAAGTTGTAGTACTTGATGCTGTACCGCCTCCTGTGAATCCAAACGAGTGATTAGGTTACGGAAAGCACTTGATCCAGGATTAGGTGCTTGATCCACCACCATTGTTAGGCTTGAACATACTGTCACAATTGGTGCTCGAGGGTTACCTGTATCAGGTGATGGACTGGAATCACTGGAGGCCGGCTGGACTGGAACCATGGGGGACATGAATAGCTCTTTTAATAAAAGAAGTGGGTAGCAGTGAGAACTGCCTTGGGTGATGAGTGACTGGAACTGGAAACTTGAGAGGTTGGAATGAGACCAGAAGGAACTTGGAGGGACCGGACTGGGACCAGCAGGTAGGCAGACTGAGTTGGTCGGGGTACCAGTAGATGAGCTTGCAGACGGATGGTAGCGTGGAAGCTACTTGTTGTGGCTTGGGAAGCCGTGGGTAGACGTGGTAGCGTGGAAGCTACTTGGAGCGGCCTGGGAGCCGTGGGCGAGAGGTGGTAGCTGGGTAGCCACTTGGAGAAGCTGATAGCGTGGAAGCTACTTGGAGCGGCCTGGGAGCCGTAGGCGAGAAGTGGTAGCGTGGAAGCTACTCGGTGCGGCCTGGGAGCCGTGTGGAGAAGCGGGTAGCGTGGATAGTCACTTGGAGAAGCTCATAGCGTGGAAGCTACTTGGAGCGGCCAGGGAGCCGTAGGCGAGAAGTGGTAGCGTGAAAGCTACTTTGTGCAGCCTGGGAGCCGTGTGGAGAAGCGGGTAGCGTGAATAGTCACTTGGAGCGGCCTGGGAGCCGTAGGCGAGAAGTGGTAGCGTGGAAGCTACTTTGTGCGGCCTGGGAGCCGTGTGGAGAAGCGGGTAACGTGAATAGTCACTTGGAGCGGCCTGGGAGCCGTAGGCGAGAAGTGGTAGCGTGGAAGCTACTTTGTGCGGCCTGGGAGCCGTGTGGAGAAGTGGGTAGCGTGGATAGTCACTTGGAGTGGCCTGGGAGCCGTGTGGATAACTGAACGTAGCAGGCTTTACAGATAGCACTGGCCTAGGAACCAGCAGGAGCCTGGGACACACTGGAACTCAGGTACAGCTACTGCACAAGTTGTACACCATGGAACGTAACGAGATGTTCAAGCACTGAGTGCTATTAGAGGAGGATCTATATACCAAGAGTCTGGCAGCGATTGGTGGATGCAGACAGGTGGTCTGGCAGTGGCATTCAGAGTGGAGCAAGACACAGCATGCAAAAGGAGTATTCATCTCTGCAGCTCTGAGAATCAGGACCACACCTGTGATTCCAATTAAGACTAGCAATGCTCACAGACAGAGCAGGGTCCAGGTGGTTAATCAGTTTGGCTAGGAGAGCAGTCTGCACACACAGATATCACAGCCAGCATGATTCAGCCATAGCAGATGTCCCAGGAGAATTGCAAACACAGATCCATGGAGCAGCTGACAGAGGTAAGTCTCAAGGCAAAAAGGTGACAACTAGACAGGATCGTGACAATACCCATTGCCTTGACAAAGCATTCACTGCGAAACATGTGTAGGCTCAGCAATGCTTGCAACCCTTCCTTATATCCTCTGGTCTCCTCACATGCATTATATGAATAACTACGGTATATGTATTAATAGGTGATTGTTCATTCATTTCCGTACTATCAATTGTCTGGTTCTTCTGAATGTCATATCAATAACTAGTACTAATGTATTTGTTTTCATGCTGTACATGTGCCAATCAGGGACCCTAGAAAACAGACACTGCCACAAGGAGGATATACAGTACTATACTGTCTATGTTATATGAATGTAATACCCCTTTTACACCAGAGCTAAAACACAGGTTATTGCAGGGTTAACCCGGGTAGCTCTTTGGTGTAAAAGGGGACAGGGTTGGATTCCTGGGTGGAGAGACCTGGCAATCCAACCCAGGTAACTTGCAGGGTTTAACACGGGAATGACACCCTGCAGTATAAATGGCACGATCCGGGCCACGATGACCTGGAGCGCGCCACATGCCGGATGACTGGTCGGCTTCAGTGGTGCTTTGAGAAGACGCCATCTCCAAGCTTCCACTTCCACGTCGGAAGAGCTGGGTCACTGCAGAACCAGCTCCGGTGTGAACGGGAACATCCGGGGTCGGCCCTGGTTAAATTCTGGGTCTGATCTGGTTTGGAACCCTGTTCCAACTTCTGGGTCAGACCCGGAATTTAGGTATAAAAGCTGTATAACAAGTAGATGGCCTGATTCAGAGATGGTGATATTCACGCAGTTCAGCGATTATTGTAAAACTGTGAATGTGTCATAGGGCTCTATTTATTAACATTTTTTTGACTAAAATAACGTGAAAAAGGGTGTTTTTACACCCTTTTCACATTATTTTAGTATCACCTATAGTTATTACTGGGCAATTGGAGTACAATTCGTAAAATTCTACTCCAACCCCTAAGTATCACTTATTTTTAGTAATCAGATCGCTGTTCCCATAATTGTAATGGGAAATGTGATTTGTCTGGTAGTTACTAAAAATAAATTGTGAAAAAAATACCTAGGGAGGCCCTGTGATAATAACGCCACCTGGAGGTGGCATTATCCAGGGTCTCCCCCAATTACCGGACTCCTACTCTGCTCTAATGGGGAGAGCAGAGGCAAGAGTCGGTCCCAGTAATCAGCTATGTGGTCTAAACAGACCGCAAGATGATCACTGCAAAAAACAAATAAAAAAATAGTAAGAAAAAAAATTAACTTACCTGACTCCAGGGAGCAGTGGTCGGGGCTCCGGGTGATGTCCTCCCTCCGGGCAGCTGGACTCCCATGCTGCACTGCGGCCCGGTCATCAGGTGATCGAGTCCCAGTGCTGTATGGGATATCACCTGACCAGAGACATGGAGGACATCACCGGAGGCCCGGATCAGCACCGGGGGTGGGGCTTAGCGCCGGGGGTAGCAGCGGCGGCCGGTCATGCGCATGCGCGGGCACTTTGTCACGGTATTATTTCCGAAAATACTGTGACTAGTGTGCGGATGGGATTCGCAGGGACAGAGCTTTATCACAAGCTCTGTCCCTGCAAGGGATTTGTAGTAAATCCCTTTGATATTGCCTGAATTCGCAAAGCGAATTCAGGCAATATCACACTACAATCTGCATTCAATATGCGGATTGTAGTAAATAGAGCCCTAAGTTACACTGCGCATGTGTCGTGGTACATTACCATAGTCACTCACAGAGACATTTACTCACAGTGTGATTGACAGTCAGGGAGCGTTTGTGGAAGTTAACAGGGAGTGGTGGTAAAGAACGCAGACATGTTGCAACCATTTTCTGGGTGTGTCACAGCCTGCATTTGCGATCCTGTACACAGTAAAAGTGGCTCCAGCGTGTAAGTCACTCAGAACGGTGATAATCGAAAGATCTGCGACTGATGCTGCATCTATGTACGCAGATGCTTGGATTTGCAAAGCCGCAGAAGGGTGTCTCTATACATATTCCAGGGGGTGCGTCATTTGCATATTTCCGCACAGCAGCTGCCTATGGGATAGCAGCTCTGATGTCATCTCTGAATCAGGATCATAGAAGATACTAAGTAGCATAGCAAATCTCTGCACTACTTGTTTATGTTATATGAAAATTACAAAAGAGAAGATACAAAGCAGCATATCAAAGATGGAGATTGAAACTCTGTTGTGATCCTCCTGTGGGAACTTCTCTGCTTCTCACACGGAGTATTCAGTCATACAGATTTAAGACTGTAAAATTGAGATTATACCTGAAATAGCTTCATTATGGAATTAACCTATGTGAAGTCATATTTTAAAACCACCAGAACTAGAGAAGAGTAATAAAGCGACATTAGTCACCCCTGGAAAGAAAAGCCTGTATTACAGTGTGACTAATAAACACAGGGATTCAATATTTCAATTTATAAAATATGCTCCCAAATATATTACATGATATTCAGCCACAATTGAACTGGAATTTAATAGCCTAGGGCTGTGCGGATTAATGTACTGGGACAATACTGACATAATACGGATATAACCCACATTGGGACCCAGAGATATATCAGCTGTAGTCTGAACTATCCAATTTACATTATAGCCAATATTTTATCATACATTCATAAATTCAAAATACAATTAAAATACATACTATTAACAAATAATTCTCAGTTCACAGGATAATAGGAACTAAGGAGATAGGACATTGTATATTTTAAACTATTTTCACTTCTCTTTCACACTTTTTTAAATCTTTGGAGAATACAATATTTGATAATATCAGGTGGACTTTGCATAATAAATTTATGAAATAAAGGATAGCAGGACACAAAAATGAATTAATCAGTAACAAATTGGATTTACAAAAATATATAAACCTATAATAAAAAGAAGATAAAAAGGATAAACAAAGCCTCCATCTATTTCAAGTCTGATTACTAAATGACCAATACTAATTAAAGATAATTCCTGCTTTAAATGTGTAACTTATATATGTAATCAGCACAGTAACAGGGCTCAAATGCGCCCTGTGCCTGCCAGCCCCCAGAGTGCCTGACATCATGATGTTGTGCACATGATGTCATTACGTCGTGCAGAAATGGTGGCTGGTAACTCTGGTAAGTGCAGTACTTACTGTGGAGCATCCTGAGATTGCTCCAATCGGCTGCAGAGTGTTGTTCCAGGCACCCTGCTAGCCAGAAGCCAAGGGTCGTGGGGTGGCGATGGTGCTGCCCAAAGGGCCCTGTTCTCTGTGCGGAGGCATCGGTTGCACACCCCTAGTTATGGCCCTTTAAGTAATAAGATTTGTTTTTAACTAACCAAATGAGCCCTAGTGCATCATAGAAAAAGGACTCTTTCTCCTCCTTCTGTATCACCCATTAAGGAACATATTTATTAATGTACTAACTGGGGTCAAAGCTCCGAAAAGTTTCAGTCTATAGGCTACCTTTTGCTAACCTTTTCCCTGGAGATGGATACTCAGATCCCTACTAGTAACCTACACTTGCACATATGGTTCCTGATGATCGTGCAGGTGCAGTAGTTACAATAAACTGGGTTTACACTGGCAGTAAAGTTATAGCATAAGCTAAAGGTTCCCACACTTCACCATTACATTCCTAGTTTTATGGATATTTATTCTTGAGCACAGGTGATTTAATTAGTACTTTATTCAATTTGATTTAACCATCTGGACTCAATCATGGATATCCTTAAATCCTGGACTGTAATGGTGGAGTTTGGGAAACTGGCGAAAGCTACATTATCAAGAGTCAGACTGTCTCTGACTATACATGTAAGGCATGTTAGATAACCTTACAAGGAGGGTTGCTACTATAGATGCTAACAATTATTTCACAGTTGTTCTTGAACCAGTTTTAAAGATTCAGAATTCATACTAAATTCCGGAACTTTAGATTAAATTAAATTAAAATTGTAAGTGAAATTCTAGCAATGCAAATAAATTTGACCATGTCCAAACTGAATGGCTATAATTTATCATATTTTAATGGTTTCCCATGAGAACTATGCTATGAAATGTTGCCATTCAAGCTCAAAAGGAGAATGTTTCATAGTTTATTTCAGTGTCTTTAAAAACTGCAAATTCAGACTGCTAAGGTGAGCTCCAAACCACAAACTTTTGACCACAAAGGTGAGTTTGATTATCACTGTTGGAGGGCAGGGCAGTCACGGCAATGAAACTAGATCAAACTGAACGACTGATGCCCTCTAACTGGCCACACTACATCAAATTCCAAAACCGTATGAATTATTCAAGCATCTTTACTCATAACATTCTACTTTTCAAATGGGATGTAGTTAAGTAGTCATCATTTATAATGTCGACTATGACAATGGGGACAGTGTTATGTCGAACATGATATGCCGACATGGTGGTACTGTAGTTCCATATTAAGCATTGTCAACATGTTGGATTTACAACTTTAAACATGATGTTTTTATAATAAATTACATCTCATTACTACCATGTCGGCATGCCCAATATTCTTATGGATATATGTTAAGAACTGTTAATTATTATTATCATTTATTTTAGATAAAGTTACCCATTGCACAGTGCCGATCACCGCTAAGACATAAGTGAGATGACATAATAATACAGTGTTTTGCATAATGCTGTGTATAAGGATTATACACCTTTAGAATGTAGGCTCTTGCGAGCAGGGCCCTCTACCCTCTTGGGCATCTCCTTACTTTATTTTCATCTACCTCTTAATCCCCACTAGGGCACCTAACACTTGATTGCTTATGCTCTGTTGCTTATTTGGGTGTTATGGTCACCAATGTAGCAATGTATATTATCCATATCCTTGTCCTGCATTGTATTGCATTGTACTGTAAGTCACTTATTTGTTTATGTACTCTGTAAGGCGCTGCAGAACATTTATGGTGCCATATAAATAAATTAATAATAATAATAAAAAATTATGTTGATGAATAATTTATATAGAAAACTTTTTGCAGGATACCAATGTTTCTTCGCATGCACACACACAATCATATTTTTTAAAACAATATTATTTATACAGTTGTAGGAGCAACATTGCTAGTTTAGCACGCATGCTGTGTATATCCACACAATATCAGTCAATGTTTCTTCCCATATTTTAAAACAATATAAATGAATTTTAACTGTGTTTCTTGACCTCCTCCAGGGCAGATCCAGGATTCCTTGATATGTGCATAGGTGAATCAATCAAGGACTCATTTTGACAGATCCATCTGTTATGATAGGCGTAACTGATTTAAGCCAGCATGCCCTTTTTTGGGGGTCATGTCAAGACTCAGTCTTATAATAAAACTTAAGAGCATTGGTGCATTCACTGTAAAAGGTCAGTCAAGTAGCATCATTATTCTGAATATTTACTTGATCACTTACGGTACATATCTGACAAGTAACTCATACATTGATGAAAGCCTTAAAGCTTGCTGGCTGAACAATGCATGTTCTTTGTATGTATGTAGAATATGTACACCACAGTTTTGAAATTGCTCTGCAGCAGTATAATGAGAAAAAGCACAGGAGTTCTTGATAAATTGATGGTTTTTCTTATTTCTGGTTCCACATTCTGAGCATCTCATCCATTTCAATCCACCTTTTCAGTGAACCTTTGGCCTCTCTCATAATTCTCCTTGCAGGCCCTTATTACTCTGCTTTTCTGCAGATCTTTGCAGAAGGTAAAGCTACAACAGGAGTTAGCTAGGAGCTTGTAGGACTGCAGAAAGGATACGTGACATGGATACAAAGCAGGTTACAGATTGGTCAGCATGGCAGAATACATTTCTTGCCACTTACATTAATGCAGCCACTATATACAAAATAAAACTAGTTGCTTCTTCTGCAGAGAAGACAGATTAAAGATATCAGACTCTAAAAGTCTCTAAAAATTTTATTACAATAATAACGCAATAAGATGATGTGTTTGTCAGGGTGTACTATATATATGTATATATATATATATATATATATATAGATATAGATATATATATATATATTTATACACACACACATAAAACAGTCCCAAATAGCAGCATGTGCTACTTTATTTTTTCTAGTAATCTGGATCTTCGAAGAGGTCACAGTGAGATACACCCCAGCCATAGTAATCTACGGGGCTATGGGGCTGCTTTTTTTGGTGAAGTTAAGGAACCGTACAATAATTAAAAAGTAATAGCACTTGTCTGTCCAAATAAATGGAGTCAAGAGTGAAGTGGTGTCCCAACACATTTCGTCTAGGTTCAGACTTCATCAAGGGGATGTTATTAATGGATACGCAGCTATGACGTCCGGCCACTCTAGCTTCCCGTCTACTCTTCCTGGTTCCAACAAAACATAAAGGAGACAGTATCCTCCATCCCTTTGATGAAGTCTGAACCTAGACAAAACGTCTTGGGAGACCACTTCACTCCTGAATCCTTTATTTGGACAGATAAGCACTACTATCATATCTGTTCCTACCATATTGATTGCTCAGAATGATGGAGTTATTTGATTTATTTGGACAACATCCTGCCAGCCAATAACCACATTTGTTTTTTGTTCACGATACATAATTTTCTGCAGAACATCAAAATTAGTTGCCATGATGACAAGATACTGAGAAATGGAGAATTATGATAAAAGAGGTAAGACGGTAAAACACTCTTTGGACTGCACTGAGTGAAGGAAGCAGACAGTGGGGCTCATAGTCCTATGTTTTAAATCATATCTGCTCTCAATTATAACATAATTTTACAGCTGTTCATTTGTGATACTGTAGAGATTACTGTATATGAAAACCTCCTACTCACTGGAATGGAATTTCCAGAAAATTCAGACACTCCGAGATGCATAATAAGAAAATACATTGAAGAATTGTTAAATGACACAGCATTAGTGAAGTGTAATTCTTTTTTAAAGGCAACACTTAAATAAATCAGGTGTTTAATGTCCTCCACATAGCTTTATAAATTGGCTGTGGTTGTTGCCATGGCGACTATTGAGACCTTTTCGTATTCTGCTGGCTATGGCCATTAATGATAAATCACTATCATAAACTCAACAGTAGATTAGGGTCTATTTGTTCTGTTTATTGCTGCTTCCTTTTCCCACCACCACACACAAACATTGCTTTATCTTTCCAAAACCAAGTTCTGATAAATAGCCTAATTAAAGAGTATCACACTGTTTTATCAATTGTACACCACACAATACAATAATGTGTTCTCCTGATTCTATAGTTTACACAGATTCTAACATATTCTCTTTCACAGTGCACATTTCCTTAGTTTAAAATGCCTTATTTTATGCTTGTAATACATAATGACAAAAATCATATCTGAATATATTGTGGCTGATTCGGACGGATCTCTTTGCATGGATACAAATGGCTAGTTCTAGCATACCAGTGGATGAGCAGACGCAAACTTAAGCATTCTTGCATAGCTCCATCCTATTCTTAGTTGGACAGATCTGGGCTGGATCTGTATTTCCATGAAATTGTACAATATGGGAGGGGGAAACTGGGTGGTGACAACGCAATTTTGTGGAACTGCCCTGAGTTGTGGGACTCTCATGGGAAGCCTATTTCTGACAGATCTCTTGGACCTAGCATGGTTCAAGTGCCGATGCTAATGATAACAGTTATGGCAGTTGACATAAAATCAATGAGTGTCATGGCTATGCGCTTGCAGACGTACAGATCCTTGCATTTGCTTGTATTAGCATAAGGTAGTAAATCTGGCTTCCATTGCTCTCTGTTAATACAGGCAAAACATGCATCAACAAGATAAACAAGACAAAATCAGAGAAGAGTTAAGAGTAGAGTAGTACATTATAATAACTAGAGCTACAATCAGGGCATTCATGGAAACTATGGGTTCAAACTTCACTGCTGGGATAACATACAAGCTCCTAAAGGGCACTCCAAATCAAATCTAATTAAATCTAATGCTTATAAAGAAATCTGGTGCAGAGACAAAAGGCCCAGTTATTATTATGGTGGAGACTATTTATTAAATCTAAATTCTATTAATTTTGGTTGGCTACGGGATCCCGGCGCACACAGTACCAGCGCTCAGAATCCCACCGCCGGAATACTGACTGGTATGAAATACCAACACCTGTAGTTAAGTACTCTAACCCTACTCCTAACCATACACCTATACCTCCCCCAAAGCCAAAATGTAACTATCCCCTCCCACAGCCTAAACCTAACCCTCCCCCACAACTTAACCCTAATTATCCCCTCCACAGCCTAACCCTAACCATCCCCCTAGTGCCTAACCCTAACTCTTAACCCTAAACCCTAACACTTACCATTGGGATCTAAGCGGTCAGGTTCTTGGAGCCAGGATTCTGACTGCTGTCAGGATTCTAGCATCCTGACCGTCAGGATGCCAACTACTTCCCATTAGTTTAACATCAGGGCTGGTTATGGAGAAGTTGGCCTTTTTCATTAAATGTTACTGCTAGTAAATTACTGTTGAATATTGTTGGGGGGGAGTGAGACCTAAATTGTTTACTCATTGTTTCGGTTTTCCATGAGTTGAATTGTAACTACAGTATTTGTTTTCCAGCTTGGCCACAACATTCCAGAATCTAGCCATGCAGCAATGGAATTTAATAACCAACCACAGCTGGTTGTCAAAGCTACAATAGCAGACAGGAGAGCATAGTACAATCTGCCAACTATCCTCATTTTGAGGGACCATCTCGTACAGTCAGGAATATCTATCAGTTATTGCTATATACCAGAGGTTCCCAAACTACGCTATTACAGTCCAGGTTTTAAGGATATCCAAGCCTGAGCACAGGTGACTTAGAGCTTTATTTATCAACAAAGTTTTATAATTCATAACGAGTGATAAAACTCATTGCACATGGTAAATAGTGCTCCAGCCTATCAGCTCCCAACTTTAATTTCTCAAACAGATGACAGTTTGGAGCTGATTGGCTGGAGCGCCATTATCACTCGAATGATGAAAATGATATCATCATTATCAGTCGAATGATAAAACTCATTGATAAATGAGGCCCTTAATTAGTACCTCAGTCAATTTGATTTAATCATCTGGACTTCTGCACACATACAGCTAATGTGGCTGCAACACTCTCTCCCCGAAACAGTTGTTTTTAGTAATGACAAAATGATGTTGATTACTGACCATAGTATTAATATTCCTGTCTGCTTACAGCTTAACATACATTAAAGTTCATGACATCTAAATTAATTCAATGTTTCCAGTACACCAGACTTTAGCACATGATAAGTTGTGAACAGGTATGCATGTTGTCACAGTGATCAATGATCAGTAAAACACCTGCTTTTTAAAAGCAGTTGCAAGATGCTTTAGCTGCGGGTAACACACATGTAGCCAGCTGTCTTATATAAATAGACTGAAATACAGAGCAGAGATGTGGGGGCACCATACGCAAACTTTGGCATCAATGTACCTTGTCACTAAATAATATTCAGATTTTTGCTGAAAGTTAATGCAGGTTGTGACCCGATTACAGTAACTAGGTTGTCGTGCCATATACTCTATAATGGTAAAGAGGGGTGATAATTTTCTCAATATTTTAAGGGTATGAAAATGTGTAGTTACAGCTCTTATAACAACAATGTTGTATAAAATATAGCACTGTACCACTGCTGTCATTATTAAATCGCTGATATGTAGCTTCCCATGCTTCTACTGGTGATACCCAGTGACAGTTTTATCTAGCATTAACCCCTAATAAATAGCAAAAAGCCCTGTTAGAGCTTTTCAGGGTTTAATACATAGAACCCTCTGGTCAAGTATAAAGTACAAAATACTGCGCTGGCACAAGAGCAAAATACTGCACTGGCACAAGAACAAAATACTGCGCTGGCACAAACAGCTGCAAAAAAAATGCAATGCAACTTCCTTTATGCAACACCATTCACACAACATACAGATGTGTTCTGATAAACCTATTGTCCGTACACCAAGTGGTGCGACAGTCTTGCTGCGTTCCAATTCACTATGCCTGGATGCAGCATAGCGTAATCAGTTGCAGCATAATGTACTGAAACACAGCGCCAGTGCAAAAACGCAATGCAATGTACCCGGCAGAAAAGTTTTGCCTATGAATAGCTGGCGGAAAAAAGTGCAGAATTGCGGTTTTGGGGTGCAAAGGTGGGGAAACCACCCTGCACTCTTAGGACAGGTCCCCAAAGGTAAACTGCGTCAAGAAAATCCAAAAAAAGAATTAAAGAACACCCCAAAAATTACTTTGCAAAAGGGGGTGAAAAACTTCAAAGTTGGGGTACAAACTTAAAAACTAGCGAAATAGACTTTGAGAGTTCTGCAAGTATGGGGGAGGTGTTTTTTTTATTGCGGGTGCTTCCTGAAGGTGTTTTTAACGCTTTTTAAGACCTTACTTTAGCAATTTTGAACCATGCTTGCACCCATTTTCATGTACCCCAAATTTGCTGGGACTACTTATTTTTGCGCCAAAAAACTGCAAAATGCTATTCTTCACCACTTGTGCAAAGACGCAAAATAGCACCAATTGAGAGCATTTAAGCACCCTAAATACCTTCAGCAGGGCAATTCGGGGGTATACATAGTGATCCCCATGTCAGTGCATCTTTTGGGGGGTGTCAGGTTGATTTCCCCATATCTGCCAGCACTTTTCGCCTTTTTGAGTTTTGCCGGGACGCGTTTTTGGGATTGAATACAGGGATAAGCGGGGATGCGTGCGATACCCTTTTGCATGCAAAATCAGCAATGGCGCGAAAAGTCCGGCATGCAAAAAGTACGGGACTTTTCGCTTCTAATTGAATACGGCCCTGTATGTCTTAATACACTGCTTATGATTTATTTTTAAATACCTGTTTTCTTAAATACACTGTACAACACCTAATTAAATGTACTGTGTGTGCAAACATTTCTGCATTCATCTGCGACATTGCCAAAGTGGTGTGTGACAATTTCTGACTGATGGAGTACTCCCCATAGACATTCTCAATAGAAATGATCTTGGGACCTGCAAAAAGTTACATAACAATCTGTATTTATTTCAAACATATTTTAATATACAACATACAGTGGCTAAATAAATGTACTGTATGTCCATCAGCGTTCTGCCTATATACACTCAATAGAAATGAATGGGAAACCTGCGACTATTTACAATTTGTTGTGTGACAATTTACTATTAAACTTGGGGGGGGATTTTGTTTGTATTATTATTTTATATTTTATTATTAATTATTTTTAATTATGTATTTTTTTCTATACACTGTTCATCACTAAATACAAGTACTTCGTTTGTGGACAATTTGATCAATGATATGTGACATTGCTTCAATTTGTGCGCCCCACCTCTTCTGATGGACCCAGCACTTGTGCCAACTGGTTAGGGCTGGTGGAATCATGGTGGGGGGAACCCTACACAACTGGTCTCCCCTCTTCCCCTCTATGCTTCCACTAGCTCTGTTTGGTAAAGCCTAATGCCGGTAAAGGAAAAACTGGGCTGACCATATGCAATATTTCCCTTCAATTTGTCCCATAATAGACTAAGCACAAGCGCTAGGGCTGGTTAAGCTTAGATGGAGGACCCTACTTTTTTTTTAATTATTAGTATTTAATTTTAATTATTTGTTTTCTTATCTACAATTTAAAGTGGTTAAATAAATGTTTTGGGTGTGCGACAATTTTCACAATGACATGCAACATTTTCTCTGTAGATGTGTGACAATTACTGCGCAACAAAATAGGCCCATCAAAAGTAGTAGAAAATTAGATTCCTTGCAACTAAGATGGAAATGTGCACATGCGCCTGTTCTTCAGCGACGTTGCCTTGCTTGTGTAGCTCTGGCCCAATAATATATGTGTGCATATAATATGAACTTGACCACCTGAGGCGGAGGACCAGTCCTTACCCCCAATTATTTGTTAATTAACAGCAATAAGAATTTGCCCCCCAGGCATAGGTGTATTTTTAACTGCTGGGTGCCCTGCACTGCACAACACATGGGCCCCTGCACCCAGATTATTCTTACCTTGTGCGGGTCCCTTCTCCTCTGCTGCACCAAATCTTTGGTAAGATGGTGCTTCACAGTGAAAGCAAAGACTCTTGCACTGTGCCAAAGCCTTTGCTCTCTTGTTAGCATTAGCCATCTTCCTGAATATAACAATTGTTGCATATATGGTCATAAAACTCATAAAAGCAGCAACTCAAAAATGTACAGTAGTGCCTTAGCTGGCAGTGGGGAGCAGAGGATGGTTTTTCTAAAGGAGGAAAAGCACGTGAGGAAGAATGGCACTGCAGAGTAGTGCTGCTAATTGATCGCACGGGGCTATATAATTAGCACCGAAGTGCCACCCAACGCCGCCACTTATCGTGTATATTTTTTGGGACCTGATGCGTCCCGGAAAAATAATCCACGATAAGTGACGTTTTTTCACCACCTAGATCGCTGGTCCTATGTGTTTTTGGGAGAACTATCCTATTATCAATTGCTGCTGCTCTACTGCCTGTCATATAAAATGACAGGCAATGGCTCAGCAGTCCCGGAAAGCTTGTACATTCCATCGGAGGACAGCCACTGTGACCCGGGACTTCTGAAAACTGGAGCTGGTGCAGCGAAGCTTAGATGTCCAGCCTGTTTAGTTTCCCCAAGGCTTTTCCAGATGCCCCTAGGCATTTGCCTATACTGCCTATGCCTAGGGCCGGCTCTGGGGAGGCAGCTGAAAACGTTGCCTCCAGGTGCCGCAGATGAAGTTTTGTGACTGAAAGGAAACTAAATGTATCCAACTTGGACAGGATATTTTAAATTGCTGAATTTTCTTTGATTTTGACAAGAGGAACATATGATAGGCACATATTGTTGTTATGATGCAGAAATGGGGATAGGATGTGTTAATAATTTACTTGCTGAATTTTTTTTAATTCTATTTATGTTATAACACAGCAATACAACTATTGAATGGGATCAGTTAATAATTCAGCCACACACAAGATGATATACACTATGTAGACAAAAGTTATTGGACACCTCAGCGTAAGCAAAATGGCCCCATGCATACCATTGTACATGAGTTCCAAATGGCCACTAATGTGGTGGTTTTGACAAGAACACTTAATAGGGTGGCCCATGCACTTGCAGTTCTATGGAAACAAGGAATGATTTTATCAGGACGAAAATGCCGCCTGTCATGTCTCCTGGGCAACGCTGTGCTGGCATACAGAAACTTCAGTAACATGGATGGACTGGTCAGATCTTAACCCCATTGAGAACCTCTGGGACAAATTGAATGACGGGTGTGTTCTAGGCCGACTCAACCTTCAGTGTCACAGTTGGTCACTGTACTTAAGGCCAAACATTACACCTGCTATTGTCTGGGAACTTGTGGACAGTTTGCCAAGAAGGGTGTCTGCAGTATTCACTGACTGTGGTGGACCTACAATGTACTGATGTCAATAAAATCTTGTTGATCTATTTGCTGTTAGTGTCCAATTACTTTTGTTTACATAGTGTATTTGTGAGCAGATAACTGTATTCCCCTCAAGGAGACAGAGTGTAGTGCATGCATCATTGAACAAACATCACACATGTATCTAGCCTCCTTGGACAATGATTTCAGATTTCAGAGTCTATTATTTAAGATACTGTACTTGTTTATTACAGACTAGCTGGGATACCCGGTGTTGCCCGGGTTGAAGACTGCACCCTGAATGATACCTGCAGCCTTTATTTTCCTAGCCTACAATCTGAAAAGGACCCCATTGCTTGCTAACATGCATGCAACAAACAGTAATTACCGTGGGTGCAAGGGGTATGGCTACTATGGTGCCCAAGCTGCCTCTGTAACTCGCCACTCCCCCTGCACCCAGTCATGCACACAAGGTGGGCCAGTTCAGTCAGGACCGTTGAGGGGAGGCCGGGTGTCAGTGATGTTGATTTGGTGCCGGTCCACCAGCTTATTACAGCTGGTGCACTGGCAGGCAGTCATGGAGAGACAGTGCCACCAGTTGCAAGGTAATCAGAGCTTGCAGACCAGTAGCCAATCGGCACAGTGGTGGCTCCTGATTGGCTGCTGGTCTGCGAGCTCTGATTGGCTCACAACCATGACCAGATTCAAATTGCACTGGCACTGTCTGTCCATGTCTGCCACTGCCTACCGGTGCACCAGCTATACTTAGCTGGTGGCCCAGCCCCAAATACATACCTGCTGGCTGCTGATGGCCCACAGGGGGAGACGAGAGTCTACTGGAGGGACATGGGGAGGGGAGTTGCTGGGGGGGGCATAATGTATAAAAAGCACTACTATTTTGTGGAATAATGTGTTATATGGAGCACTACTACTATGTGGCATAAACTGTAAAGGGCATTACTGTGTTTTATAATGTGTAAGGGACATTACTGTGTAGTGTGAGGGGCATTACTGTGTGGCATAATGTAAAAGGGGCACTACTATTGCATGGCATAATGTCTATAAGGGGTACTACTGTCTGGCATAACCTGAATGGACTCTGTGTGGCATAATTTGAATGGAATCTGTGTGGCATAGCATGAATGGGCTCTGTGTGGGGACAAATGTATGTGTTTTTTTACCTCTGAGTGGGGGCCCTTTTAAGATCTTGCCATTTGGCCCACAAAGTTGTAGTTACGCCCTTGCATGCAAACACAGAGGCTCTGGATTAGAGATGGACATCGATGGTTAATGTTTGCCAACCATCAATGTTTTTCTTGAATGGCAGTGCTTTTACCATTCAATGGCAGCATTCTATGTTTGCTAAAAACTGAATGGTGATGATTTGATGGTGTTGTGATGGTTCCTTTTTTTAATGCTGAGAGCTCACTGCAGCTCTCAGCATCGGGCATCTAGTCACAGGAACTACTCCAGGCCTCACCCTCGATCAAATCCCATTTCACCCCCAGCTCCGTCCCCTGTCAGCCGTGCTATAGGGCTATTGCGTATGTGCAAGCAAGGTCTATGCACTAATCAAATGAATAGTTTTTTTCAACTAATACTTTTGATGTGATGGTTATTTACCATTGCATCGAAAGTTTTGATGGTGGAAGCCCAGTCATCATTTGGTGGTGGGCTTCTGATGTCCATCCCTACTCTGGATTTAATATGAACTTGCACGAGTCATCAAGTTTGCTCAGACTGAAGTTAAAAGGATACTTTTGTAGCTTTCTCACAGGTTTTTCACAGACTGCCAATTTCCACTGGAGCCAGCCCAGGAACCTGTGTAATTTAAGAGTGTTCCCATTTTCAGGGATTGTGTGACAGTGTGTGGTCCTGACAAGGTTCAAACCTAGGCAAAAACCTAATCCTGGTCAAGCTACACCACCATGCCAAATTTGGAGGATCTAGGTCCAAAACTCTGTCCGTGCATAAAGGACAAACAGATGGACAGACAGAGAAGCTTTCTCGCTTGTCTATAGATTATATAAGGTGACCATGTGACTTCCTAGTAAAAAGATGAATCTTCAGTGAACATTTGGTTATGTAGTATAGATGAATGAAATGTGAAATATTGTTCAACCGATTATTTGCCTAATTCCATTTATGGTGGTATGTTGCAAGTTTCTGCATCAGAATTTAGCCATGTCTTCCACATGGAATTCCCTATGCTGATCCCAGCTACACTCCAAGGTAAACTTAATTGATGTATAAAAACTATGATTCCTGTGAAGGACATAATTCATAAATATAGTGAGGTTTGGCCTAATCCACTGCAAAGCTTGATTTGAATTAAAATTCCACTACAACCTTGCTCGTCTGTAGAATTGACACTGAAACATCTCTGATGCTATCTTTCTGTAACAAAGTATTCATCCATATTATATGCACAACTTTGCTTCTTGTTCAGTTCCAAGGGACTTATTTAGGAATATAGAATAAGTGGAGTTTCTAATTCCTGCTACAAATACTATTTGTTATCTACTGCATTTAGCACCACCCACTTAACCTAATCAATTTAAATAGAGATACTTCTCAGTTGTATATATCAAATCTAAATAAGTAAAAAGGGAAAATGATGAGAGACCAGGGGATATTTTCTATAGAAATAAATAAATACAAAATAGATAAAAATCTATTACATTACATGGACAGCATCCACACATATACAGTATATGAAATTTATGATGTCCATATCAGTACTGTCCCCACTGATTAGCCAAATCCCAGCATGCATGGGCACCTGAAGGTGGATCATTAAGCATTAAGGTTAGCGGTGCCTAGAGAGAATAGATTGAAGAACATGAAGGGTATCTGCCTGCATACAGTGGACTGCAATTCAAATCAGTTATACAGTATGCCCCATTGCTCAATAAATTATAATGAACCAGTTAAAATAACAAGTACTATAAATCCTGTTTAAATCCTGTTTAAATGTCTACAATCTGAATAAAGTTTACACAGTGATTACAGCATTATATTGTGTCAATAGCACTGGTCTATGAAGCAGAGCTGGTTGGGTGGGGTTGATAGCATAATCTTCCTCTATGCCCCTATCTCTTCTTCAAACAGTCTGTGTGTGTGTGTGTGTGTGTGTGTGTGTGTGTGTGTGTGTGTGTGTGTGTGTGTGGTGTTTGTCTGTATCACTACCTTTTTTGTCTGTGTGCTGTGTACAGTGAAGTGGTAGAATGTCATCTAAGGGGTCTAAGGCTGCACAAAAAATTTCTCCTGTAAGAATTGTGCAGAGAAGTTTACACAGGGACTATCATCCAGTTCCCTGTTGTGTGAGATGTGTGTTTCAGAGACACAGACTGCAGCATCCGTACAAAATTCATGGACTGATCAAATTACATCAGTCATGTCTCAAATGTCTGCAGAGCTAGAAGCTTCTTGCAGGGAGAGAGAGGTTGAAAGATCTCAAAGGTCTGCCTTCTATGAACCAGACTGGGCATGGTCTTTAGCCAGGTCTGTAGAAGGGCCCACAAGGGTTATGTCAGCCCAGGTTCCTCCTGTGGCATCTTCCTCTAGTGTCCCTACCAGGAGACTTATACCTTATCTTCTTATGTGGAATGATCCTGAAGAGGACAACATGCCTGATACGGAGGAAGGGGAGGTACAGGACCTTATAAAGGAACAGGTGCCAGAGGAGGCTGAGCCTGTATATCAGGGAGTGGAGGCGCTGATTGCAGTGATACGCCAGGAGTTACATGTTGAAGACAGGGATCCTGTAGAGGTTAGGCAGTCTATCTTTAATAAAATGCAAAGACTGGCAGCCTCTTTTCCTGTGAATGAGGAATTGGACAAGATCCTTACCTCAGCGTGGAAACACCCTGATAAAAGGTTTCAGATTTCAAGAAGCTTTTATCATACTCTACTATCCCTTTCCTGCAGAAAGCAGGAATATATGTGAAACACCTCCTTCAATGTCACGTCTGTCAAAAAACACAGTGTTCCCTTTTCCAGGGGCAGTGTCTTTAAAGGAGCCTTCTGACAGGAAGTTAGAAACTACCTTGAAGTCAATGTACACTGTAGCAGGGGTGTCTCCTCGACCTGCATTAGTCAGCTGTTGGGTCAACAAGACAGTGGAAGCATGGGCTACACAGCTCGCTGAGGGCCTTAAGACTGGGGCTCCGGCAGAGGATCTGGTTCCTCTAGCGGAACAGATTGCAGAGTCTGCTGCTTTTCTTGGATATGCTTCTAAGGATATTTGTAGTCTTTCCTCTAGATGCTCAGCCTTGGCTGTCTCAGAACGCAGAGCCCTGTGGCTGCGACAATGGCAGGTGGATGCGGAATCCAAGAGAGCCGTGGAAGCGCTTCCATTCACCTGAGAGGCTCTGTTTTGAACGGAACTGGATAAGTGGATATCTCAAGCCACAGGTGGTAAGTCCACTTATCTCCCATCTACTGCTCCTCCCCCCCATCCTTTTGGTCCTTTCGTATTCCAGTGAGATTCAGGGGCCATGGCAGAGGTGCTCCCACTAGCTCCTGTGGACCCAGAGGCAGGGGTAGAGCCACTGCATCCTCCTCCCAACAGGATAAGGCTTCAGTTAAGCCTCCATCATGATGTGCTCCCTTCTCTCCTGGGGGACTCCAGGGTGGGAGCTCACCTTTGCAACTTCAAGGTAGTTTGGATCAAGTCTTGCCAGGACGCGTGGGTCCGGGACATCATTATTCAGGGGTTGAAGCTGGATTTTCAGATCCAACCTCCTCATTTTTTCACAACTGGTTTGCCGGCATTTGCGGACAAATGGGTCATTATACAGGAGGCAATACAAAAGCTACTGTCTTCTCGAGTAATAGTGCATGTCCCTATCCACCAGCAGGGTCAAGGTTTTTATTCCAGCTTTTTTGTGGTTCCCAAACCAGACGGCTCGATTAGACCCATTCTGAACTTGAAACATCTCAATCCTCATTAGTGGACTTTCAAGTTCAAGATGGTGTCCCTGCAATCCGTCATTGCAAGGCTAGAGAGGGGCAAGTTTCTCGTATCCTTAGACATAAAGGATGCTTATCGCCACATTCCCATTTGGCCTCCTCATCAGACATTCATTCGGTTCGCAGTGTGGGCCTCTCATTTTCAATTCAAGGGCTTACCTTTTGGTCTTTCATCAGCACCAAGAGTGTTCATGAAGGTCATGGCAGTAGTGATGGCCCTTCTTCGGATACAAGGGATTACTATCGTCCCTTACTTGGACGAACTACTTCTCAAGGCTTCGTCAGTCTATGACTTACTGCAGGACATCCAGGTAACACAGAAGTCTGCTGTTGCAACACAGATGGATCCTGAATTACCAAAAATCTCATCTGCAGCCCTCACAGCGTCTGCCTTTCTTAGGGATGATTTTGGACACAGTGGAGCAGAAGGTATTTCTTCCACAGGAAAAAGTCACCTCCATCCAACACATGGTGTGATTGATACTGCATCATCACAGGGTGTCAGTGCACCTGTGTATTTGCCTTCTGGGAAAGATGGTTGTGTCTTTCGAGTCCATCCAATATGGGAGGTTCCATGCCCATCCATTCCAACTGGACCTCCTCTCTCAGTGGTCAGGGTCCCACCTCTTCCTTCACCAGCGAGTTCAACTGTCACCCAGGACTTGGACATCTCTCCTTTGGTGGCTGAATTCCTCTCACCTATTGTCAGGCAAAAGGTTTGTATTTTGGGAATGGATTCTCCTCTCCACAGACGCCAGTCTGAGGGGATGGGGGGCAGTGACTCAGGGAAGACACTTTCAGGGCAACTGGACTTGGCTGGAGGCAGTATTGCCCATAAACATTCTGGAGCTAAGGGCCATGTTCTATTCCCTTCAGGTGGCACATCCTCTGTTGAAAGGCCAGGCCATCAGAGTGCAATGCAACAATGCCACGAATTTGGTGTACATCAACAAACAGGGCTGTGCCAAGAGTCAGTCCACCATGAGGGAGGTAAGCCGCATTTTTCTCTAGGCAGAGGAATATGTGGTAGCAATATCAGCAATTTTCATACATGGGGTAGTAAATTGGGAGGCAGATTACCTTAGTCAACAGGACATTCATCCGGGAGAGTGGATGCTCAATCTGCAGGTCTTCCAACAACTGAATCAGCTTTGGGGTCTCCCTCTGGTAGATCTTATGGCATCAAGACTGAACCATCAACTGCCACGTTACTGCTCCAGGACAAGAGATCCATAGGCAGTGGCGGTGGATGCTCTAACAGCTCCTTGGCGGTTTCAGTTTGTCTATCTGTTTCCACCACTCCCACTCCTTCCTCGTCTGCTGCAAAGAATCAAATGAGAAGGGGTAAAGGTTCTGTTGGTGGCTCCAGTCTGGCCCAGGTGGGCATGGTATTCCAACCTATGTCTTCTGATAGACGACCCGTGGCCTCTTTCTCTGCAAGAATATCTATTGCAACAGGGTCTGTTTATTTATCAGGACTTAAAGCAGCTCTGTTGATGGCGTGGCTGTTGAAAGGGCTATCTTAAGAAAGAAGGGTATCCCTTCCAGAGTGATTCCTACTATGTTAAGGGCTAGAAAGGAAGTTACCTCTAAGCACTATCATTGCATATGGAACGCATATGTCGCTTGGTGTGAACGCAAGGGTGCGCCACCGTCAGAATTCAACTTAGCCAGGCTGCTTCTTTTTCTACAGGCTGGTTTATCAGCAGGTTTTCGTCTGGGATCTTTAAAAGTTCAAGTATCGGCTTTTTCGATTTTCTTTCAAAAGCGACTAGCATTATTACCGAATGTCCAGACTTTTATACAAGGGGTTGCCAGATTACAACCTCTGTTTGTACCTCCTACGGCCCCATGGGATTTGGATTTGGTCCACTCTTTTCTCCAATCTTCCCTATTTTAACCTTTACAAACAGTGGAATTAAAATTTTTATCATGGAAAGTGGTTCTCCTGTTGGCGCTCGCCTCTGCTAGGTGTGTGTCTGAGCTAGCGGCGCTTTCTTGTCATCCGACTTACCTCATTTTTCATGAGGATAGGGCTGAGCTACGTACACAGTTATCCTTTTTGCCTAAGGTAGTGTTTGCGCTTCACATCAACCAACCGATCATAGTTCCGGTGTTTAAAGAGGATTCTTCGGCTTCCAGATCCCTAGATGTTGTCCGGGCTCTTTGGATTTATGTTTATAGGACTGCATCCCTCAGTAAGTCGGATACGCTGTTTGTTCGATATGATATGGCGCGGCCAGGCTGGCCGGCTTCTAAGGCTACTATTTCTAGATGGATTCGTCTAACAATCAGAAAAGCCTATCTGGCTGCATCAAAGCAACCACCTACTTCAATCACAGCGCATTCTACGCACTCGGTGGGTCCTTCATTGACGGCTGCCCGCGGGGTTTTCCTGACCCAGCTTTGTCAAGCGGCCACTTGGTCGGGCCGGCATACTTTTACAAAGTTTTACCATTTTGGCACGTTTGCGGCTTATGCTTCACAGTATGGCCGTGCTGTTTTGCAGGGTTCTCAGCGCTCTCCCGCCTGGGATGTGAGCTCTTGGACATCCCCACTGTACTGAGACTCCAGTGTCCCCTAGTGGATGAAGGAGAAAACAGGATTTTGGTACTTACCGTTAAATCCCTTTCTTCGATTCCACAGGGGATACTGGACGCCCACCCGGCGCTGTTCCACCTGCATTTGTTATTGACTGCCAGGTTTGGACAGTCAAGTTTTTCTTCAAGGTCTGCTTGATTTGTTTGCATATTTGTTTATTGTTTATGTATGTTCTAGTTCTCTTCTCCTCTGTTATTCTATTTCCAGCTCTCCTCGGGCACAGTTTATTTAGACTGACCTGCAGGGGGGGAGGGGGGGAGGTGCTAGCTACTATTCAAATTTATTAAAGAGCCAGCTCCCGGTTATCCCACATCTGTACCCCACTGTACTGAGACTCCAGTGTCCCCTGTGGAATCGGAGAAAGGGATTTAACGGTAAGTACCAAAATCCTGTTATTACTTGTAACTTGTAGAATTATCTTCCCTTAATGATCAGTTCTAAGGCTATAATTCTATAATTTCAATAGCTTTTTTTATCAGTTACTCTTAAGTATATATTAAGAATATACTAAAACAATTAAATTACATAGAAGGAACTATCTAACATACATGAGTTTAAATTCATTTAATCCCAATATCTCTCCTCTTACATTCTCTACCCATTTTGTGACAACCACAAGTAATGCACAGTAAGATTACACAGAGATGAAACAACGTTTGTAGGTATACTTATCAAAGGATGCAGTACTTCAGTGTTGGATTAAAGTAAATGAGCTATACAGTGTTTTTTATCACAGAAATCATCACTGAACCAGGAGTAACAGTGTATGGTCTATTTATCAAACAAAGGGCATGATTCAGAGCCGGACGCAATTAGCGCTCGCTCGTCCAGAAAATAGGGGTGGATATTCAAATGAACCGTTCGCTCTTTGCGGTTTGTTCACGCCTCTAGGTCTGAACGAGCGAACAAAACTTGCGGTCGTTTTTTGGGAAACTACGCCCCCTGGCTGCTCGCATCCTACGTCATGTCCGCTATTTATTAGATTAATCGAGTACATCGAACAGGGTATGAGCTGCTCGCTATTCTTGTGGTTGGTTTTTGCTACCACAATTTTGCGAGCAGTTCTGGCTTAAAAAAAAACCAGTGACGTTGTCAATGACGCTGATGTTTTAATTATGCACACCCATAAAACGCCCGTTTTGACCATTAAGCATGCCTGCGATCGGATCTCCACTCCCCGTTTTCAAGCACCTTCCCCTGTTACCACCCACATACGCCTCATTCTGTCACTCAAAATAGCAGGCATTCGCTATTTTGCGAGCACACGATTCTTGGCCGCACTGACTGGTTCGCGCATGGGTATTACGATCCGTACGCATGCGCAGTTGGGCAAACATCGCTCGGAGCGAGCGAGCAGCCACTTGCGTCCAGCTCTGAATCAGGCCCAAAGTTATATGGATTTGTGTTCCTATATCAACAATTTAGATTTCTTATCATCTCCATCAGTCAAGTGTCTGTACTTTGATTAAGTTCTCTTTTCCAAACAGCTGAAGTCATGGTGGTGATTTATCGTTAATCATGGCAGTTCTGAAACAAAAAAAAAATATCTTCATTTTCCCACTATGGCGCATCGTTCAGATAATGTAGCTGTCATTATTTAATCCCTTTTTATCAACTATCTTCTTAAAAATAAAATATCAACAAATTTGCAGCAACATTTTAAATAAATCTAAATTTACAGTGTATGTGGTGCTGGGTTTATAGACATTAAATACAGCTGGAAGGCCTACAGACACTTTGACCTGATTCAGAGATCGATGGATTTGCAGAGCCACACACAAGCAGCTGTGCAAATCCATCCATCTTTGATGCAAATGCAAAAGGTGTCAGACACCTCCTTGCTGAATTTGCGATCCCAGCGCTGTGACTGACATTGCAGGCTGGGATCACCATCGTAACGTCGCAGGCTGGGATCACCATTGCAATGTCACAGGCTGGGATCACCATCGCAATGTTGCAGGCTGGGATCAGCATTGCAACGTCGCAGGCTGGGATCACCATCGCAATGACGCAGGCTGGGATCACCACCGCAGGCTGGGATCACTATCGCAATGTCGCAGGCTGGGATCACCATTGCAATGTTGCAGGCTGGGATCACCATCGCAATGTTGCAGGCTGGGATCAGCATCGCAACGTCGCAGGCTGGGATCACCATCGCAATGACGCAGGCTGGGATCACCATCGCAGGCTGGGATCACTATCGCAATGCTGGGATCACTATCGCAATGTCGCAGGCTGGGATCACCATCGCAATGTTGCAGGCTGGGATCACCATCGCAACGTCTCAGGCTAGGATCATCATCGCAAACCATCACGTCCTGACCTGATATACTCCTTTGGTCAGGCTGTGGGAGCTGAAACTAGATGTTAGAACTAGTAACATCTTGTAACTTTTAAAGCCAAATTCCACCTGCCAAACCTTTGCTGTCAAATGAGGAATAGGACGCTTGTTTTACAGAATAACTGAAAAATAAAGCACATCTTTACTTTCTATGGTAAACTGCATGTATATACCTACGGTAATTACAAGTATGCCAGCTTCCAGTATCATGTTAATTAAGATGCTGCACGGGGCATACTCAGAATTTTTAGGGGGGTGTGGAAGTGAAGTAGAGGGTTTACAAAGCAAAAAACTTATACAGAAAACAACTGAGGAGTGTTCGTGTCAGTCATGCAATACTTATGTGCAGAAGAGAAACTGCATGACATATATGTGTGTATCAAAGCTTCCCTCTAAATCTACTCCACATGAAAAGAGCCATGTGATTGGCCTCTGCCAACTCTTGCTGTGTGAGAGAGGGAAAAAGGTAGAGGACACTGTCAGAATCTATTGGTTGTTCATTATTCTAATTGCCATGACTAAAATTATTTTTACAGAAGGCAAACAGGGTACTATATTAGGTCACCACACCCCTTTCCTCATTGGTTGTTAATTAAATTAGGTTAGACCTGTACACTACTACCTTGTGCGCTAATGGTACTTTTTTCTGTGCCTCCGTGGCAGTTATAAGTTGTGCAGTTATGGCATGATGCAGGGGTTGCCAACCTCGGTCCTCGAGAGCTACTAACGGTTCACGTTTTCCAGACCACCTAGCTGGTGCACAGGTGTATTCATTACTCGCTAACACATTTGAAAAGATCCACAGGTGGAGCTAATTATTTCACTTGTGATTCTGTGAGGAGACTTGGGAAACATGAACTGTTGGTAGCTCCCGAGGACCAGGGTTGGCTACCCCTGGCATAGTGCAATGCCACACTGACATAGTATAGTAACAGCCAGCAACATAATGGGATTGGTATGTATTACCGCCTAAACCTAACCCCCCCCCTTCCCCGCTGCCTAAACCTAAGTCTCCCGGGGGGGTGCCTAACCCTAACCTCCCCCCAGGGGTGCCTAACCCTACCCCCCTTCCCCAAGCCTAACCTCCGGGGGGGGTGCCTAACCGTAAGTCCCCCCCGGGAGCCCCTATCCTAACCCTCCCCGGCGGCTGTCCACACATGGCACCCGGCTTACCTTCAACCGGTAAGCCGGGTGTCGAGCTCCCGGCGTAGGTAAAATGACAGGCGTCGGGATTTTGATGCCTGTCATTTGTACCTTTCTGGGATTAGACAGTCGGGAAGCCGGCGGTCGGGATTGCGTTCGTCGGCTTCCAGACAGCTTCACCGACATAACAGGTAGCGCTAACTCTGACATTGCGTAAGAGAAAGTTTTCAACTGGTTCTTATCCAAGATATGCATGTTTAACAGGAATATCTGCAGAAGACTTCTTGCACTTTTTCTAACATTTATATCTTGCAGTGCAAGAAGATACATTGCCAAATATACTTTTGTTTATTACAATAAGAAACATTGAACTGGCCATTTTATTTCCCTTCCATTAAGATTCTCATTAAACAAGTGATAAACTGAAATGCAAACGCTCGTTTGTCAAATTATAATTAATGCTTTAGTTTAGATATAAGAATGATCCATGCTGGTATCTCTGTGTGTTCACTACACAAGTCAATGTGTGCGGTATCAAAAATATTTTGTAGATGTTACAATGGAGACGAATATTGTACCTCAGGCCTGATGTTACCTGGTTGCATTAGGATAAGAGGGATAAGCTTCTTGCTCCGACACCAATCTCGTGAAGCGCCCATGAGAGTCCCTTCCTCAATACAACAACAGAGAGGCAAGGATTTTCACTCCAGGCACAATAAATACACACTGGTATAATTGCAACAGGCTCTCTTTTTACTGATATGAAACTGTATGAAATGTGTTAGAGTAGATATACACATTGTAAATACTGTAAATAGGCTTTTAACACAAACACATTAAGCACTTGAGAACAAAATATTTCTGTAACAAATATGCACTTTTAGAATAAATTTGCTTCTGACACATACACAGCATAGGATTATTAGCACAATGAAGTCTGGATTACTTTCACATTTTAGTGTAATGATGTAACAATATATGTGATTATAGGTGGTAATCCCATTGTTCATGATCACTTAAAACCTACTCTATATCAACCTTATACTATTTTAGCAAGAATCCAATTGATATTCTTAATTTGTAGCAGTGATGTTTCTCTAGTTCTACAGACCTAGTGACACAGTAATATACTATAACCATCAAATGACACAGTAATCTATTATCACTAGCAAACAGTGAACTACTGTATTAAACTGTACATCCAGCTAGGTGGTACCCTCTAATCTACTGTAGCAGTCTTGAGTACAACTGTAATAAGACTTGTAATGGATTCACTTGAATGTTGATAGCCAGGGCCGTGGTTGAAGTTTTTAAATAAGTGCACAGATGGGTCCCTTTTATTTGGAAAGGAACATAGGCACTGATTCAGAGCCAGACGCTCTGACAGAGTGCTCACTCTGAATCATGGCGTCTTTTTTTTATGTAGGGCCTCCTGGCCGCTCGCATTGCTGTGGGTTGCCACCCAATGCTAATGCGAGCGGCCAGGATGATGGTCACGATGGTCAAGACCATCGCGACCATTGGGCTTTCGATGAGACCCTTGTGGTAGGGTCTCGTGGCCGCAAGCCCCAGAGAGCTTTCGGCTCAAACAGAGCTTGAAGCTCTCCCACTGACATCACTTGTGATGTCAGTGGGGCCGCCCCCAAATGGTAGACGTTCCCATGGGAATGCCTCAGTCTGGGCAGCCACCCTCCCAACCCACCCACCAAAGGGGGCGTGCTGTCACTCAACATCGACAGCATGCCCCCTTTGGTGCAAGACCCGGAGCGACGGATTGCCCGTTGCTATCCGGGTCTCGCGCATGCGCACGACGGAGCCGACTCCGTCGTGCGCATGCGCTCTGGGCCATCATCGACCCAGTTGCGAGCGATCAGCGCTTGCGACCGGGTCTGAATTAGGGGTGAGCGGGTTCGGATTTCTGAAATCCGAACCCCCCCGATCCAAGTCTAATCCGAGTCAGGCTCGACTTTTCCCACCTGACTCGGATCTGAAATCGAGGCAAAACGTCATCATCCCGCCTTCCGGGTCTCGCGGGTTTTGGATTCTATATAAGGTACCCGAGTCGGCGCCATTTTCTCACTTGGCTGTGGACAGTGAAGAGGGAGGGTGGGAGTTAGGGCTGGCTGGGCTGTGTAGTGTAGTGCAGTGTAGTGTTGTTCTGTGCTGCGCTGTACTGCTGTTGTCCATAGGGGCTGTGTCCACTCCTCCAGTCCAAAGTCCATAGGGGCTGGCTGGACTGTGTTGTGCAGTCAGTTGTCCATAGGAGCTGTGTCCACTCCAAAGTCCTGTGCAGTGTCCCAGTCCTAAAGGGGTGCTGTAGTGTTGTCCAGGGGGAGCTCTGTCCATCAGGGGTGCTCCCCCCAAGTGCAAAAAAATAAATATTTTTTCTGTGTTTGTGAATTGTGTGCGCAGTAGCCGCACGTGCATCAAGAAAGTAGTGCCAAGCGTACGCCTGTGTCATAAGTAAAGGGCCGGCTGGCTTGACCGTTAAAGGGTGCTGTAACCCCCAAAGTGCACTCCAAACCAAATAAAAAATATTTTCTGTGTTTGTGAATTGTGTGCACTGTGGCTGCACGTGCATCAACAAAGGAGCAGCACCAAGCGTGTGCCTGTGTCCCATAGGTAAAGGGCCAGCTGGCTTTACCATTAAAAGGTGCTGTAACCCCCAAAGTGCACTCCAAAAAAATTTTAAATAAATATTTTTTTGTGTTTGTGAATTGTGTGCGCAGTTGCCAAATGTGCATCAACAAAGTAGCGCAAGCATGCGCCTGTGTCATAGGTAAAGGGCCGGCTGGCTTGACCGTTAAAGGGTGCTGTAACCCCCAAAGTGCACTCCAAAAAAATAAAAATATATAATTTTTTGTGTTTGTGAATTGCGTGCGCAGTAGCCACATGTGCATCAACAAAGTAGCGCCAAGCATGCGCCTGTGTCATAGGTAAAGGGCCGGCTGGCTTGACCATTAAAGGGTGCTGTAACCCCCAAAGTGCACTCCAAACAAAATAAAAAATATATTTTCTGTGTTTGTGAATTGTGTGCACTGTGGCTGCACGTGCATCAACAAAGGAGCAGCGCCAGGGCCAGCTGGCTCATTTCTTAAAGGGTGGTGTAACCCACAAAGTGCACTAGTCTCCAACAAAAAAAAAAAATATTTTCTGTGTTTGTGTACGCCTTAGCCGCACGTATATATCAATATAACATAAATGGAGGACCAAACTTTCTCCGATAAAAATAAAATAGGGAAAGATCAAGAACCACTTCCTCCTAGTGCTGTTGCTGCTGCTGGTAGTTGTTCATCATCCCAGAGAGGAAGTAGGAACACCACGACTTTTACTAAACAATTGACCCTCCAACAGTCCTTAGAGAGGAGGATGAAGTACGACAGCAGTCATCCTGAAGCAAAACGTATAACGGAGGCCTTGACTGCTATGTTGGTGTTAGACGTGCATCCATTATCCGCCATTAGTGCAGTGGGATTTAGACAATTGATGGAGGTAGTGTGTCCCCAGTTCCAAATCCCGTCTAGATTCCACCTGCATCCTCAAAGCAGCAGCAACAAGTGTGCGTCTATCTGTTAAAGGGTGGTGTAACCCTCAAAGTGCGCTCCACAAATAATAAAAAAATTCTTATTTTTTTTTCTGTCTTTGTGAAATGTGTGGGCTGTATCCGCACCTGCATCCACAAAGCAGCAGCGACAAGCGTGCGTCTGTCTGTTAAAGGGTGGTGTAACCCCCAGAGTGCGCTCCAACCAAAATAAAATAATCTTTTTTTCTGTGTTTGTGTGTGAAATGTTTGCGCAGAAGCTGCACCTGCATCCTCAAAGCAGCAGCGACAAGCGTGCGTCTGTCTGTTAAAGGGTGGTGTAACCCTCAAAGTGCGCTCCACAAAAAATAAAAAATTCTTCTTTTTTTTTCTGTTTTTGTGAATTGTGTGGGCTGTAGCCGCATCTGCATCCTCAAAGCAGCAGCGACAAGCGTGCATCTGTCTGTTAAAGGATTACATCAGTGACAGCATCCAAGTAGGCATGTCAGACAGTCCGTACATGTACTGGCAGGAAAAAGAGGCAATTTGGAGGCCCCTGTACAAACTGGCTCTATTTTACCTGAGTTGCCCCCGCCTCCAGTGTGTACTCCAAAAGAGTGTTTAGTGCAGCCGGGTACCTTGTCAGCAAAAGGCGTAGGAGGTTGCTTCCACAAAATGTGGAGAAGATGATGTTCATAAAAATGAATTATCAACTCTTCCAGGGAGACCAGCCTCCATAACGTACAGAGGGACCTGTTGTGGTGGATTCCAGCGGGGACGAATTAATACTCTGTGAGGATGAGGATGTACACAACACTGAAGAGGGTGAGGAATCGGTGAATGAGGAGGATGAGGATGACATCTTGCCTCCATAGAGCCAGTTTATGCAGGGACAGATTAATTGCCAGCTTGTTTTGTGGGGGCCCAAACAAACCAATCATTTCAGCCACAGTCGTGTGGCAGACCCTGGCGCTGAAATGATTGCTTTGTTAAAGTGTGCATGTCCTGTTTATACAACATAAGGGTGGGTGGGAGGGCCCAAGGACAATTCCATCTTGCACCTCTTTTTTTTCTTTGCATTAAGTACTGTTTGCAGCCTAGTTTTTCAAACTGCCATCCTGTCTGCCACTGCAGTGTCACTCCTAGATGGGCCATGTGTTTGTGCCGCCCACTCGTGTCGCTTAGCATATTCATCCAGCTACCTCGGTGCAACCTTTTGGACAGAAAAACACTATTGTGAGGTGTTCAGTGTTCAGAATAGACTGGAAATGAGTGGAAATTAAGGTTATTGAGGTTAATAATAGCATAGGAGCAGAAAAACCCACAAATTCTGTGATTTTAGCTATTTTTATGCTTTTTTTCAAAAAAATACAGATCCAAAACACAAAGCCCAGAACCCAAAACACGAAAGGGTGATTTTGGCAAAACCAATCCAGATCCAAAACACGAAGAAAGATCCAGATCCAAAACCAAAACACGAAAAGTGGCCGGTGCACACCCCTAGTCTGAATCAGGCCCATAGTCTTATCATTGCAGTGCTGTTAACTGTATAAATGTCTATGGCAATGTGGTTTCTATCAACTACAATATAACCCCCCAAGTCTGATGGCCAGAAGGTTGGATATGGCTTTCCCTTCAGATGTAAAAGTCTCTTTACAGAAGTTTCCAAGAACTTCTTACCTTAACACTGCTCTGGTGAGGTTGTTACAGCACTTCTCCCTCTTTTGGAACTTGGTAAATTGGGCCAGACTGCAGTTTGTACCCTTTGAGAATAATGAGGACTGCGGTCTTCTGTATTACTTAGCTAAATGCAGGAGATATATCTAAAGCAGACATTTCCGCATGATTTCGTCTAGATAAATAGGCCCATAAAATACAAAACAATTAGTATAATGTGGTATATTGCCTGGAACCATTTGACAATGCATTTATTTGATTACAATATATTAAGAATTAGATTATTGCACTATATTTTAGTGACCTTTAGCAACAGATCATGCTGAAAATTATAAATAACAAAAAATAAATGCAGTAAATAAAGAGAACTTAGACAATCTCTGATTTATATTATCTTGAAATGTTATGATCAATTTTATACCGCTTCCCAGACTGTGCTCTCACCAAATAAGTTTGTGGGTTGTGCAGTGATTTCACCAATTTAGTTTATTGCAGTAAGTGCTGGAATTATATTTCTCTTACAGGCAAGAATGCTGGAGAAAAGTCTGTTTCTGTTGATGGTGTATATTAGAACTGTGCCCTGGGCTGCTATTTCAGAGTAGCTACAGTATTCTTAGTAACACTGAGCATAGATCAGTGCTAAGAGAAATGTGAATTGTTTGCAGGGTTTCCACTTCAGCCATTTAAACCAGGCACACATAAAAGTGTTCAGTTCAGTTATATTCTTCATGTGCTCGTAGGAACTGCCTGTACAGTGCTCTCAGACTGGCTCCTGGGCAATCAAGCAGCACTGTACATTATATGTGCATGTTTTTAAATTACTGGAGGGGTAAGTCTTACGTTTGTCTACAATTTAATTTGCTGTTTATATATGTAAAGGTATGCAAACACTGTTTTAATTAAATGATCATTTAGCAGTCTTTTCATTGAACAGTTTGAAAACTTAAGCTGGCCACACACATAGCGATATTTTACCCGATCTGGCCGATTCTGACACATTGGAACGACAGATCGTGTAAAATATGGCCAATTTGAGAGTAAATCGTGAGTCCCCACTCACGATTACGATGCGATGCGCATCCCCGCTGGTCACACATCGCATCATCAGGTCTGCCGTGCAATAGGGAAGATCTGACAATCTGGGACCCGATGCACTAGAAAAAAAAAAAAAGTTAAGATGCAAGATAGATCTTAAGTCAGATTGGATGCTTTTTACTCCAAATCGTGTGTCGGACTGCACGGGAACTGCCGGGGGAGAGTTCAGGAGAAATCGCACACATCGTGGGATCGTGTGCAGATCGCTATGTGTGTGGGCACCTTTAGTTCATAACATTTGCGAAAGATCATTTTAATTAGATTGCATCACTTAAGACTGTTTGCCTGCCATACACTAGGATTAGTATGAGAACTGTAAAAACTGCTTTTTTGTTTAAGAATATTAAAGTTCATTAAACTTAAAATAATAGTTGACTTATGCAGTATATCAATTTTGCCGGCCTTTTTAGGCTCCGTTCCAGGAGATCTTTTAAAATCATGGCCACACCCTTACTGCATAGAGCTACGGTTTATGTTATCATGAGAAAAGGGGCAGGGCCAGGATTATGCATTTTGTCGAAAATCATATAGACAAGATTGCCCACTTCATTAGAGAAGTGGGAGGGAAACAGATGGTTGGCTTAATCGTTCGGGAGTCTGGAGTCCCCAGAATTTAGGAGTTTCCAGAAATTGTCAGGAGAGTAGTCAAGTATGCTATGTAATGAATAACAGTTATAATAAACTTAAAGGCTAATATAGCCTGCCTCTCCCCAGCCTGGTATGGCTGATAGCATACCAATAGCCACTGCACAGAAAAAGTAAATTAAATGTGAAATATTAACATTTCTGCCAAAGTGCATAAATGAACCATGCAAACTAGGGCTAAGTATTCTTATCCGAAGTTCCCTTGTCTATATTAGTTCACCTGTCTATAGACAGATATATTGTCTAGAGGGGTTAAAGATACATTTTAATCAAAGCACATGATGGCATCTCTTGTTTATAGATCAGGTCTAATCTTTTGTTTTGTTTCTTTTTGTTACATCCACTTTTGCAAACTATTAAAGAAACACATTTTGCTGTATTACCTGTATACAAGAATTTGATTTGCTATTTTTTCTTTGAATATTTTCATGTTGCCCAGCATGATTTTAGAAAAGATGTGTGGTTGAGAATGATGTCTACGTTATATGGCATTTTCAGGTCAGAGGAACCTCATTTCCATTTTTCTCTGTTAAAATGATTTTTTTTTCTTTTGCAGACTGGGATGAAAGTTTCTAGTTGTATAAAAATGTAAATGAGACATACATTTTCTGATAGTATTCACTATAAGGATTAAATATCCCTCTGTGGATGGTAAAACGTCACACATTCTTAACTGTGATTACATACATTTTTCATATTTGATTCTTATTACAGAAGTCATATTTTACTACATGTGCAGACTGTAATCCTGCATTTATTACAAACTACAAAACAAGTCATTTAAAGTGTATATTCAATTCATATTCTTTTTATGTGATGAGCTACTTGGCCCCAGGAAATGTATCCATCCCTGCCTTGGGAAATATCAAATTCTGTCTTCCATTCTGTTTACAACTGCCCATGAGTATGAACCCTACAAGTGTGTGCTGCTTGCTGAAAATAGAGTACATATAAAAGAACATACAGTAGAGACCATTAACCCTTTATTAAAAATAATTGTTCTCTTTAGTTAAATAATTAAATGTTTCTATTCACCATGTACTAGCAAACTCTTTTCTTCATTGCTGGCCAAGAGATGAGGTTCCATGTATTACTAGGGCACAGTCATGCCCTTATATTAAGGCTGAATAAAAAAAAACATAAATCTCCATAGAGAATTCCAGACGGGGGGGCATGGTGTTGGAGGGGCTACACCTCAACAGCTATAGAAGGTACCAAGCTGAAATTTGGCACGGGCAGGTAGAACTGTCGCTCGGTGCTGTGTGCCAAATTACAGGGTAAAAAAATAAAAAATTAGAATTTGGAAGTAATCTTAAATTCCAACTGT
This sequence comes from Taudactylus pleione, assembly GCA_031769625.1. NCBI lineage: Eukaryota > Metazoa > Chordata > Amphibia > Anura > Myobatrachidae > Taudactylus > Taudactylus pleione. The sequence continues at coordinate 31,127,034 of JAUIMM010000065.1, forward strand.
CAGTTTTTTCTGACACTCTTCGTTAGGACCACTTTTCTGTTGTTCTCTCAGGGGGATTTTTGGGAAGGCGGTAGGGGGAAAATTTATTAGGTAGGTTTTGTTCCAGGGTAGGGCCTTTTGGGGTTCAGGTAATTGAGAAAGTTACAGTTTTTAAACTATTACCTCACAATTGCACCATCACAGAGGTAGGAAGATTCAATTCCTTGCGCAGCCACAGTAGGTGCCTTCAGCAGGTGTACTCACTGCGGCTTCACTTGGGTGCAGCAAGCAGCAAGATGGCTGTCCTCTGCAGGCGGTAGTGGGGGCCAGGACTCAGGGGTAGGTAGCGGGCATTAGCGGTGGCTGAGACACGGGGGAGAGAGCAGGCAGCGGTGGTGGCTGTGCGGCCATTAGTGGCCTAGGTGGAGCGTACGCCGGGCAGTATGACCCGGGAGAGGTAGCCAGGGTGAGTGGCAGATGTCGGCTCATAAAGCCTGCATCTGTGTGCAAAAAAATGTAACATGTAAAAGACAAACAAAAAAAAATGGCGTCCACCCCCCAAAGAGCATCCAGCACCAGGCTTTTAGTGATCCAGTGCTGGTTGTGCAAAATACGGAGGACAACCGACATAGGGGTCCCCCGTATTCAGCACAACCAACACTAGGCTCTGATCCGGTCCTGGTTCTGGAAATACAGGGGGAAAAATTTGTAAAGTTCCCCTGTATTTTCCAGAACCAGCACCAGACTTTTTCTAGCATGGGGCTGATGCCACAGCCAGGGGAGCCCTTTCACTGGGCCGTCTGCAAAAGCATCAAAACTGACCACTAGTCAGTCCAGGCCGGGAATCCCTGGGGAGCTCAGGAACCCCCAATAAAGGGATTTCCCTCTCCAGGGCACCCCATGCCTAGGCTGATAGCCCGGGGCTATCCTCGGTACCCCTGGGGTGGTGGTTGCTGGGTTGATAGTGTATTGTGGTGGAACCAGGACCGGATCAGAGCCTAGTGCTGGTTGTGCTGAATACGGGGGACTCCTACGTTATTTGTCCCCCGTATTTTGGCAACCAGGACTGGTTCTGATTTGCCTGGTTGTGCCTAATAGAGGTGACCCCTATGTCGTTTGTCCTCTGTATATTCCCAACCAGTTGTGTTTGGGGGGGGGGGTTGATGTCCCTTTTTAAAAAAAAAATGATTTTACACAAATTCAAATTTTAACACAGATGCATAGATGGATCTCACTGATTCATACATGCATCTGTGTCTTATTTTCTCAGATGCACGCCCAGCGCCAGTGATCACCTCTGTCACCCGCTGATGCCCCTGTGCACTGCAGCCACTGGTCTGCATGCTGCTGCTCTACATTCCTGCAGCCCGCTTCCATAGTTGTCTCTCCTTGTGAATACCCAAAACACCTCCTGTGTGCCGGCCTTCCTCCACCTGCGCTAATGTACCATTTTGTTGCCCTTCTCCCATGCAGGTGGCCCGGTTAGCTCCACCAAACCCTGATAGTTAATACATGTCTAATAGATAAAACATGTCTAATTCAATTAGTTTCGCACCCGCAGAAAAGTTTTGCCTGCTGGACTTTTCGCAGACATTGCGTGTTTTTGACATGGAAACTTATAATGAGCGTCCCCGCTTTCTGCCGTATTCAATTCTAAAATAGGCGAAAACGGCAAGCGGTGAATGCAGAACAGGTGGAAGGTACTGTCAGACTTGGGGAAATCAGCCTTACCCCACAAAAAGATGCACAAACATTGGGGATCAATGTACTGTAGAAGTGTTCCAATAGCTCTAATTAAACTATTTGGGGTACTGAAGTTGTTTAAAATCCTAGTTATTAGCGTCCTTGCAAAGGTGGTGAAGAATAGCATTAAGCAGTATTTTTTGGTGAAAATAAGTAGTCCCATCAAATTTAGGGTGCTTGAAAATGGGTACTAGCATATGTTAATGTCTCTAAAGTGAAGATTTAGAAAAGTGAAATTCCTCCATCATACAAGTTTCTGCAATCCCAAAAACACTTGGCCCCTTCTTAGAGCACTCCCAGAAGCTTATTTCGGTAGTTTATGAAGTTGTCCCCCCACTTTGGTCATTTTTGCCACCAATTTCAAATGCGTTTTTTGGGAGGATCTGGGAATATTTTTATAATTTTTTGGGTGAATTGTCCTTTGAGGGGATGTATCAAGGGTTTTGAGTGGTTTCTCAACATCTGCACCCCAAAATATAGATTTAAAAAAAAAATTATCCTGCTATTCTGTGGAAAAAAGTATCACCTCTTTCAGTGCCATGACTTTCCGCATAGGCGAAAACGGAATTGAATTGAATACGGAGTAAAAAAAACCTACAAAATTATCGCTAAAAACCATGCAAAAACGGCTTTTCGATTCTAATTGATACAGCCCTAGGCTTCTTAGACATGATCTGAATATTCACAAAACCTATTGAATTTCTGCCACTCAAACTTCAAAAAACAATGAAATTACGATCATTAAGGCTGACGCTTTAATGGACGTGTTCCTTGCGCAATACAGATATGGTATGCCATGACACCATGTGGTTAACTGCAGATTCAGCACTCTCACAGAGTGAGAGTGCTGGCGGTCACAAAATGGTGGAGCTGCTAATTCACAGAATTGTGTGCTCATTGGAATACACACATGCAGTCTATGCAACTGAGGTCTGAGCAGTTACATGGCACACACATCTCATTCAGTGCCAGTGTTGGACTGGGGCATGAAGGGCCCACCAGGGGAATGCAGTGGTAGGGGTGCTTAAGGGGTGTGGTCATCCCCCAGAGGGGGTGTGGCCAGCCACCACAGACACTTGGCTAACTATTAGGCATAACTTGGTGTAATTTCTTTAGTAGGGAACCGAGCCCCTTTGCTGATAATTGGTCCTGCTTTACCAGGTAACTGACTGTCTAATACAGTAACAATCTATACTTTGAGGTCTGTAACCCGACACGTAGAAGAGGAGGATAGGCTCACAGGCAGTTGGGCCCACCAGGGATTTCCCCTGTACCCATGTGGGCCAGTCCAACCCTGCTCAGTGCCCACAATCTTCCCATTCAGTCACCACAATAATCCCACTGGGTTCCAACATCCTTCTCACTCAATACATCCATCTTATTCATTATACAATTTCAATAGGTTTTGTGAAATTTCAGATCATGTCTAAGAAGCCTTAATGGGACATGTGAAACCGTAAGTTTTTTTGTCAATGGAATTCTATTAAGTGTGCGTGGATTTTAAAAACAGTTTGAGAATTTTTTACAAGTCCGATGTAAATGCTCCCACAATGTGGACCTCATTCAGACCCGCTCGCAAGCGCTATGTGCTTGCAAGCGGGTCGATGGTGAGGGCCTGCACGCGAGCAGTGTTTCCACTGTGCGTGCGCAAGCCCTGGAGCGAGTGACAAATGCACTCGCTCCGGGGCCTGCTACAAAAGGGGTGGCTATCAATGTTGATCGACAGCTCGCCCCATTTTGTAGGCAGAGTGGGGTGGTGGCCGGACAAATGGAGGCGTTCCTGAAGGAACGCCTGCCATTCATAGGCGGCCCTACTGACATCACCAGTGATGTCAGTAGGGAACTTCTTACTCTATTAGAGCAGTAAACTACCTGGGGCTTGCAGTAGACGAGACCCTACCGCAAGGGTCTCGTCGCAAGCCCCGATGGTTGCAATGGTCTCGACCATCGCGACCATCACCTAGTCACTTGCTAAAGCTGTGGGTGTTAACCCACAGCTTAGTGAGCGGCCAGGAGGCTGCCTTTCAAAGAAAAGCGTCCACCCTCATTCAGAGCGAGCGCTCGCTTTTTGCGAGCGGCTCTGAATGAGGTCCTGTGTGCAAATAGCCAAACTGAATAGACAGGTGTTTTTTGTGGTTAGCGACTCATCTCCCACTAAAGAATACTACCCATATTTTTTATTGCTTCTAATATTAGCAAGCGGCTGAATATAGCAACATAGTCGCAAAGGGGCAGATTTTGAATTGAAAACAAAAAACAGGTAACTTTGTGCCTGGGCAAACCTTGGTGCAATGCAAGGGATGCCAATGCAATTACTATTATTATTTTGCATGCAGGGTAAATACTGGCTGTTGTTGCATGTAGCCCAGAAATCCTGAAAACCTTTATTTTTACATTGCAATTTAGATTTGAATTTGGACATGCTCCTCCCAAATCTAAATCTCTCTGCACATTTTGCATATGCTCCATCAGTACAACATGGTTTGCCAAGGTGCAATTACTTTTTTATTTGCTGATAACTCAGAATTAGCCACAAAATGAAAAAATGAAAATGGATCATTATTGTTAAATACTAGAGATGTGCGCTGACCCTCGTGTTTTTGTTTTGGATCCGGATTCATCTTCATACTTTGGTTTTGGTTTTGCAAAACCACCCTCACGTGTTTTGGTTTTGGATCTATATTAAAAAGATAACAGCTAAAATGTCATCATTTTGACCTTGTAGCCTGCAATCCAAAACCCAAGTTCTCTTTTAAATTTGAGTTCCAAACCACGGGAAGATCTGAAACAGGATTCAGTTTGACTATGTGCCCCAAAGTGAATCTGAATTCAGACTCGTTTCAACTCTACACCCCTTAATTCTGGTTGTTATCAGTTCTCTGCAAACTGGACCCGCACATCTCTAGTAAATACAGTAATACAATTACTTCATGTGACCTCTTTTGACCTGTTTGTCTGGTCATCTACTTTATAGGTCCCCATACCAGCTATATGACCACCATGCAGCTATATCATGACCAACTGGAACACTTATGTATATTGCTAAGTGACTCTGATGAGCGCTGAGTGGCATAACTGTACAATATTGTATATAGCTGGCACACAAGACTAAAAATCTATATATATAAAATGAAATGTCCTGTGTTTGACTCACTGACTCATCAACGCCCAGCCTAAATCTCTAGACCAGTGATTCCCAACCTCGGTCCTCAAGGCACACTAGCAGTCCTGGTTTTAGTGATATCCATGATTGTGCACAGATGGTTAAATCAAAATAACTGAGGTACTAATTAAGTCGCTTTTGCTCAAGTATGGCTATCCCCAAAACCTGGACTGTTAGTGTGCCTTGAGAAACGTGGTTTGGAACCCCTGCTCCAGACCTAGAAACATGAATATTGGGGAGTATATTCCTTCCATGATGGAGGTGCCCACTAAGAAGAGATTTTCAAAATTAGACTCCTAAGGAGGTGAAAAGGGCTAAAATGTTTCCTCACCTGTGCAATGTCCTGCCTAACTATCTCATCGTATCTGTAGCACAGTTCAGAAATCAAGCACCAAATGTCATCCCAAGTGCTTCCAAACATCACTGGCAGTTGGTGTGGCTCCCTTAGTTGAATAGTGAAGGAAGGGAATATGTTACTACAGAGGCAAGAGATTAAAATGTGTTACAACAGCAGTGAGAGGGGAATGTGTTAATATAGAGGTGAGGGAGGGGAATGTGTTGATACTGTACACAGTTGAGGGAGGGGAGTGTTACTATAGAGGTAAGGGAAGAAAATATGTTACTACACAGGTGAGGGAGGGGAATGTGTTACTACACAGGTGGGGTATGGGAATATCTTACAGGTGAGGGAGGGTATTGTGAAATATGTAACTGTGGAGTGAGGAAGGGAGTGTTTTATTGCAGGAGTTAACAGGGGTAATGTGTTAATACAGAGGTGAGGGAGGGGAATAAGTTACTACATGTGTGAGTGAGGGTCATGTGTTACTATGGGTGTGAGGGAGGGGAATGTTAAATGTATTACAACATAGGCGAGGGAGGGAAATGTCTTAATACAGAGGTGAGTGAGGATAATGTGTTACTACAGAGGTGAGGAAGTGGAATGTGATAGTACACAAGTGAGGTAGGGTAATGTCTTATTACAGCAGTGATGCATTAATTTTGAGGTGAATGATTAATGTGTTAATGGAGCGGTGAGTTGGAAATGGAAACAGTAAATATTTAAGGTCTACCCAGGTACATCAGCTAGTAAACTATATATATCCCAGTCAACCCAAATACTGTATTGTGCTTTAGTACTAGGGAGCCCAGGACTATACTGCTTTATTACTTGCAGTAATTTGGCTTTACATCTCACTGATTTTCTTCCCTAATTACTTAACTGGTTATCATATTGTGCCATGTTCTTGACAATTTACAATATTAGAAATGTCCTGGTAGATGATGTTCATGAGGCTGTGGTCTTCTGAAAAGGAGTTTCCCTATGCCTGACTTTGTGCAGCATAAAGACATGGTTTGGACTGATTGAGTTGTAGTCTAATTTAGGTTTATTTATATTATGTATGTAAAATCCAAACACTGCATGCTACTATTGGAATTACATCACAAGAATTATACATGCAATTGTAACAAACATGTATTATGCATTTGAAAAAAATGTAATGTAGTCAAGTAAGAATCGCCTTTTAGATATGTCTGGCTTTAATAAGCTGAAACCAGCTACGCTAATTTATGGAATATTCATGCCTCATTAACTCATTGTGTAATGTTATGTTTGCAGTTACGTATGCAGGGCCATACTGCAGATTTTAGATTTCACAATGCCCTGACAAGAGATGGGATGATTACACTCTTGTATAACCCCCCATCTAATAATGTGGCTGTCCATAACCTCCATTGTGTTTTACGGTAAATGTTTACTTCAGTTCCTGACATTGCAATGTGTACAAACAAACAGACTTCAAAGCTCAATATGATTTGTTCATTGTAAAAGCATCACAATATATCGGCATTGTCACAGGGACACAGGGATTCTATTTGATTTAACTGAAACATTCAAACTGGCCGACATGTATGATATTTAATGAGATCTAATATTAACAGTTATTACTTTTTTCCATTTTTTTTTTTTTAACAGAGGAAACATTTAAATTTAACCAAAACCCAATATATGGGGGATTTGGGGCCGCAACTGACAACATTTGTATCCTGGGAATGAGCTGCACATCCATGGTGAGTACTGCGATAATGTCAAATAAAGACTTTATAAAGACACTAGCAGTTGCTATACTTTTTTTTTCTTTTACAGAACCAATGCATACTGGATCCATTAAAAAAGAAAAACAGAGCAGTCCTTTTGGAGTCTTTAATGAACATTTAAGGTCTCCTACATTTCTTTTTTTTTAATGTGAAAAGTAAAATACATTTTAAAAAATGAAACAAAAAAAAAAGCATAACATTGTTATGTTGGAAATGATGTGTGCGCAGGTGTTGATATTGCAGAGTTATATAGGCACACCAGCAGATGACTCAAACTATGAACAGTCAAGTTACTTAACCAGTATTGTTGGTTTATTGAGAGTAAGCAGGTACAGCTGTATTCACTATTACATGTATGCTGGTAATGGAGTGGAGCTTGAGCGGAGCAGAGTTCCATACAGCTTACCATCTGGTAAGTGCATGCTGCAAATGGGTAGCAATGCAGAGATGCTGGAACACAGGGCTCTAACTTGGGTGGTGCGACTTGTGCCATGGCACAGGGCACCGCTGCGCAGGGGGTGCTGTTTGGGCCTGTTCATTTTCCATTTTATTATTATTCTCACTTGTAGCTTCCTCTTCTTTTAGCCCCCGCCTCCCCTATCTCCTCCCTGGCCCTCCCCATGAGGTCATTTTTTAAGGTGCACTATCTTAAGTCTCTATTTAAAAAAATGGGGGGGGGGGGCGATGCTCTCTCATTAAGTGCCAATATATCAATGATCATAATTTATTGGCAATCATTACTGTGGCGCATCACAGGCAAATGCAATGTCACTGCAATTCCCATCACTAGACTGTATTAAGATGATGTTACCGGGAGAGTTCTTGATATCTTGCTGTGGCGGCAAAGTCTTTTCTTCTGGGTTTCAGACCCGGCAGAGGTAATGTACATGCCAACCATTGGACTGAATATATGATGTGATTTCAGAGTCCCTTGGCTCCAGAGATGGAGCCAAGGAATCCCTTTCGAAAAATATTTGTGATATTGCAGCCAGTAAAATACATGGATTATCCCATCAAAATATGGCATTAACAATCAGTAATCAAGTTGTTATTATTATTTGTTTTCCTAAGAGGCATTTATATAGCACACATACTGCACAGCACTTAATTGAAAATATTTTGTCATTCATATTAATCCCTGCACAAGTGGAGTTTACAGTATATATTCTCTACCATATGAACACACACATATACACTAGGATTCTATTTTTTTAGCTTGATACATTTGGCCAGATTGCTCTGTTGTACGAATATTTGCTACAATACCCTGTTCAGGCTTGGACTGGGCCGTCGTGGATTCGGTGAAATCCCCGGTGGGCCCCGCTGGTTTATAGCTACGGCCTCTATTGCAGGAGGGCGTGGTCTAGCGCAGGTCATAGGCGGCAATTTTTAGACTGTAACAGCTGCTTGCCGAGAGTGGACTGACTGACGCGTTAGCAGCTGTGGGCGTCATGTGATGGGCAGCAGGGGCCATCTGAGTAGAGGGGCGGCCTGGGCTGTACACGTTAAAGATTTAGGGCTGTGGCTATGAGGCAGGCCAAGCACTGCAGAAAGCAGCATTCTCAGCCTGCTTCCTGGTGTCTGTCATGTTCGGGTTACACTCCAGTACAGAGGGTCACTCTAGGGTGGCACACGTGTCGCAGCAATGCAGCCTGCGCAGCAGCCGCCTCACTACATTGCAGGCTGTTAGCATTATCGATTGGTGGATGGTGCTAGCCATCCACCTATCACAGTTGTTGGGAGTATCTAAATGCTGATTGGTGGATGGCTGGGGCTGTCCACCAATCAGCGAAAACTGCAGTGCAAGTGGTCACACAGGCTCGGGGTGAGAGCCTGTCAGGGACTCAGCATGGCCGTCTGGAGACAGAAGAGCAGCACAGAAAGGAGTCAGGGCCGCAGCAGCAGGAGCCTGGAGGAGGGTGCGTAGATGTATTGGGTCGCCCCATAGAACTGAGGTCTTTTTAAAATTGTTCTTTTTTCAGCAGTTGGGGGATTTTAATTGATTGAGGAGGGTGGGTTGCCAGGTTACAGATATGGGGGTGAGGGGGTGCTGGGGGGCAGTTGGGACATGGTTTTAATTGAGGGAAAAGAGTTGTGTGGCATTTCCGTATAATTGACAGGATTTCAATTGACAGAGAAGGGGGGAAGGGGTTGTTAGATCTGGGGGGGGTAACTGTTCTAGAACATGATTGTAATTCTAGGAGAAGGGTATTGATAGCTTTAGGTAGGCAGCTATGGGACATGAGAAAGGGAGAAAGGGAGTTGTCATGTATGGGGGGGAGGGTCACCACTGGCACATGATATTGATAGAAAAGGGGGGTTGTCAGGTATTGGGGGCAGGTCTGGGACATGATATTAATTGAGGGAGAAAGGGAGTTGTCATGTATGGGGGGAGGGACAGTTCTGGTACATGATATTGATAGAGAAGGGGGGTTATCAGGTATTGGGGGCAGGTCTGGGACATGATATTAATTGAGGGAGAAGACGAGGCTTGTAAAATATGGGGGGGATCTGGGACAGGATTTCATTTGACAATGATTAGTTGTTAGGTCTGGGGAGGGGGGACAGTTCTAGGATATGATTGTATTTCTAGGAAAAGGAAGTTGATAGATTTAGGAGGGCTGTTCTGGGTCATGATTTTAATTGAGGTAAAAGGGGGGGTTGTCAGGTTTAGGAGGCACAGTTCTGAAACATGATTTTAATTGAGGGAGAATGGGGGGCTGTCTGGTCTGGTGGGGCAGACATGATTTTAATTGGGGGAGACGAGGGATTGTTAGGTCTGGGGGGGCAGTTCTGGGACTTGAGTTTAGTTGATGCAGGAGGGGTTGTCATGTCTGGGGGAACAATTCTGGGAAATTATTTCAATTGAGGAAATTGTCAGGTTTGAGACTGATTATATAGTAAATGAGAAAGGTGAGGGAGATTGTCAGGTCTGGGTGGGGTATGTTTGCAATTGAGGGAGGGGGATTGTCAAGTTTGGGATATAAATATAATTGGATGAGGGGGTGGTTGTTAGGTCAGGGTTATGATCATAATTGAAGGAGGCTGTCTGATCTGGGGTCAGATTTTAAACTAGGGAATAAGGGAAACTAATCCGTCTGATCTGGGAACTAATTTTTAATGAGGGGGGGGGAAGTGTCAGATATGGGATCTACATTGGAAATTAATGATAATTTATAATTTATTTTACCATTATAAAGTAGTCACTATTTTGCTTAAGTTGTTGATGTATATGTGGCAAATCGTTTGTTTTCAGGGTTAAATAAATGTATGTTTTAATACCAAATCATTAATATTATTTTCTTATTTGTTTTTACCTATAGGGGTACATTAAATTAGCTACAAGGCGGCAGGCGAGTGCAGCTATATGCCACCATTACATTAGCTCTGAACACAAAGGTTTATGTTCGCAGCCCAACAGCGCTGCATACATATAAATGTAAGTCTGGGGCGATATTGAGCCAGAAAGGGGCATTTCAAAGGCAACTTGCTCTCCTTGTGGCTAATTGAATTGACCCTATAGAATGGCACTTTACTAGCTCCATGTATTAGTTGTAATATTAAATATTTAGGATTTGTTCTGGGTTGTGGCCAGTGCCAGCATTCAGGTTTATATGTTGATTTTAGATAGTTTTGTATGTAAGAGATGGATAGTTTCTCCCTCTGGGGTAGACGAACATGGACACATATGCTCGCTTTACATGTATGGAAAAAACTGTGTATATTCACCTATGTGCAGAGCTGTGCACGTCTTGTGGTACATGTGACCTCAATGCATATATTTAGTTTTTACTATTCATCATCATCGTGCATCAGACTACACTTGTTGCAGAAGATGCACCAAACATATTTACGTTATAGGACCAACTCTGTGGTTGCAGTTCCATCAACATGCCCTCACTGGACATTATCTACATGAAATTACCCATTACAGCCTACAGTAGTTATGCCTTTTCAGCCATTAGTGGAGATGCGCTTGAAATGTGTATGACCCTGCGTCATTTGTACTTGCGTATGCTTGGTTTGTGCTAGTTTTTGTGTTGCAGTGCGCTTTTAGAAAGCCAGGACCACTTGATTGTATTATCACCCCAGGCTAAAAGATGGCAGCTTTCAATTCCAACTTCTGTCTTCTGTGCAATGCCTGTTTCTCCCCTCAAGGTAAAGAAATATAATTTGTGAATGAAATATGATGGTTAATATTGGCTTACCCTATATAATAAGCTGTCACTTTACATATATATTGTAGAAGCCGGATGATTGGCTGAGGCAGAATCTGTTTACAATCGGAATCTGCAAGATGCCATTTTGCAACTGATCTCCCAGCGCCATTTTAAGTTACAACTCATGAGCTAAGTACAGATGGCAATGTTTTTGGTAATCCTTTTAGAAGCCATGACAGGCCCATTCTGGGGACAACCTTGCATAGAAAAATACCAAAACAACTAGAAAAACAGCTTCCTGAGAAAAGTAATTAGAAAAGACAATACACCAGGAACTGTGGGTGTTTTTGCATGTAAATGGATAGACCCCTCATGTGGACAGGTGTAGCTGTGGCAATTGTAATATGGCCCAGACACTTGAATTTGACTGAATGAACAATGGTAAGAAATCTGCTTGAAAAGAACTGACACAGGTATCCTAATTAGGAAGAAGAAAACTTTTAAACTCATTGTCAGACAGGATGGCACCAGCAATTGGTGGGGGGTCTCCACCCTGTTTGAGAGTGAAGCTCCCTGCCCATAACACATTGCATTGCAGTTTAAAAATGTTAGTTAAGGGATGATATATATATATATATATATATTTATATATATATATATATATATATATATATATTAAATTCATCATAAATAGACACATGCATAAACACCGCACATTACGCACAGTTGTGCTGTTAACATAACGCACATTAGTGAATGCATGATATCCTGCATGTGAACGCTGTTTATTAGCTCAATGCGTACGCATCTGCCACAAGTTAACTAGCATCTTTTCCCAAACCCATAATACTTACACACTGCACACTCGTGTAAAAGGTTCCATAGCTTCAAAAGTGTAATATCCAGGGTTTATTAATTTATTGCTAATATTGTGAAATAAATGATTATTTGGTATCTATGGTTTAGTACATGATAAGCAAACAGTGTTTGGTGTTGTGCTGATCGACTCTTTCTCAACAGCTTTCCGGTATCATCGGTGAGAAGATCGCAACCTGCATTCTCTTCTTATGAACAGTAGATAGTTAAAACACTAAAATGTACTTTGTAAAATTAACAGCTTAGATTTGCATGCAGGGGGGATAGAGGAGACAATAGGCTGTCGGAGGCTGACCTGTGTCCATTTGAATCAACCTGTTAAATATCCTGTAACAGATGCACCCACACTGGGAACCAATGAAACCATGCCAAACTTTTCTATTGTATTGCTTATCCCTGTAAGGGTATATATATGTGTGTTCTGACCCCAATCTGGAGTCTTCATGATAATGCTGTTGATGGAGGTTTCTTATGGATGCCGGTAGCTGGTCCCAGTGCGTGTGCGTATGTATAACTGTACATTGGGTCTGTATAATTTCTTTGTGCTAAATTGTCTTTAGATCACAGCGTGTAACCTACTGTTTTTATGTTGAATAATATACCTTGTACTTTGGAAATACATTTTCAAGGTCTGAAGGCTTTTAATTTACTGTATGACTACGTACGCAAAAAGCGTCAATTTTAGAAGGTACAGCCAGGTTTTAGAAGATATAGGCAGGAGCGTATAGAGGTTCAAATTCAGCATCCTGTGTATATATATATATATATATATATATATATATATATACACACACACATGGAAAAGTTTACTTTGGTTTACTTGGGTTGGTGTACCCCAGGTTCTGTACTTGAAGCCAGATATTAAGATCTGTAGATCTGCACCTTTCATTCCACTTTCCAGAATTAGCTGTGCGAGCGACGTCATGCCCGATCATACCCTGTCCATACCCATCCTGCTGCTGACCACATCTACCTAATGGCTGGGTGGGCCCCTTCCAATGCATTTCCATGGTGGGCCCTTCATGCACCAGTCCGACACTGACCCTGTTCATACTGTACATACAGGGATATTACACTGATGCTGAAATCCTACAAAAAGTCAGTTTACAGAGGATATTCCACAAAACTGCATTGATGCATCAGCCCCTAAGGGTTATATATTTTACTGAAGATACAGTATGCCCTAAATTTGTTGATAACATAGACAGAGAACAGAAAGGGTATGTTCATATAATTGCAAGTGAGATAGACTCCATAAGATACAGTATGTCTGTCAGCTGTATCAATTGTGGGTGCCTGAGCACTGGTGCAAATAAACTCTGATGATAATGATGATGATGATGGTGATGATGATGATGATGGTTGCCATCACTAGCTAGCCACTTCTGATTGGCTGATTGTAGATTGACCTCAGAAGTTTATAGGGGCTTTCTCTATTGATTGTGTATATATTATATGATTTTGTGGTTGGATTTTTTTATACAGTTTATGTTATTTTAGGTCATATAAGAAAAGGAAGATCACACCTGCTATATTATATAGTTTTGTTTTAGATTTAAATCAAATCTCACACGTAATATGTTTATTACTATCAAAAGAAACATTTAAAAAAAATATTGTGCATATAGTATGACTTTGTTGGGTATAAATGTATTTGGGTGTTAGTAATAGTACAAAGCTGGATGCATCTGCCCTATTCAGTCCTGTAGAGGCTACATTTTAATAAAAAGTTTATTTAAAAAAAATATATTACAGATTAATATATGTGTACCGCAATCACATCACTCTGAAATGTGTGCAGTATATAAAGCCATTTCATTGTTTTATTACTTATTTTTGTAAAATGTATTTTTAATTGTTTTGATGTTGCTTAGTAATGTTCACATTGGTTTGAATAAATATATTTCCCAGACTCAGTGGCTCCATTACAACACAATAATATATCATTTAAATGTAAGGTTATCTTTAAGGCTCTTCCCTTAGCAGTTATTTTCATTAAAATAAGCCTCATTAATCACACTTTCAGTTGTTCTCTTTGACTACTGCATGTTTGCTTTTCTTATTGCCATTTGGATTTGCTTTTTATTTAATTAGAAAATTATTTATGGTCATTCATTCCAGAAAAGCAGTAAAGCACTGGTCATTGATCAGTAAGATGCCCAACAATTTTTTGACTCTGATGTGAAATGATTGTAAAGTAGGGGTGTGCACCGGCCACTTTTCGTGTTTTGTGTTTTGGTTTTGGATCTGGATCTTTCTTCGTGTTTTGGATCTGGATTGGTTTTGCCAAAACCACCCTTCCGTGTTTTGGGTTCTGGGTTTTGTGTTTTGGATCTGTATTTTTTTTTAAAAAAGCATAAAAACAGCTAAAATCACAGAATTTGTAGGTTTTTCTGCTCCTATGCTATTATTAACCTCAATAACCTTAATTTCCACTCATTTCCAGTCTATTCTGAACACCTCACACCTCACAATAGTGTTTTTATGTCCAAAACGTTGCACCGAGGTAGCTGGATGACTATGCTAAGCGACACGAGTGGGCGGCACAAACACGTGACCCATCTAGGCGTGAAACTGCAGTGGCAGACAGGATGGCAGTTTGAAAAACTAGGCCCCAAACTGTACATAATGCAAAGAAAAAAAAGAGGTGCAAGATGGAATTGTCCTTGGGCCCTCCCACCCACCCTTATGTTGTATAAACAGGACATACACAATCATTTCAGCGCCAGGGTCTGCCACACAACTGTGGCTGAAATGATTGGTTCGTTTGGGCCCCCACAAAACAAGCTGGCAATTAATGTGTCCCTGCACAAACTGGCTCTATGGAGGCAAGATGTCATCCTCATCCTCCTCATCCACCGATTCCTCACCCTCTTCAGTGTGTACATCCTCATCCTCACAAAGTATTAACTCGTCCCCACTTGAATCCACCACCACAGGTCCCTCTGTACCTTCTGGAGGCTGGTCTCCCTGGAAGAGCTGATAATTCATTTTGATGAACATCATCTTCTCCACATTCTGTGGAAGCAACCTCCTACGCCTTTCGCTGACAAGGTTCCCGGCTGCACTAAACACTCTTTCGGAGTACACACTGGAGGGGGGGCAACTCAGGTAAAATAGAGCCAGTTTGTACAGGGGCCTCCAAATTGCCTCTTTTTCCTGCCAGTACAGGTATGGACTGTCTGCCATGCCTACTTGGATGCTGTCACCGATGTAATCCTCCACCATTCTGTCAATGGTGACAGTATCATATGCAGTGACAGTAGACATGTCAGAAATTGTTGCCAGGTCCTTCAGTCCGGACCAGATGTCCAAACTTGGTCCTGCCTGCCCTGCATCACCGCCAGCGGGTTGCTTAGGATACCTAAGTTTTTTCCTGGCAGCCCCAGTTGCAGGAGAAAATGAAGAAGGAGCCGTTGACGTGTCACGTTCCGCTTCAGCTGACAGTGTGTTCACCAGCAGGTCTTTGCACCTCTGCAGGCTTGTGTCGGCCGGAAAGAGAGACACCACATAGGCTTTAAACCTAGGATCGAGCACGGTGGCCAAAACGTAGTGGTCTGATTTCAACAGATTGACCACCCTGGAATCCTGGCATAGCGAATGAAGGGCTTCATCCACAAGTCCCACATGCCGAGCGAAATCGCTCCGTCTTAGCTCCTCCTTCACTTTCTCCAGCTGCTTCTGCAAAAGCCTGATGAGGGGAATGACCTGACTCAAGCTGGCAGTGTCTGAACTGACTTCACGTGTGGCAAGTTCGAAGGGCTGGAGAACCTTGCACAACACGGAAATCATTCTCCACTGCGCTTGAGTCAGGTGCATACCCCCTCCTTTGCCTATGTCATAGGTGGATGTATAGGCTTGTATGGCCTTTTGCTGCTCCTCCATCCTCTGAAGCATATAGAGGGTTGAGTTCCACCGCGTCACAACCTCTTGCTTCAGGTGATGGCGGGGCAGGTTCAAGAGTGTTTGCTGGCGCTCCAGTCTTCGGCACGCAGTCGCTGAATGGCGAAAGTGGCCAGAAATTTTTCGGGCCACCCAAAGCGTCTCCTGCACGCCCCTGTCGCTTTTCAGAAAATTCTGCACCACCAAGTTTATTGTGTGAGCAAAACATGGGACGTGCTGGAATTTGCCCAGATGTAATGCCCGCACAATATTGGTGGCGTTGTCAGATATCACAAATCCCCAGGAGAGTCTAAGTGGGGTAAGCCACTGGGCGATGATTTCCCTCAGTTTCTCTAAGAGGTTGTCGGCGGTGTGCCTCTTACTGAAACCGGTGATACACAGCGTAGCCTGCCTTGTAACGAGCTGGCGTTTCTGAGATGCTGCTACTGGTGACGCTGCTGCTGTTGCTGCGTAAGGTGATACATCTACCCAGTGGGCTGTCACAGTCATATAGTCCTTAGTCTGCCCTGTTCCACTTGTCCACATGTCCGTGGTTAAGTGGACATTGTGTACAACGGCATTTTTCAGGACACTGAGGACACTTTTTCTGACGTTTCTGTACAGTCTCGGTATCGCCTGCCTAGTGAAGTGGAATCTAGACGGGATTTGGAACCGGGGACACACTACCTCCATCAATTGTCTAAATCCCACTGCACTAATGGTGGATACCGGACGCACGTCTAACATCAACATAGCAGTCAAGGCCTCAGTTATACGTTTTGCTTCAGGATGACTGCTGTCGTACTTCATCCTCCTCGCTAAGGACTGTTGGAGGGTCAATTGTTTAGTAAAAGTAGTGGTGTTCCTACTTCCTCTCTGGGATGATGAACGACTCCCAGCAGCAGCAACAGCAGCAGCGGCAGCAGTAGGCGTAGCAATGCAGGATCCTCCAGAGGAATCCCGGATAGGAGAGTCAGTCATGCCAGTGACATGGCCTGCAGGACTACTTCCGATCCTGACTAAGGAGGAAATTGACGAGGAGGGAGTTGACGGTGTGGTTTGCAGGCGCTTGGATACAACAGGACAACGGGATTTAGGTGTCCCTGGACTGCTTACGGTCTTAGCCAAAGTTTCTGAACTTGACAGTAACTTTTTATGAACGCGCTGCAGGTGCCGTATAAGGGAGGATGTTCCTAGGTGGTTGACGTCCCTACCCCTACTTATTTCACCTTTACATATGGTACATATGGCAAGACAGTTGTTGTCCGGATTTGGATAGAAATATTGCCAGACCAAAGAGGTGGAATGTTTGGTCTTCTGCCCAGGCATGACCGTGATGGGCTTTTTCATCCCACGGACAACAACTGTCTCCCCCGGAGCCTGATTTAAACAAACCACATCACCATCAGAATCCTCCTCGCCAACTTCCTCCTCAGCGCCAGCTACACCAGTATCCTCATCCTGTTGTACTTCAACAGTGACATCTTCAATTTGCATATCAGCAAGTGGACTGTGGGTGCTCCTTTCAGCACTTGCAGGGGGCGTGCAAATGGTGGAAAGAGCCACCTCTTCCCGTCCAGTGCTGGGAAGGTCAGGCATCGCAACCACCACCACACTTGGACTCTCCTTGGGGATTTGTGATATCTTCTTAGAAAGCACAGTTCTTCGCTGTGCTTTTGCCAGCTTAACTCTTTTGATTTTTTTAGTGGGAGGAGGGCTTCCATCGTCATGTGAAGCTGAACCACTAGTCATGAACATACTAGGGATCGACCTTAGCCGTTCCTTGCCACTCCGTGTCGTAAATGGCATATTGGCAAGTTTACGTTTCTCTTCAGCTGATTTAAATGTCTTTTTCAAGGTCATTTTCCTGAACTTTGCCATTTGGGATTGTATGTGCCCTCTACTATGACATTGGGCATCGGCCTTGGCAGACGACGTTGATGGCATGTTATCGTCTATGTCATGACTAGTGGCAGCAGCTTCAGCACTAGGAGGAAGTGGTTCTTGATCTTTCTCTATTTTATTTTTATCGGAGAAAGTTTGGTCCTCCATTTATGTTATATCGATTTGATATATACGTGCGGCTAAACACAGAAAATAATTTTTTTTTTGGTTTGGACTGGAGTGTACTTTCGGGGGTTACAGCACCCTTTAACGGTCAAGCCAGCCGGCCCTTTACTTATGACACAGGCGCACGCTTGGCACTACTTTGTTGATGCACGTGCGGCTACTGCGCACACAATTCACAAACACAGAAAATAATTTTTTTTTTGGTTTGGACTGGAGTGTACTCTCGGGGGTTACAGCACCCTTAACGGTCAAGCCAGCCGGCCCTTTACTTAAGACACAGGCGCACGCTTGGCACTACTTTGTTGATGCACGTGCGGCTACTGCGCACACAATTCACAAACACAGAAAATAATTTTTTTTGGGTTTGGACTGGAGTGTACTTTCGGGGGTTACAGCACCCTTTAACGGTCAAGCCAGCCGGCCCTTTACTTATGATACAGGCGCACGCTTCGCACTACTTTGTTGATGCACGTGCGGCTACTGCGCACACAATTCACAAACACAGAAAATAATTTTTTTTTGGTTTGGACTGGAGTGTACTTTCGGGGGTTACAGCACCCTTTAACGGTCAAGCCAGCCGGCCCTTTACTTATGACACAGGCGCACGCTTGGCACTACTTTGTTGATGCACGTGCGGCTACTGCGCACACAATTCACAAACACAGAAAATAATTTTTTTCTTGGTTTGGACTGGAGTGTACTTTCGGGGGTTACAGCACCCTTAATGGTCAAGCCAGCCGGCCCTTTACTTATGACACAGGCGCACGCTTGGCACTACTTTGTTGATGCACGTGCGGCTACTGCGCACACAATTCACAAACACAGAAAATAATTTTTTTTGGGTTTGGACTGGAGTGTACTTTCGGGGGTTACAGCACCCTTTAACGGTCAAGCCAGCCGGCCCTTTACTTATGACACAGGCGCACGCTTGGCACTACTTTGTTGATGCACGTGCGGCTACTGCGCACACAATTCACAAACACAGAAAATAATTTTTTTTTTGGTTTGGACTGGAGTGTACTCTCGGGGGTTACAGCACCCTTAACGGTCAAGCCAGCCGGCCCTTTACTTATGACACAGGCGCACGCTTGGCACTACTTTGTTGATGCACGTGCGGCTACTGCGCACACAATTCACAAACACAGAAAATAATTTTTTTTTGGTTTGGACTGGAGTGTACTTTCGGGGGTTACAGCACCCTTTAACGGTCAAGCCAGTCGGCCCTTTACTTATGACACAGGCGCACGCTTGGCACTACTTTGTTGATGCACGTGCGGCTACTGCGCACACAATTCACAAACACAGAAAATAATTTTTTTTTTGGTTTGGACTGGAGTGTACTTTCGGGGGTTACAGCACCCTTAACGGTCAAGCCAGCCGGCCCTTTACTTATGACACAGGCGCACGCTTGGCACTACTTTGTTGATGCACGTGCGGCTACTGCGCACACAATTCACAAACACAGAAAATAAATTTTTTTTTGGTTTGGACTGGAGTGTACTTTCGGGGGTTACAGCACCCTTTAACGGACAAGCCAGCCGGCCTTTTACTTATGGGACACAGGCGCACGCTTGGCACTACTTTGTTGATGCACGTGCGGCTACTGCGCACACAATTCACAAACACAGAAAATAATTTTTTTTTTGGTTTGGACTGGAGTGTACTTTCGGGGGTTACAGCACCCTTAACGGTCAAGTCAGCCGGCCCTTTACTTATGACACAGGCGCACGCTTGGCACTACTTTGTTGATGCACGTGCGGCTACTGCGCACACAATTCACAAACACAGAAAATAATTTTTTTTTGGTTTGGACTGGAGTGTACTTTCGGGGGTTACAACACCCTTTAACGGTCAAGCCAGCCGGCCCTTTACTTATGACACAGGCGCACGCTTGGCACTACTTTGTTGATGCACGTGCGGCTACTGCGCACACAATTCACAAACACAGAAAATATATTATTTTTTTAGCACTTGGGGGGAGCACCCCTGATGGACAGAGCACCCCCTGGACAACACTACAGCACCCCTTTAGGACTGGGACACTGCACAGGACTTTGGAGTGGACACAGCCCCTATGGAGAACTGACTGCACAACACAGTCCAGCCAGCCCCTATGGACTTTGAAGTAGTGGACACAGCCCCTATTAACAACAGCAGCACAGCACAACACAGCCAGCCCCTATGGACTTTGAAGTAGTGGACAACAGCAGCACTACACTACACTACACAGCCCTAACTCCCACCCTCCCTCTTCACTGTCCACAGCCGAGTGAGAAAATGGCGCCGACGCGGGTACCTTATATAGGATCCAAAACCCGCGAGACTCGGAAGGCGGGATGATGACGTTTTGCCTCAATGTCAGATCCGAGTCAGGCGGGAAAAGTCGAGCCTGACTCAGATCGGACTCGGATCGGGGGGGCTCGGGGGGGTTCGGATTTCAGAAATCCGAACCCGCTCACCCCTATTGTAAAGGCATAATTTACAAGCACTCCAATAGTGTTCATACATTCAATCCATATAAATAAATAAACAGAAAGATAGATAGAAAAAATAATAATAAAAAAAAATATATATATATATATATATATATACAGTCAGGTGCATGAATATTGGGACATTGACAGAATTTTCATATTTTGGCCTCTATTCACCAACACAATGGCTTTGAAATTAAACAAACAAGATGTGCTTTAACTGCAGACTTTCAGATTTAATTTGAGGGTAATTACATCCAAATCAGTTGAACGGTGTAGGAATTACAACGGTTTCTATATGTGCCTCCCACTTTTTAAGGGGCCAAAAGTAATGGGACAAACTAAACAATCCTAAATCAAACTTTCACTTTTTAATACTTTGTTGCAAATCCTTTGCAGGCAATTACAGCCTGAAGTCTGGAACGCATAGACATCACCAGACGCTGGGTTTCATCCCTGGTGATGCTCTGCCAGACCTCTACTGCAAATGTCTTCAGTTCCTGCTTGTTCTTGGGTCATTTTCCTTTCAGTTTTGACTTCATCAAGTGAAATGAATGCTCAATCGGATTCAGGTCAGGGGATTGACTTGGCCATTGCATAATATTCCACTTTTTAGCCTGAAAAACTCTTTGGTTGCTTTTGCAGTATGCTTCTGGTCATTGTCCATCTGCACTGTGAAGCACTGTCCAATGAATTCTGAAGCATTTGACTGAATATGAGCATATAATATTGCCCGACACACTTCAGAATTCATTCTGCTGCTTTTGTCAGCAGTCACATCATCAATAAATACAAGGGAACCAGTTCCATTGGCAGCCATACATGCCCACGCCATGACACTACTACCACCATGCTTCACTGATGAGGTGGTATGTTTTGGATCATGAGCAGTTCCTTTCCTTCTCCATACTCTTCTCTTCCCATCACTCTGGTACAAGTTGATTTTTGTTCCAGAACTGTAATGGCTTTTTTAGATGTTGTTTGGCAAACTCTAATTTGGTCTTCCTGTTTTTGAGGCTCACCAATGGTTTATATCTTGTGGTGAACCCTCTATGGGGGTCATTCAGACCCACTCGCGAGCGTCAGTATGCTCGCAAGTGGGTCGATGTTCCCCACTGCGCATGCGCACGACGGAGGGAGCTCCGTCGTGCGCATGCGCGAGACCCGGCGAGCGACGGGCTTTCCATCGCTCGGGGTCTCGCACCAAAGGGGGCGTGCTGTCGATGTTGATTGACAGCACGCCCCCTTTGGTGGGCATGCCGGGGGCGTGCCTGCCAGACGGAGGCGTTCTCATGGGAACGCCTACCGTCTGAAGCCGGCCCCACTGACATCACTAGTGATGTCAGTGGGACTGATTTTGGCTCTCATAGAGCCAAAATCACTCCTGGCCTTGCGGCTGGGAAACCCGACCACAGGGTTTCCCTTGCAAGTCCGATGGTCATGATGGTCAAGACCATCGCAACCATCCAGGAGGACGCTCCATTTTAATGGAGGAGGTCCCTGATTCAGAGCGAGCGCTCTGGTCAGAACGTCCGGCTCTGAATCAGGGCCTATATTCACTCTTGTGAAGTCTTCTCTTTATTGTTAACTTTGACACATATACACCTACCTCCTGGAGAGTGTTCTTGATTTGGCCAACTGTTGTGAAGGGGTTTTTCTTCACCAGGGAAATAATTCTTCTGTCATCCACCACAGTTGTTTTCCGTCGTCTTCCGGGTCTTTTGGTGTTGCTGAGCTCTCTGGTGCGTTCTTTCTTTTTAAGAATGTTCCAAACAGTTGATTTGGCCACACCTAATATTTTTGCTATCTCTCTGATCGGTTTGTTTTGATTTTTCAGCCTAATGATGGCTTGCTTCACTGATAGTGACAGCTCTTTGCATCTCATATTGAGAGTCAACAGCAACTGATTCCAAATGCAAATGTCATACCTAGAATCAACTCCAGACCTTTTACCTGCTTAATTGATAATGAAATAATGAGGGAATAGCCCACACCTGTCCATGAAATAGCTTTTAAGTTGATAGTCCCATTACTTTTGGCCCCTTAAAAAGTGGGAGGCACATATAGAAACCATTGTAATTCCTACACCGTTCACCTAATTTGGATGTAATTACCCTCAAATTAATTCTGAAAGTCTGCAGTTAAAGCACATCTTGTTTGTTTTATTTCAAACCCATTGTGGTGGTGAATAGTGGCCAAAATATGAAAATTCTGTCAATGTCCCAATATTTATGCACCTGACTGTATATATGTAATGGGATGCGGTCATAATCCTGACCGCTGGGATTCCAGCGTTCAGAATCCCGACATTTATCAGAATACGTCGCTGTCTTCCTGACCACCGGGATCTCAAAGGTAGGTAAGAGAGGGTTGGGGGTTAGGGTTAGGCACTAGGGGGAGAGTTAGGTTTAGGCTGCATGGGGGGGGAGTTTAGGTTTAGGCTGTGTGAGGGAGGATTAGGTTTTGGCACTAGGTGGGAGGTTAGGTTTAGGTTGCAGGGAGGGAGGGTTAGGGATATGGATA